>CM042191.1:27752206-27835152 GCA_023539305.1 Ilex asprella
TAAAGTAAAAAAAATTCGTCGAAGGTAAAATTGGTGGTTGCATATGCAACTTCTACTCCATAGTGGTCTTCTACCCTCCAAGGAGACCATGTAAACTCCCAAAGGGAGGGAATGCCCTCTCCTTACTCACAATGAGGCTACACTAAATATGCTTGCATGGTCATACGTTCTTCGAGCTAGAATAACCATCTAATTTGAATTGTAATTTCTTGGAAACAGCTGGATGTTATGTTAGAAGCTATTGTGCTAGTAAATGCCATAAA
This sequence comes from Ilex asprella, assembly GCA_023539305.1. Taxonomy (NCBI): domain Eukaryota; kingdom Viridiplantae; phylum Streptophyta; class Magnoliopsida; order Aquifoliales; family Aquifoliaceae; genus Ilex; species Ilex asprella. The sequence goes on from CM042191.1 coordinate 27,752,470, forward strand.
AACATGCAACTGGAACATGTTTCTTATATCAGAAGTAAATAAAAAAAATTAAAATGGACATTATTTTTAGGTTCCAGTGTAACGGCTACATAGCAGTTGACAAACCTGTCATGTTCCTTTTTAGCTTGAGAATACTAGATTTGCCATGTTGAGCAAGGAAGTTGCAGAAAAGACCCGTGAATTGAGGTATAATTGCCATTAAACTACTGCTCATATTCGTTAGTATATATAAATATGTGCATATGAAATTTTATAATATTGAGATAAAATTTCTCCTATAATAGGAAACTACGGGGAGAAGAGCTCCAAGGACTTGATATGGAAGAGTTAATGAAATTGGAGAAGTTGCTGGATGGAAAATTGAGACGTGTTGTAAAAACAAAGGTTTGTGACATTTGATTATCTTTATAGTCAGTTTTTCTTGGGTAACGAGGGATCCCTCTAAAGTAGGGCCACTTTCGACCAACCTCTATAGAGTAAACTTGAATATCCACTATCACGTACAAATCACATATAATGAGTAATCCCGGTAGACAGCAACGAGGATTGACGAAGCACATCCAAATCTACGACCAGGCCAACCCATAACGTTGAGCTACTCATTCGGATTGATTCTATGATGGTTTTATCTACTTCGCACTGCACATAGAGCTAAAACATTATAATTTTTCATGTATCTCAGGATGATAAAATACTGAAAGAGATTGATGCTCTTAAGAATAAGGTCAGTCAACTGTTAAATTTTGCATGAAATACAGTTTCAATCACTTGACCTTTGGGAATTTAGCACACGAGAGAGAGCAAATATGTAACCTGGCCCTTTTGGGACGGGGTTGAGATTTATAGTAATATCCACCTTTTTCTATTAATAAATTACATTTTTGAGCATCAGTTCAACAGATAGTCTGGTCTTGAGGTTTGGTTCGAGTTGACTATCATATGATCGGTTTCAATTTTTGTGTTTTGATTTTTGTTTAAGCTTGTGTAGATTTCTAAACAAAATTCTCAAGCTTCGCCAAATTCAATCCTTTTGGTTTTGGTATGTTCTAAACAATGATTATTCCCATATTATGTTCTAAAAGAAATCAACCTTGAGACCACCTAGCTGAGTAACACATTGTTTTGGTGCCGGGAATATATATCAAACTTAAAAGTTTGATCATGTTTGATTCATTCTCTAATATCCCAACAATGCTCGAACTGCCCGGTTTGTTTAACAGCCCATGTATATGAGATATCATATTTCCCATCCCGATATCATGGTTAATTAAGATGCCTTGGAGATTTTCTTAGTTACTTTATTTAATCTTAATGAACATGCAGGAAGCCCAATTGATGGAAGAGAATGCTCGGTTGAGACAAGAAGTTAGAGTTTCAGTGTTCTTTTCTCTTCCTTGTTACATTTTTATTGTGTTTTGTTCAAATGTTGATTTAAATTTCTGATTTCAGACTGTGGACATATCTCATGGTGAAACCAATGCTCTTCCACAAGGCCACTCATCATGGTCAATCACCGACTACTGTATCTCAGTTCATCCTCCTCAGGGCTGCAATGGCTTTGACACTTCCCTCAAGTTGGGGTAAGATTATTAGGGTTCATTTTGTAGTTGACCTAAACGAATCATCTACTCCTAAAGTTCGGGTTATAAGATATATATACATATTATGATAATAGAAAATCATTCTAATCACATGTTCTTTGAGTTCATGGTTTCAATACAAACTTGGGATGTACACTATTGCTTACTAACTACATGCATTGGTTAAATATGAATTTTGTATAAAACAAACGGGTTTGAACTCAAGTTATGTGGGTTTGTGACTCGTTCTCTATTCGACAATTGAACTGTATATTGACTGGCTGTGGTGGGCTGAAAGGTTTTGATGTTTGCATGTGAAGTCTTAATTCGTATTTTTAAACTACATGGTATTGTCACATGGTGTGTTAATTTCTATGTGTCTAACTTTTCTCATCAAAATCTTTTGCAGCCTACCTTTCCCCAACTGAAATGCAAGGCCCGGAGCTGTTTATTGGTAAGGAATAAATAGTTCTGCATCACTCTTCTATTATTAAAGATATGATATGATTCACATAGATTCATTAATATCCACAATCTGAATGAGGTGATGAGAGGCTAAAGTGGTATATTTATATTTATCTTGTTCATTTTTCACCTTAAAATAGGGTTGAGCGTTGCATATAAAATCATCACCAACCAATAAAATATCGATGTAGCTCATTGGATATTTGGTCTGTGGATGTAGGTATTATGTGTTAAACTACTAATATTCTTGTCTATTATTTCCTTTCTATGATTTCTCTTAGAGCAAATGGTATTCAACACATATGTGATATAAACAATTCAAGTTTTGAATTTGTCCCTTTTGCATGCATGTTATTTGAGGCATTTTATTCAATAAAGTCTTTTTATTTAATTATTTTTATTTTAGTGATAGTGTGCATGTTGGAGTTCAGGATTGGTGGCTAATAGATGCAAATAAATAAAAGCATTGGAATGAGATTAGGAAGATTACTACAAGATGACAAAGGTGATGAAGGTACATGGTCATGTAAAAGTACTGGGATGAACCAGCAAATCTTTTCTATCAAGTATAAATTTGCAGGCAAATGTTTGAAGTTATGCAACAATTTATCTTCATCGTATCCTTTACGGATTATAAGTGGTGACAATTTCGTATATTGGATTTCAATTTTTTATAATTGAATTTAGATAGTTTATGGGTATACAACAATTCTTTTTAAAGGAACCACAAGCAGGAAGCATAGCTAGTGTTAGTTTGCCTAAGATGGGTACTTGACAGTACAACATGTATTCTACATGCTGGGAGGCGTGAATAAACAAACGAGATCAGACAATAGAAATTATAATTTGTTAATTATCGTAATAATTTTAGATCACAGTCTTCAAGAACCTTGTTGATTCTTAAGAATGTAAAGTCATTTGGGAATTGAAAGAGAATTCGTCCCAATGTTTTATTCAAAATGAACTAAAGCTATTGAAAAATTAACGGTTATGGTACTTTTATGTATTTTTTTATTTTTATTCTGTTGTTTGGAGTATTTTTATAATATTGCGTATTCGCATGGTTTTTCTAGTAAGTTAAGACCATTAAAGTTTCTTATTTATATTGTGTTGAAAACTAATTCATCAAAAAACTTAGAGATGAGTTCTCTTTCAATTCTCAGTTAACTTGGTATTCTTAGGAATTAACAAGGTTCTTGAAGACTGTAATTTGAAATTATTGCGATAATTAATAGATTATAATTTTTGTTGTGAGATCTTGTTTCTTTTTTCACACCTACCTGCACCACTTTGTTATGAAAATATGCGCTAGGCAAAATAAAAAATAAAAAATATCGTCTTATGTAAAATCTCAATTACGACATTCCTTATCTCTAACTTCAGACCTCATAATGTACCGTTCTTATGGAGAGAAATGTGTTTTTATATTTTCTTCACCCTAAATGGTTGGGGAGAAGGAATGTTCGTTTTATTTAGGGTAGGGTCGAGAACAGATCTAATGGAAACGTATATCTAGGGATAGGACTGATCCTGAAATAGGAGAGGTCTTCTTCTCTATTAGACATCTCACTTCACAATTCTTGAAGTAACGACAATGTTGTGGTAATTTTCACTCTACAAAATCAGCTCAAATAAAAAAAATTATAGTTTAATATTTTTGGGTTAGTTGAAATATCCATTCCCTTTAAAAAAATAATTACTTGAGATGAAGCTACTGCTGTACAATATCTAATCCAAAGGACTCTTTTTTCACCCCTTGACAATTTAGTTCTTTTTCTTTTGGTTGATAAAAGAATCGGACTGGCAATTGAAAGTAGGGAGTGTTAATCGAGCTTAGCCAGTTGAGATTTGACATGCTCAAATTTGACTCTTGACCATCACTAGGTTTTGGCACGACTAGACTCATTTTTATGGTACGAACTCATGCTCGAGTTACTCGAATTTGCTATATCTTAATTAGGAGTCAAACACTTTATACCTTAAACTAAGGGTGTTACATTCCAATTAGTTTCACCATGAAAAATATATGTTACAAATATAATGAATTAGAGTCAAGTGACACATGCTTAAGCTTAAAATCTATCATACGATTCAGTTTTTAAGACGAACAAAGTTTGAACTAGTCAAAATAAAGTTAGGCCTGAACAACTTTGCTCATTTAAGAAGACTAATAGTAATAGGTACAAAGAAGTATGGAAACTAGTACTCAAATTGAAAATATCCTTTCTATAAGATTGATTCAAGAAACGAATGCCAACGAACCCAACATACCTACTAGGGTTTCATACTGCAAGGTTTTATAGTATTGAATATTAATTTTGAAAATTATAACTTTCGTGAGTTAGGTTATACGTTTTTGAGGTCAAGTTACACCAAAAAAAAAAAAAAATTAGGTCAAAGCTCAAAAAATATGGTTCAACATAAATTGTACGGAAAAGCCAACCTAATGCCACAAAATATTATGTTAAAATAGAGAAATTTATGAAAACATCCCTTATAATTTATCATAACTTCGATGAATACCTCAATACTTTGTAATATTATACATCCTCCTAATTTTGGATTATATTTCACGGGCCACCCACTTGTTAGTTATTTTATTTTATTTTTTGTGAAAATTGTTCAAAAGTCTACTCCCAAGCTCTTTTTTGTTATTAGGTCTAGGCTCTGTCTTTTTAATGCCTGTAGTACATGCTACAAATTAACTACCCTTATAGAGTGTATCAAGCCTAAATCATCTCTTTCAAATATTTTTCCATCTCATCTCGCTTCTCCTCCTCCCTCTCTCTCCTAAAATTAAAATTTCCAACAAAAAATTTAATTTTTTTTGAATAATTAGAAAAAAAAAAGATTTATTGGATCAAAAAACTTTTTATTTAGGCTCAAAAACCAGGAGCTTTCTCGGCTTCTCAAGCCATGGATAAATTTTGGAGGTTCACCGTCGTCGTTGTTATTCTCAGTGGCATTGTGGGAGTATTAGAGTCTTGGCGGATGATAATGTGTCCAATTAAAAGTTGATTATCAAGGTCAAATTTGTCTTTTGAATATATTATCCTTTTTGACAGAAAAAAAAAAATATCGTTGGGACTTATTGACCAATTTCATCAACTAACTCTTCTTTTTTTGGTCAAACATTTATTATATGGGAAGAAAATAGCAACGTTCAAATCTACGACTTTAAGATCCAACAATGGCGACGATGACCGTTAGGTCCAAGTCCAACAATGGGTTAGTTAGTAGTTAGTTAATAGTTAGCAAGACTAATGAAATATATTATTATCTGCCCATTTTATTCCTTATGAAGCATTTAAAATTAAGAAAATAAATTATATCAAAAACAAAAATTAAGCAATTCTCTCCTCATTGACCCCAACTAAACCAACCATAATCGGATCACTACTACAAACAAACACGCCACTGTTATCGTGTCAACACACGACTACAGCGTGTCATGTATTTAAATTTCCAATTTATTCAACCATATCACCACCTCAATTTTTTGATTTCTATTACGTTGACCTAATAGTTCTTTGGCCAACCAAAGAAAATTTGGATTGACAATGGGGATTTCTTCCGGTCTATGTTTGGTGCGATAAAAAAATAGAAGAATAAAAAATAGAGGTTAAAAAATAGGAGGGAGATAAAGATATTCACCTATTTGGTATCAAAGGAAAATTCTACCGCAAGGAAAAAATCCTTGGGCCCACCATTTTTTTGCAGAAAGCTGGAGAGAAAATAGAGTTTGATTAGGGTCAAGTCAAATTATAATTATACTTAGTCTTTCTTGACAAGTCCTTACGAATTCGTATAGAAAACACTTTACTCATAAATAATTCGTTTATTAATTCTAGTCTAACTAGTCGTATCATATCGATAGAATTTGTGTTGTGTATAAATTGTATATAATCAATATATATAAACAAGTCGAGTCATGTATTTCTTTTGATTAACTTCATACATACCCGATTATTTATCAATCATGTCGTATCAGATTTACATGTTTATGAAACGGATGACTTAAAATAAATTCAAACTATTTGATTTTGTGTCGTGTAAATAAATTATGTCATATTTTTACATTCATAATTATATCCTATAGTGTGTGTATGAGTAAGGGGAGAGATCAAGTTATCTTCCCATGTGGATACTTTTGGACAACCTTTATATTTGTTGTGATCGTGCAACAATTATAGTGAATAATTATGAAAAGAAACAATTAAGAGAACAATAACACATAGATTTACGTGGTTCGGCAATGTGCCTACATCCACGAGGAGCAAGCGGCGGTTTTATTCATTATCTCAAAGTAGGGTTACATCTTAAGTATTTATATAACCCTAGTACGGATGTATTTATAAAAATAACCCTGTACCGTACCGCGGGGGCGTTGCCCCCGCACCTCCAACTAATCAACACTCCGACATTTGCCTCCTTGCCATTGTGCACACAATAAACATGAGCCACACATATTCTAACAATCTCTACCTTGACAAATATCCACCCCTTAGGAGAAAAACACATGTATCTGGGAACTCCACCTGGGGCGTTAAGTTGGAGCATCTCTCATCTAGCAACTGGAGATATTAATCAAGTCAAAGCAATGCTTGAACTTGTCTATAGTAACCGACTTTGTCAACATGTTTGTTGCATTCTCAGAAGTGTGAATTTTCTCAGGCAATAGTTCACCAGAAGAAACTAGCTCCTTGATCTTATGAAACCTCACATCTATGTGCTTGGTCCTCGCATGACACACCTGGTTCTTTGCCAAATAAATAGCATTATGACTGTCACAATGCAACTGAACTCCACCTTGCTGGACACCCAGCTCTTTGACCAAGCCTGTAAGCCACAAAGCCTCCTTAGTAGCCTCAGCTACTGCCATATACTCTGACTCGGTAGTAGATAGTGCAACTGTAGGCTGTACCATGGACTCCCAATAAATAGGTCCTCCCACAAGAGTAAACACATAACCTGTGGTAGACCTCCTGTCATCCAAGTCCCCTGCATAGTCTGCATCCACATATCCCACAACTGAAGGGTCACTCTGTTGTCTGCTAAACATAATGTCATAGTCTTTAGTGCCCCTCAAGTATCTGAAAATCCACTTGACTGCATCCCAATGCTGTCGACCCGGATTTGAAAGAAACTTACTAACCATGCTGACAGCTTGTGTCAAATCTGGTCTCGTACAAACCATAGCATACATTAAACACCCAACTGCACTAGCATATGGAACCTTTGAATGTCATAAACTTCATCATCTGTCTTCGGGCTCTGAGTGGTAGACAATCTAAAATGATTTGCCAAAGGTGTACTTACTGGTTTTGCATCACTCATGTTGAACCTGTCCAACACCTTCTCAACATAGCTATGCTGAGATAGCCATAATTTCCTAGAAGCTCTGTCCCTGTGAATTTCCATCCCAATAATCTTCTTGGCTGCACCCAAATCCTTCATATCAAACTCTCTGCTCAACAAAGTCTTCAACTTGTTGACCTCACTCATACTCTTGGCAGCAATCAACATATCATCCACATAAAGTAACAGAAAAATAAATGAATCATCATCAAGGCTTTTTACATAAACACAACAATCATACTCACACCTTTTGTAGCCAATCCGGATCATGTAAGAGTCAAATCGCTTGTACCACTGCCTCGGTGACTGCTTTAGCCCATAAAGTGATTTCTTCAAATTACAGACCAAATGTTCCTGTCCATGGAGATTGAACCCTTCTGGCTACACCATGTAAATCTGTTCCTCCAAATCACCATGAAGGAAAGCTGTCTTTACATTCATCTGCTCCAACTGCATATCTGAATGTGCTACTAATACCAACATTGTCCTGATAGAAGTGTGTCTGACCATAGGGGAGAAGATTTTATCATAATCAACTCCTTTTCTCTGTGAGTAACCCTTTGCTACTAGACGAGCCTTGAATTTTTTCCCTTCTTTTTCTGATACTACTTCTTTCTTCTTATACACCCATTTGCACCCTATTGCTCTCTTTCCCTCGGGAAGCTCCACTAACTCCCATGTCTGGTTCTTATGCAAAGACTCCATCTCTTCCACCATAGCACTCATCCATCTACTTTTCTCTTGGCTTTGTATTGCCTCCTGAAAAAGTTGTAGGATCCCCACTACTAGTAATAAATGCATAAGAAACCAAATCTTCAAAACCATACCTGGTAGGTGGCTTGATATTGCGTTTGGGTCTATCTGTGGCTATACTGCGATGCTGCTGATCACCTGAGATATAACTCTCTACATGCTGAGAATTCTCTTCTCTACCATGGTTCTCTAGCTCCACCTGCACCACATGCTCACTTTTGCTATAATTTTTTGGCACTTGTTTCTCTTCTTCCTGAGTACACTGCAACATGACTTTTTCATCAAAAATCACATCTCTACTGATCACCATCTTGTTTGCCTTTGGATCCCAGAGCTTGAAACCTTTCAGCCCTTTCTGATATCCTAGAAAAATACACTGTCTAGACTTCGCATCAAGCTTTGACCTCTCCTCACTAGGAACATGTACATAGGCTGGACATCCAAACACTCTTAAACCAGAGCAGTCTACCTCATTGCCTGTCCACACTTCCTCTGATGCTTTCCCACCTAGTGTTGCTCTCGGTGATCTGTTAATCAAAAAACTTGTCATATTCACTGCTTCTGCCCAGAAATTCTTTGTAAGCCCACAGCAGAACGGTGTGGCAGAAAGGATGAACAGAACTATACCTGCATTCAACCTGAGACATCAAGCTCTTTCAGGTATAGTTCTGTTCATCCTTTCTGCCACACCGTTCTGCTGTGGTGTCCTGCGTACTGTGAAGTGTCTCTTAATCCCATGCTGCTCACACAACTCCCTGAACTTTGAATTTGTGTACTCAGTACCATTGTCTGACCGGAGGCATTTAATCTTCTTCCCTGTCTGGTTTTCAACTTCAGCTTTTCATAGCTTGAACTTGAAAAACGTTTCTGACTTGTGCTGCATGAAGTACACCCAAACCTTTCGTGAGTAGTCATCAATAAAAGTCACGAAATACATGTGTCCTCCTCGTGATGCTACTCTTACTGGCCCCAAACATCTGTATGAACATAGTCAAGAATCCCCTGTGTCTTGTGTGTGGCTGTCTTGAACTGCACCTTATTCTATTTTCCAAGAACACAAAACTTGCAAAAATCAAGCTTGCATGTTTTGACACCCTTCAATAGATTTCTCTTAAGAAGCTCTATCATCCCACGCTCACCTATATGTCCTAACCGCATATGCCACAAAACTGTACAATTTGGCTCAGACTCTACAACTACAACTCCACCTATAACTGTAGTACCTTGCAGTGTATAAATATTTTCAGATAGTTTCTGCCCCTTCATCACTGTTAAAACACCTTTACTCACTTTCATTACTCCACTTGTAGACTTGTAACTATACCCATTACAATCTAAAGTGCCCAATGAAATCAAATTCTTTCTTAGATCAGGTACATGTCTAACATCACACAATGTTCTAATCACACCATCAAACATTTTAATTTTGATATTTCCTATTCCAACAACTTTGCATGAAGCATCGTTACCCATCAGAACAGAACCAGAATTTACTAACCTGTAGGTGTGAAACCAATCTTTATTGGGTGTCATGTGATAAGAGCATGCTGAATCCAGAATCCAAGAATCTGTGAGATGATCCGAACTGGATGAAACAGAAAGCATATCCCTGTCACTGCTCTTTGAACCTTCTTCTTTCACTACGTTTGCAGACTTTGATGAACCCTCTTTGTCCTCTGAATTTTCTTTCTTTTTCTCTGGACAGTCCCGTTGGAAGTGCCCATTTTTTCCGTACTTGTAACATGAGCCAGAGAAGTCCTTCTTCTTTCTCGACTTAGACCGGGTTTTATTGCTACCCGATCTATTTCGAGATTTGCTTCTTCCACGTTCCTGGTTACCTTTCACCACAAGCCCTTCACCTTGTGAAGCCTCATCACTGATTTTCTTCCGCTGATGAAAACCTAACAGAGCACTTGTGACATCCTCTAACTCTAGGGTTTCTTTCCCCCACATCAGAGTCGTATTCGCGTACGTAGGAGACGCAGGTCGAGAATTCAGCAACATCAATGCCTTGTCTTCGTCTTCGAACTTCACATCAACTCGCTTCAGATCGCTGATGATCTAATTGAACATGTTGATGTGTTGGCTCAGATCCGAGCCCTCGAACATCTTAAGACCATATAGTTTCTGCTTAAGATAGAGCTTGTTCGTCAATGACTTGGACATATACCGACTTTCCAGTTTCAACCAAATTTTCGCCGGTGATTCCTCATCCATGAAGTGATACATCACGTCATCAGCCAGACAAAGCCTAATAGTCACCACAGCCTTCGCTTCCAATTCTTTCCAATCCATGTCGTCTATTCCTGTTGGTTGTTTTCCGTATAAAGCCTTCACCATGCCCTGCTGCATTAACAGGTCCTTCACCCTCCTCTGCCATAATTCAAAATTTTCAGTCCCGTTGAACTTCACCATGTCGAATTTTGCAGAAAAAATCCCAGACATCGTAGTCTGCGCTCTGATACCAATTGTTGTGATCGTGCAGCAATTATAGTGAATAATTATGAAAAAAAATAATCAAGAGAACAATAACACACAGATTTACGTGGTTTGACAATGTGCCTACATCTACGAGAAGCGAACGACGGTTTTATTCATTATCTCAAAGTAGGGTTACATCTTAAGTATTTATATAATCCTAGTACGGATGTATTTACAAAAATACCCCTATACCGTACTGCGGGGGCGTTGCTCTTGCACCCTCAACCAATCAATGTCCCTGTAAGGCAGATGCCGTCGCGGGCTCTGCTCTGCCCGGCATCTGCCTCCTTGCCATTGTGTACACAGCAAACATGAGCCGCACATATTCTAACAATATTGAAGGGTGGGATCGTTGAACGAAGATTAAACCTCCACCACCCCATGGGCAAGATTTTATTGGTGGGTCTAATGAGCCTACTTGACTTGACCCAATCCCACTTTTTACATACCAACAAAACAAGAGCTAGAGGATTCAGTGATGACTTAATAAAAAATTCCGATTTAAAATCTAAAGGTCGGGAGTTTCAACTTCACCTACTCTTTCCTATTAGGGATTGAAGTGGACCGGGCACGAGAAGGGCGGGGCGGGAGAGGGGGAGTAGTCTTTATCTCTGTACTCACTTTAAAAATATTTGTCCACCCTAGTCTATTCCCATTAGTGAGAGAAATTTTAATCTCCGTCATCGCCCTGTGAATAAGTTTTGATCCTTGTCCCCACTAATGTCCATGTCTAAAACAACTAATTTTAAGAAAAAAATAGTAAAAAAAATAAAACCTCACAAAAAATTCTGCAAGAAGAATGAAGTCTCATTATATAATAAATAGATCAAAAAAAAAAAAAAAGAGAAAGTAATTTTTTTGGGGGGGTAAAGAAAAGAGTGTATGGGTAGGTGTGGTTTTGTGATATTACATATACGTATTAACAAGTAGATGAGTGGGGTTTGTATATATATATATATATATATATATATATATATTATAGGTTTGGCATGACGGAGGAGAGATGAGTTTTAGTTTATTTCTATCTTCATCCTTGCAAGGATTTATATATACATATTTTTGTATAAATTAACTGTCCAATACTTAAAATTCATTTTCAATCCAAACAAAAAGAGTTTGAATAAATACCCATTTTTTTTCCGATCAATTGCTATCCTTACTTCCCATGTATAAACTGTTAAAAAAACATGAGCCAAACAATTTATATTTTTTGTTTTGGTGAGTAAAGAAAATGTTGTGAGCTATGTATATTTATTTGACACATCTATAGTTTGATTGCTTTGACACTCTCAAATCGTTACTTAATTCGTTTAGTTAATTTGAGACAAAACATAGACAATTACCAGAAATCAGTGTTTAGCCACAAATGTAATCATATACCTCCCGAAACAAACAAAGTCAACCCTACTAAAGATCCATGGCATAAATATCTTTAAAAAAGTGATAAATAGTATGGTGCTAATTTTTTTTTTAACACCATAGGCAAACTGGTTTGTCTCTGGTGCCGTTTTAATTTGTGGATAACGCTATGATACAAAAAATAACAAAAATAATCATCGACTCTCAATCTTAATTCAAATTATTTATTGTCATTAATCATTGAAATAATACATGTCATTTTCAAAAGAGAGAGTCTCACTTGCACTTAAGTTTTTATAATTTGTACTCTTAAAGATGAGATTTTTCATATTGTATTCTCAATATATTAAGAGTGTTGCAATGTGACCATTCCGTTGTTTATTCTATCAAAATCTACAAATTGATGTTGACGGGAATAAATAACAGAAATTAACAGAAAGACCACATTATAATATTTTTTATACATTGAAAATACAATGTGAAAAATTTAATTTTTACAAATATAGCGTGATAATTCATAAATCTTTTAGGGGTTGTTTGGTATGGGAGTTTGGTAGGGTTTGAGAATATCAGTTAGGGTATAAATCTCTTTAAACCCATGTTTGACAACTATAAAGTAGGGATAGGATTTGAATCCTGGCTCGATCATGGTCCGGTCATGAAATTCACATACTTGGGTTTCATAAAATCTAAGAAGAAGGTGGATTTCATATGGGGGTTAAGAGATTTAACATACAAATGACATTTATATATCTTCATATATTTTATATTCTCCATATATACAAATTAGTTAAGGGGTAAAATAATTATTTATACACAAATATATTATCATAATAATCATATATTTCTGCACATACTAAATATGGGTATGGACAACATTAAAAGTTGAATTCTATCTTTGAATTTTATTTTTAGATCAAACTCAAATTTCATCAAGTCAATTCAAATTCATCCTAAAAAAAATACCAAATATGCCATTAGAGTACAAAGTACACTCCATCCTTTCTGAAGTATAAAAGACTTTGTACCTATCATTTTGTGATGGAATAAAAAAAAATAGTATTTAAAAGCAATTCCATATTTGGTGGTCCGAATCCTAAAAAGCAATTAAAAACATCACAGAGAAGCAGAAAAGAATATTAAATTCTGACCAATCCTCATACCTCCACGCTTGTGCAATTTGCAAACTCACATAGCTACTAAAAGTAGTGCTCTTGGTTCTTGAGCTTCTTTCTCTTTTGCAGGTGTTTCCTGCTTTCACTGTCTAGGGTTGGTACTGCGTAGTTTTTCTTCTCTTGATTTAGTAATATGCCTTTCTCTTTCTTGGGGCTTTGCTTGAAACAAAAAACATTCTTCCGAACTATCTCTCTCTACAAACTTTCTTTCTTTGTACCAAATATGTAGAAATGTACAAATCTAGAGTCAAGGGTTGGTTTCAGATTTTTGGTGTGGTTAAAAAACGTGCAGCGCTTCTTGTTCTTGTACCACAAAAAACCATAATTTCTCCAACTTTTTTTATCACTTTTGTGCTGAGACTTTGGTTGATTTTTTTTTTTTTTTGGGAGGTTTTTGAGGTGAAATGGTGAGGCAAAGAATTGAGATCAGGAAGATCGACAACTTAAGTACCAGGCAGGTGACTTTTGCAAAGAGACGAAAAGGGCTTTTCAAGAAGGCTCAGGAGCTCTCAGTTCTCTGTGATGCTGAATTAGCTCTCATTGTCTTTTCTGCAACAGGAAAGCTCTTCGAGTATGCCAGCTCAAGGTCTCTTTCTCTCTCTCTCAACCCAGTTGTTTATACCATATTTTGATAAAGTTGTTTGAAGAATAGTATTCCTATCCTACTCAAAAAGGTATCACTCTATGTTCTATAAAGATTTCAAATAATGATAAAGACCTCATAGCAAAAGACATAGCAGAAAATCTGCACACAGATAGATAGACATAGAGATAGAGAGAGAGATGTCTTCCCAAGATCTCATACGAAAAAGATGAAGTGGGAAAAAAAGATGGATGGCGAACGAGTAACATGGCCGCTCTCAACAAGTGCACCGCAGTCCCCATTCCCCTTCTGTCTGTATATTTTCCATATTTGTCTCTGTTGAGAGAGATTAGTGCCGTTTGCCTCTCTCAGATTATCGATCAGAAATTAGGGTTCTATTTCTTTAACAGATAACCCCAACTTTCTCGAGCTGCTGCTGTTTATAGTAAAATGGTCAGCTTGAAAGCTCCTCTTTACCTCTTAGTTGTTTGATGTGTCTTTTTGTCAAAATATATATAATAATCTGCTCATTTCTTTTCCATTTTTATTTCTCTTTTTGCTATGTTTCAATTCAAAATATATATAATAATGCTTTGTTAAATTGATTTCTTTTTTCTGTCACTGTTAAATTGAGTTGAGTTGGGTTGAGGGAGTATACTCACCTTCTTTGCTCAGAAAACCAAGGACCCATATGATGAGAGCACCCTTCCTCCCACATCCTTCACTTATAGTTGACAAAATGATAGGAAAGAACTGAAGGATGTTTTAGGTTTCATACTATCTAGTTTCTTAAGTGAACCTAGTGTTTTGAAAAAACTTGATAACTAGAAAGAAACTGAGAAGGAAAGAGGGCTCTTCCTGGTAAAAGGGCAGTGATCCAAACAAAAAAACCCATTTGCTAACCTCTAATATTTTAAGTTAGCGAACATTTTTGGCAATTTAAGGCCTTCTATCAGTGATCCAAACAAAAAATGCATGTGCTAACATACACCTTTTTAAGTGATATAACCCATTGATCATTTGGTCTCATTGATGAAAAAATTAGATATACAAAATAGTTTAGAACATGCCCGAATTAAATCACCTGACTTCAACTTGCTAGAGAGATAACAAACTAATTGGAAGAGAATACTCTTATACAATCTAAATGACTAAAGAATTATCTCTTTGACATCTCGAGAGGCTAGTATTTATGTGCCTCTGATTTGTATTTTTAAGATTTAGACAATTTTAGTCTCTTTTAACTACCTTAAGTCTTTAATTGGGTATACTATTTGTAAATATCCTTTTGTCTAATAGAAATAAATCTTTCTTACCGAAAAAAATTACCTTAAATTTTGTATCATAAAACATATTTGCTAAATTGACCGACTGTAAGTTCTTATTTCCATGAACTTTTACATCAAATTTAGGAATAGTTCTATGCAAGATGGGATTTGTAGTCACATTTGTTCATCCTCTACCCTTCAACCTTCCCTATCCGACATCTTGGCTTATGGTTTTAGTGATGTTCATTGCATACTTTCTCTTAAATTTTCGTGTTTAATGTATAACATTTGCATTCTTCAATCTCTATAGTTCTGATATGTTACTGCCTTCATGGAACTAGAAGAAAGAACTATATATATATTTTTTAAGTGCAATAATTTTTATTAGTTTTAGTCCTAATTCCGTGTTTTGAATCACTATTGTGCTTCTTCTTCCTTTTTTTGTTGGCACTTGATGGAAACTATTGTCCTTAGAATACCCATTTTGATATCAATGGGGTAACTTGTTTTCACAATGTAGTTGCTTGATATTGCTGTCGGCATTTGGGTCTTTCCTCATTGACTAGAGAACCTTCTTCGTGGGGCTAGGAAGATGTAACCCAAACAATAGTTCAATGTCTATCGATAAGGCATGTGTAATCAGTTGATGGATTAAACAAAACAACGAAATGCCCTATTTGTGTTTGAACATTCCATTCTAGGGATAGCTTTCATTTAGTACATCATACTGGTATTGAAATTTCTGCAAGTTTATTTTGTTGCAAAACTTCAATATAATGGTTATCATTTAAGTGATTGAGAATTTTTACAATATAAATGTATAACCAAAATAAAAATCATTTGAGTACATAAATCAAAGAGGCAGGCTTCCCAAATCTTTCTTTTTCCCCTTAAATTACCCTTGTTTAGGAAGGAATGACACAAATGATTTTGTGGAAAAGATGACTTTTAACAAATAATTAAATCATTTTTGCTGAATAAAATGGGGGTGGATGACTGATAATGACCCTTTATTTTAGCTTGAGTGAAAAGCTAAGATTATTTCCCTAACCCTCTACCCATGAATACCCCACTCAAAAAGAAGGGCGCCAACCCAACTACCACCAATGAATGCTCATCTTTACAAACCATGGTGGATCTGGGAAATGAAATTGAAGAAGGTCAGCTGGTCCGAGGATCTCGGCCAAAAATAGCCGATCTCCTATTCCCAACTCAAAGGACTCTGTTTCTTCAAAGCTTAATCACCCTTTTGACCTGAGCCAATCGAGACCACAAGACCAAAGTAACCCCAACCCAAGATCCACTTGGAGCCAAATCGCAAAATTCGGAAATGTTCAAGGAACTACAGTTCAAACTCAGGTGATGAATCTCAAGTACTATGAGCCTAGAAGGGAAAAGGAAAAGGTGGCTGTTCAACCCACTAGAGAGGTAGGAGAAAAGGGTAGTCTGGAAGGGCAATCCTGTCTGGTTGGATATTTCATCGAAAGGAAGCTTCCTTACTCCTCTGTTAATTTCATTGCTCACAGAAATTGGGATAAGATGGGGCTTCTTGAAGTTCTAGCATATGACAGGGGATTTTATTTCTTCAAATTCATGAGCGAAGAAGCAAAAATTCTATGTTTGAAGCTGTGCCTTGGTTTTTTTCTGGAAGACCCTTGATTTTGAAAAACTGACATCAAAAGCTTACTCTCTTCAAAGAGGACCACTCCTCTATTCCCCCATGGATTAAGCTTTTCAATGTTCCATTACAATTTTGGACTGGTGAGGGTTTAAGCCACATATCCAGCGCAGTTGGGCATCCTATTCATGCCGACTCCCTCACTTCCTCCAAACATATATTGAACTTGCTAGAATTTGTGTGAAAGTTAGTGCAAACTCCTAGCTCATTGATTCTTTCGAGCTTCAAATGGAGATCAATGGCAATATTTAAAAGGTTGAGATTGTTGTTGAATACCATTGGAGGCCAAAAACTTGCCACTAGTGCAAAATCTTTGGCCACTCCAATTCCACTTGTCCCAAGATGGCTATTGCTACTGCTTGGAAACCTAAAAACCTCTCACAAAAGCCTGAAGATTCTAGAATTGAGAAGGAAAAATCCATTATTTCCACAGTGGAGTTTGTTTCTCCTAATCTACCTACAATTAGTGTTGTTCTAGATGTCAATCCCACAACCTTTGCACAAGCTCAAGAGTAGCATATCACTCAAAATCCCCCAAAGGCTTTGCTTCCCCCCAAAATCAACAAGATTCCCAGACAAACTCCATACTTGAAACTTTTTGCTTGCCTCCAGCTCAACCCTCACTTCAGTCTCCAAATAGATTCGAAAGCCTTCAGTTTCAAGAAGGTCAATTGGTAGTCGATATCAGCCCTGCAACTAGTAAGCAATCCATTGAATCCCATCAATTGAATACAAAAGGAAATGTTACTAAGAAGAAGAAGGGTAAGAAAAAGCTTCCTATTACAGGGAGGTTGAGGATGTTCTGAGCTTTTGAAACTCAATTTTTTGTTTTTTGTTTCCTTTTGTTTAACATTGTTGCTTGGAATATTAGGGGACTAAATGACCTTTTAAAGCAAGTTGAAGTGAAAAAGCTCATTTTTAAAAATCATTTGGACATTTTGGGCATTGTTGAGACCAATGTTAGAAATATTAATAAAGAAGTCATTAGAAGAAGTGTTTTCATTAATTGGGCCTTTTTTGTGAACTATGATAGTCACTCTCTTGGCATGATCTAGGTTGGATGGAATACTGCTACATTAACTGTCAATATTGTTTTCCACATGGACTAAGTGATTCACTGTGAGGTTGTCCACAATGATAGTAAGACAAGAGTTCTCGTCTCTTTCATTTATGGTGCTAATGATGACTATGAGAGAAGAAGAATTTGAAGTGATTTAAGATTCTATTCTAGCTCTTTTAGCTCCCTTTCTTGGCTGCTCGTTGGTGATTTCAATGTCTTGAGAAGTATCCAAGAACATCGAGGACATGACATTAGATGGAATCAATCTATTCAGGACTTTAATGAATTAGTGAATGATGTTGAGCTTCTGGAACTGAGATTTTCTGGAATCCTCTTTACCTGGTCTAACAAAAGAGACAGATAAGATTGCATTGCTAGAAAGCTTGATAGGGTCTTGGGAAATGATGCTTCGATTCACAATATGAAAAGAACAGTGGTTGAGTTCCTTCCCCCGGTAATTTCTGACCATACTCCTGTTTTTATAAAAATTTAAACCCCCCCAAAAAGAAGAACAACCCCTTTAAATTCTTCAATTTCTTGGCAGAAAGAGAAGATTTTATTCGTACTATTGCTTCTATATGGAGTGTAAATTTGCAGGGATCTTATCAATACAAAGTATGCAACAAACTAAGGATGCTCAAAACTGCCTTCAAAGCCAAAAGCAAAGAAATTGAGGATTTGTCCAACCTAGTGAAAGAAAAGAAAACAGCTTTTGATCATTGCCAGAGGAAGTTTGACATGAATCCATTAGACTCCCTCACAAGACAAGAGGAAAAAACTCTTCTTGTAGAATATGCCCAAGCAGCCAAAAATGAAGAACTCGTCCCTAAGCAAAAATCTAGAGTCATGTGGCTCAAATAGGGGGATCACAATTCAACATTTTGCTTCAAAACTATGGCCAGCAGAAGGAATAGGAAAAGAATTTTGTCACTTCATTTCCATCCAGGCTGAGAGACCAACCTGTCTTCAACAGGGAGCAACGGGAGTTCATACAAGACAATCTCTTGCATTAGACACTGTCCAACCATTCTACGGTTAGGAGGAAGTTCTAATACCCATTTTGGATGAAATAGCTTACTAGAGCATGGTTCGGGAGACCTGTTACCTTTAGAATAATGACCTCATACCTGTAGTTGATTGGGCTATTTCTAAGCCCTATTTGAGACTAAGGCAATGCCACAGCTTCATGCTTTCGCCATTACAAATTTGAAATTTGATAATAACATTAGCCACTCAAATAGAATGTCTCCTGAGATATCTAAAATGAACCCATTGAGTCCAAATGGACCCATTATCATTAACTATTCTCTAGAAAAGCTTTAACATGGCAATCCTATTCCAACCCTCAATAGTTCTTAAAACTAATCCACCTTCATCCTTCGATCTACATTGGACCAGCTGATCGTATGGATCTTATAGGTGAGTTCGGGCCCTGAATTATTCTGATGGCTCTACAGTTGAAGGGGAATAATTTGGGGGTAACGAGGCTATCAACTTCTACAAGAATCTTCTGGGGAAACCTAGAGGAACCATTCCCACTCAAGAAAGGAAATCCTTTGAAAATCTAGATCTTGGCAAGCTCACTAAACTTCAAGGGATTCATTTGGTTAGGGATATTGAATCTGTCGTAATAAAAAAAGGTCTTCCTTTCCTTCAATGACATGAAAGCTTCTAGGCTGGATGGTTTTAATGCTCATTTCTTTAAGAAGGCTTGACCCATCATTGGAGATGAAATCACTTAAGTTGTTAAGGAAATCTTCAAACATGGTAAATTCCTTAGGGAACTTAATTCCTCCATTCTTTCACTTGTCCCTAAGGTTCCAAACCTTACATCTATGGGGGATTTTAGGCCAATTTCTTGCAGCAACTTGCTCTACAAAGTTATCTCCAAAATCATGGCCAACAGAGTTAGAGAAATCCTTCCACAGATTATCAGTCGCAACGAAACAACTTTCATACCTGGGAGGAAAATAGGGGATGACATCATACTTTCTTAAGAACTCCTAAAAAACTACCATAAAAATGATGGGGTCCTTAGGTGTGCAACCAAGGTCGACATCATGAAGGCTTTGATTCTTCGGACTGGGGTTTGTTGCTTAATGCCCTTGAAGCTTTCTATTTCCTTGAAAAGCTAAGAAAACAGATTCATTTTTGCATCACCTCCCCCTCTTTCTCTATCAATACTAATGGTGGTCTTATAGGTTACTTCCTAAGCTGCAGAGGTCTTAGGCAAGGTGATCCTCATTCACCTTACCTCTTTGTCATTGTCATGGAGATTCTCAATGCAATTATGCAGCAACAAGATGCTTTAATCCCCAACTCAAATTTCATTGAAGATGCAAAAAATTGAAGCTTATTCAATTTTCCTTTGCTGATGACCTTCTTCTCCTCTACAAAGGTTGCTTTCATTCTGTCAAAATTCTGAAGGAAGCTTTTGATCTTTTTCAGAAAATATCAAGTTTCCAAACTAACCCCTCTAAAAGTGAGATCTTCATGAAAGTAATTCACCTAGATACTAGACTTTAGATTATTCAGTTGTTGGGCTTCTCTAAGGGCCAACTACTTGTTAGATATCTTGGAGTTTTTGTTGTCTCCACCAGACTCAAAGCTACCCACTGCTCCCCATTGATCAAGAAAACTGTTGCAAAGGTTACGAGCTGGATCAATAAGCCCCTTTCTTTTGCAGGAAGACTCTAGCCAATTCAGTCTATCCTTTCTAGCATTCAAATCTTTTGGGTTTCCAACCTTTTTCTTCCACAACAAGTCCTTGATTCCATTGAAAAAATTTGAGGTCTTTTTTATGGAAAGTTACTGATTTGAAATCTATTAGGGCCAAGATTGCATGGGATGATATTCGTAAGCCTAAGAAAGAAGGGAGCATGGGAATCAAAAAACTCAAGGACTTGAATTTTGCCCTTATGTGCAGATACATTTGGCTCATCTTCATCGATAATCAAAGTCTCTGGGTCAAGTGACTTCATTCATATCATCTCAAAGGAGGAAGAAAGAACATTTGGGAGGTAAAGTCACCCCAAACATGCTAATGGAACTGGCTTAACCTACTTAAGCTAAGAGATACTCTCAGACCCCACATCTACCATGTTATTGGGAATGGAGAAAGCACTCACTTGTGGTTTGACAATTGGCATCTTCGAGGCTCCCTTCAATCCGTATGTAATGCTAATGTTGTAGAAGATTCTGGAATTCCCTTGAACGCTAAGGTAAGATTTATTGTGGATGGCAACTGTTGGATCTGGCCTCCCAATAACTGCCCCCAGCTTATGGATATCTCCCTCTCCATACCTAATTAGCTTCCATCTCCACTTAGAGAGGATAAAATCAATTGGTCTCCCTCTCCATGTGGTACTTTTTCCTCTTCCTCAGCATCGAATATCATTAGATCCCCATCCTCAGAGGTCCCTTAGCATTTCCTTATCTGGTACAGCCAGCCAATCCCTAGAATGTCCTTCATTTTGTGACTTGCCATCAGATCCAGACTCAGTACCAAAGACAGAATCCAATCTTTTTTTGCTGACATTAGTTTGGAATGTTCTCTTTGTAACTTTTCATCTGAGTCACATCCCCACATTTTCTTTGAATGTTTTTTCTCTCATTCTATCTGGGCCCAATTGCTACTATTTAATTGGCAGCAAATGCAAAACATGTTGTGCAGGGGATTATCAACTAGCCAACAGTGGAAAGATAATTCTATGTGCACCACCCTCCTAAAGCTTAGCCTTGTTGTATCAATCTATTACTTTTGGTTGGAAAGAAATATTAGAATTCACCAAGGCAAGTCTAGGGACCACTCCTCCCTCCTCAACCTCATTGTCCAAACCATTAGAGACAAAGCTGTTTCTCTAAGATTCAAGCTCACCAACAGAAATCTGTGACTTGCTCAATTCTGGCAGATCCCCAATAGTTATTTTGGCTAATCTCTTCACCAATGCATTTTGTTGGAAGTCTAGACAACCAACCTCACTTCCCCAATAATTCAATAGTTTGGCTCTTAAATAGATGATTCCTATTGTTTGTAAGGGAATTCACCCTACTGTTAAATAGGAGATTCCTATTGTTTGTAAGAGAATTCACCCTGCTTTATCTTGTTTTTTTTGAATCAATAGAATCATTTTACCTTTTGAGAAAAGCTAAGATTAATCAAGACCAAGGGTGAGTTGACCAGGTTCACGTACGATTGGCACTGGTGCAATACAATTCTATTTACATATGCCTTCATGATTCCTACCAAAATCATATTGATTTAATTTTTTGCTTCGGTTGAATGCTGAAGCAAATATTCAATTTTTTGTTTCAGTCCTACTTTGCGAAGCAAAATTTCAAATGACTAGTTATTATTGAAAGTGAGCAATTCTTTTTTTTTTTTGAAGTTAAATAATGTCATTAACTAAAATAGGCTTAGAAGGCTTAAACATTAGAAATTCTTGCATTGAGTGAATGAGAGAGATGTGATGGAGAGGGTTTTGAAAGTTCCTATGTATTCATTACACTTTTTAAAGTAATTTCAGTTTGATCCCCTTTTTCTCTAAAGGTTTCATTTTATATTTCCTTGTTTGCTTTATTTATACTTTGCATCTCAACAATTGTGGTATTAGAGCCAAGTTTCAAATCCCTACAAAGTCTATCCAAATAAATATCTACGATGGAAACTAACACTTCCATGTTCAATTATGCGCAAGCCCTTATTCCAATTTTTTAGGGTGAGAATTATGAGTATTGGAGTACTCAATTGAAGACCTTATTTATTTCACAAGATTTGTGGGATATAGTTGAAACTGGATTCACAGCGCCAACAAATAACGAAGAATTTACAACTTGACAAGATGTAGATCAAAAGAAATACAAGAAGAACAAAAAGAAAGATGCAGCAACACTTCTTAATATTCAACGAAGGGTTAACAAAACTATTTTTTCAAGAATACTATGTGCAAA
This sequence comes from Ilex asprella, assembly GCA_023539305.1. Taxonomy (NCBI): domain Eukaryota; kingdom Viridiplantae; phylum Streptophyta; class Magnoliopsida; order Aquifoliales; family Aquifoliaceae; genus Ilex; species Ilex asprella. Next base: position 27,775,180 of record CM042191.1, read on the forward strand.
AACATCAAAAGAAGCCTGAGAGGTATTGTAGGTCGAGTATCAAGGATTTGATAAGGTAATCTCTATCAAACTCCAAACTTTATGGCAATCTTTTGATAATCTAGTAATGAAGAAAAATGAATCAATACAAGAATTCTTTTCCCGAGTTACTAGTATTGCCAATCAAATTAAAAGTTATGGGGATACCCTTCCAAACAAGAAGATTGTTAAAAAAGTCCTATGGAGTCTACCTGCAAGATTCAAGCATATCGTTGCAACAATCGGGGAAACCAAGGATTTATCAAAATTGACGCGTCATAAACTAATGAGTTCTTTGGAAGCACACGAGAAAAGGATGAACAAGTTTACAAATCAGTCTTTAGAACAAGCATTTCAGTCCAAAGTCAATATTGCAGAATCGAGCAATTTTAAAAAGGAGCAAGAAAATCAAGGAAGGGGCAAATTTAAAAAAAGAGGTCAGTATGGAAGAAGTGGTGGAACACAAAATTCGTTTCAAGCCCGAGGCAGGAGAAGAGCTATGCCTATCAAAGGAATTCTGATTCTCAATGTATTATTTGAAAAAGATTTAACCATACTGCCAAAGATTATAGATTCAGATGCAAGAACTACAAAGTATCAATCATTCTCAAAGAGATTGTTGGTTCAACAGCAACAAGGCAAATTATTCAGAAACAAATAAAGGAGATACCATTCTCACTTGAAATAAGTAAGAGTATTCTTATCCTTCTCAAAAAGTTATCACTTTATGTTCTATAAAGATTTCAAATAATGACGAAGACCTTGTAGCAGAAGACATAGCAGAAAATCAGCACCAGGACCAGTTTTTCTATCCGAACAAATAGATAGAGTGAGAGAGATATCTTCCCAAGATCTCATATGATGAAGATGAATTGGGAAAAAAAGATGAATGGCGCACGAGTATCGTGGTCGCCCTCTACAAGGGCACCACAGTCCCCATGCTCCTTTTGTCTGTATATTTTTCATATTTGTCTCTGTGTGTTTGAGAGAGAGAGACCAAGAAATTGAAGCTTATTCAACTTTCATTTGTTGATGACCTCCTTCTCCTCTTCAAAGGTAGTTTTCATTCAGTCAAAATTCTAAAGGACGTTTTTGATCTTTTCAGAAAATATCAAGTCTCCAAACTAACCCCTCTAAAAGTGAGATCTTCATGACAGTCATTCCTCAAGATACTAGGTTTTAGATTATTCAGTTGTTGGGATTCTCTAAGGGCCAACTCCCTGTCAGATATCTTGGAGTTCCCCTTGTCTCCACCAGACTCAAAGCTACCCATTGCTACCTATTGATTGAGAAGACTGTTGCAAAGGTTAAGAGCTAGATCAATAAGTCCCTTTCTTTTGCAGGAAGACTCCAGCTGATTCATTCTATCCTTTCTAGCATTCAAATCTTTTGGGCTTCCAACATTTTTATTCCACAACAAGTCCTTGATTCCATTGAAAAAAATTTGAGGTCTTTTTTATGGAAAGATACTGATTTGAAATCTACTGGGGCCAAGATTGCAAAGGATGGTGTTTGTAAGCCTCAGAAAGAAGGGGGCTTGGGAATCAAGAAACTCAAGGACTTGAATTTTGCCCATATAGATACATTTGGATTATCTACATCGATAATCAAAGTCTCTGAGTCAAGTGACTTCACTCATATCATCTCAAAGGATGAAGAAAGAACATTTGGGAGGTAAAGCCTCCCCAAACATGCTCATGGAACTGACTTAACCTACTTAAGCTAAGAGCTACTCTCAGACCCCACATCTACCTTGTTATTGGGAATGGAGATAGAACCCAATCTTTTTTTGCGAACATTAATTTGGAATGCTCTTTTTGTAACTCTTCATTCGAGTCACATACACACCTATTCTTTGAATACTTTTTCTCTCATACTATCTGGGTCCAATTGCTACTCCTTAGTGGGCAACAAATGCAAAACATGCCATGGCAGGGGATCATCAACTATGCAAGCCAACAATGGAAAGATAATTTTATGTGCACCACCCTCCTAAAGCACAGCCTTGCTGTATCAATCTATTACATTTTGTTGGAAAGAAACATTAGAATTCACCAAGGCAAGTCTAGGGACCACTCCTCCATCCTCAGTCTCATTGTCCAAACCATTAGAGACAAAGCAGCTTCTCTCAAATTCAAGCCCACCAACAGAAACCTACGACTCGCTCAATCGTGGCAGATCCCCAGTAATTATTTGGGCTAATCTCTTCACTAATGCATTTTGTTGGAAGTCTGCACAACCAACCTCACTTCCCCCAGAATTCAATAGTTTGGCTCTTAAATAGATGATTCCTATTGTCTGTAAGGGAATTCACCTTGCTGTTAAATATTGATTCCTACTATTTGTAAGGGAATTCACCCCTGCTGTATATTGCCCTTTTTGAATCAATAAAATCATTTTACCTTACTAGAAAAGCTAAGATTAACCAAGCCTAAGGGTGAGTTGACCAGGCTTATGTACGATTGGCACTGGTGTAATAAGTTCTATTTACATATGCCTTCATGATTCCTACCTAAATCATATTGATTTAATTTTTTGCTTCGATTGAATACTGAAGCAAATATTCAATTTTTTGTTTTAGTCCCACTTTGCAAGGCAAAAGGTCAAATGACTAGTTATTATTGAAAGCTAGCAATTCTTTTTTTGAAGTTAAATAATGTCATTAACTAAAATAGGCTTAGAAGGCTTAAACATTAGAAATTCTTGCATTGAGTGAATGTGAAAGATCCGGCAGAGGGGGTTTTGAAAGTTCCTATGTAATCATTACACTTTTTAAAGTAATTTCAGCTTGATCCCCTTTTTCTCTAAATGTTTCATTTTATATTTCCAAGTTTTCTGTATTTATACTTTGCACCCCAACAATTGTGGTATTAGAGCCAGGTTCCAAATCCCTACAAAGCCTATCCAAATAAATATCTACGATAGAAACTAGCACTTTCATGTTCAATTATGCGCAAGCCCTTTTTCCAATTTTTTAGGGTGAGAATTATGAGTATTGGAGTATCCAATTGAAGTCCTTATTCATTTCACAAGATTTGTGGGATCTAGTTGAAGCTGGATTCACAGCGCCAGCAAATAACGAAGAATTTGCAACATGACAAGATGCAGATCAAAAGAAATACAAGAAGAACAAAAAGAAAGATGCAACAACACTTCTTAATAATCAACGAAGGGTTAACAAAATTATTTTTCCAGGAATACTAGGTGCAAAAACATCAAAAGAAGCCTGGGAGGTATTGTAGGTCAAGTATCAAGGATTTGATAAGGTAATATCTATCAAACTCCAAACTTTATGGCGAGATTTTGATAATCTAGTGATGAAGGAAAATGAATCAATGCAAGAATTCTTTTCCAGAGTTACTAGTATTGTCAATCAAATTAAAAGTTATGGAGATACACTTCCAAACAAGAAGATAGTTGAAAAATTCCTATGGAGTCTACCTGCAAGATTCAAGCATATCATTGCAGCAATCGAGGAAGCCAAGGATTTATCAAAATTGACTCGACATAAATTAATGAGTTCTTTGGAAGCACACGAGAAAAGGATGAACAGTTTACAAATCAGTCTTTAGAACAAGCATTTCAGTCCAAAGTCAATATTGCAGAATCGAGCAATTCAAAAACGGAGCAAGAAAATCACGAATGGGGCAAATTTTTAAAAAAAGGTCAGTATGGAAGAGGTTGTGGAACACAAAATTCGTTTCAAGCCCGAGGTAGGGGAAGAGGCTATGCCTATCAAAGGAATTCTGATTCTCAATGTATTATTTGCAAAAGATTCAATCATACTGTCAAAGATTGCAGATTTAGATGCAAGAACTACAAAGTATCAAATCATTCTTAACGAGATTGTTGGTTCAACAGCAACAAGGCAAATTATTTAGAAACAAATAAAGGAGATACCATGTTCTCTTGAAATAAATAGAAGTATTCCTATGCTACTCAAAAAGGCATCACTTTATGTTCTATAAGGCAAGTCTAGTGACCACTCCTCCATCCTCAGCCTCATTGTCCAAACCATTAGAGACAAAGCAGCTTTTCTCAAATTCAAACCCACCAATAAAAACCTGTGACTCGCTAAATCGTGGCAGATCCTGTTGGCTAATAATTTCAGTCTTTGTATATTTGTGATAGATAAAACAAAGACAATGTAACTTAGTCTTTTTGGAATAGTTTTTTCCACACATGTGTTTCATATTTTCAACATACATATAGGTGCAAGATACATTTTGACTACTCACTTTCTTATACTATTAACCATATAATAAGACCCAAGACATAACCCTTTGTATTCCTAAGACAACTAGATACACTTAACAACAAAGTATTATCTAGTATCCTATTTTTAACACTCCTCCTTAATTCTTTGTTGTTGTGTTCCCAACATGTCTCTTAGAAACTCGAACTTATATTTAGGAAGTGCTTTGGTAAAAATGTCTGCCACTTGATCTTCGGTCTTTCAATATTTAACTTGAATCTCTTCATCTTCCACAACTTCTCGAATAAAGTGATGCTTAATTACAGTGTGTTTAGTTCTGTTGTGATAGATTGGATTCTTTGTCATGGCGATAGCTAATTTATTATAACATAAATTTGGAGTTGCTTCACCTTGCTTTTCACCAATATCTTCCATAATTCTTCTTAACCAAATTGCTTGAGAAGTAGCCAATGATGCTGAAATATATTCAGCTTCAGCTGATGATTGTGTCACACTTGGTTAGTTCTTTGACATCTTTGAAATTACACCGGAAAGTGAGAATGCATTGCTCGAAGTGCTCCTGTAACACTCCACCCTCCACATGACATAATATTGTCCATTTTGGGCCCGCTGGCTCTCACGATTTTGTTCCTCCCAGTACCTCTGAAAAAAGGCCTTATGTCATGTCATGTAAACCCAACAACTTTCCTCTCTCTAACCGATTTGGGATACCAGAATCTCACAATTCACCCCCTTAGGGCTGCACGTCCCCGTGCAGTAGCTTGCGAGCTACCTGTCTGCCCACTACACGCGAGCACGGCAGAGCCCCACACTTGGTCTAGGTGAGAGTCGGCTCTGATACCATTTTGTAACACCCCACCCTTCACATGACATAATATTGTCCGCTTTGGGCCCACTGACCCTCACGGTTTTGTTCCTCCCAGTACCCTTGAGAAAAGGCCTTATGTCATGTAAGGTAAATGGCTTACTTATAAACCCAGCAACTTTTCTCTACCTAACCGATGTGGGATACCAGGATCTCACAGCTCCTCATATCGTCAATGTTCCGGCCCAATCACTATCACAAAATCCAAGTAACTTGACATCAACTTTCCTTTCAAACATAATCCCAGAATCAAGTGTTCCTTGAATATATCTCAACACTCTGTTTGCTGTCCCAAAATTAATTTGGCTTGGTTTGTGCATGTTGGAGTTATAGCAGACTAGTTTATTAGGGTTTTACCTTTTTATCTTCGTTTTAAGTTTTATTTTTTTATCCTTTATTGTTTGACTATATATACAGGGGCTCTACACTTAGTTTGTATCCCTTTTTCACTTATATCTATCTCAAGTTGGTATCAGAGCCAACCCTAACCCTAACCCTAACCTTCTCCCCGAGCTTGCCCCTCCTCCACGTCGCAGCCAACTCCACCAACAAGATACCTATAGCCTGGAACTCCACTCACTGCCCACTAGCACAGCTGACACCATATACGAATCCCAATCAAATTTCATAGCAACCAGACTAACTAACTGAGAACAGCACCCAGCCCATCCACTGACTGCCAACTGCCTCCATAAACCACCATAGCACCGACTGCCTAATACACCCAATACACATTCCACTCACCATACTCCAAGTCACACCGACTGCCAAAGCAAACCAGCAAAACCAAGGCTACTGACATACTCCAAGGCCACCCATCGAACCCAGCCGACAAATACCCACCCAGTAAACCTTCCCAGCAAGCACCGACTGATGGTATCAAAATAATACCCATAACAACACTATGAAATAATACCACCTACAACCCACAAACCACATATACCGCTGAAAACCCAAGTTAAAACTGAACAACCCGAACAACCAGCAAGCAAAGCCGAACAACATCGACATACCCTCATTACCAAAAAACCCCCAGTGGCCCACTTGATGATTCAGCGACATTCGTATTGTGATTAATCTCTTCAAGAATTCGTGCTTTTATCAGTGGTTAGAACAACATCGTGGTGAGGCTTGCTGATGATGCAGTTTTAATCGTGGGTGCTGCTGCATGAGTCAAGATACTATTCGAGGATTGGCTGAGATGCCTGGTTTGGGAATTCTTTTTGCCTCACTTGATGGCCATTGCAGTTGGTTGCTGAGGTTAATTCACCCTAGTTGCCCTACTTTGTATGTGATAATCTGTCCCCCTAGTTTACATTTCAACCAGTGCTGATATATCTGGAGACCCTTCCCATGTCTTTGGAAAACCCGCTTTCAAGTTTCAAGCACATTCCTAAGATATACTCTTTGAGTTGATCAATTGCCCACTGCCGAGTCACTTTTTCGTTGTAGCTTCGTCATTTAGCACACTTCGTCACAGTGCTGTGAGGTTATAATATCTATTTTTTTTGTTTTAGGAGGGAGCAGATCCTCTTCTCTGGTGATCTATTTTTGATGCAGTAGATACATTATTTATATTTCTTGAATTTCTGGGCACCGTGATTTGATTATTTAGGAGCTTTCTGGGCCTTCTTTATCTGTAGCTATTGTTCAACTGGAGATATATTGTTCTCCCTTTTTTTTTCTGTCACGGGTGCCCTAGTATTATTTGATGATATGACTACTACTAAGGGAGTTGAGACCCTTACCTTTGAGACATCTGTTAGTACTTCCACTAGATATAGGGATCGACAGTGCTTGGCCCAGCGTCATCACAATACCCCACATCAGCGTAGACATGGAGATTCTCATCAGTGTGATTATTGTGGCCGACTCGAACATCTCATGACTATTTGTTGGAAGCTTTATCCGAAGCTTAAGCTGCCTTCTCGCAGTCGGACTGCTACCATTGCTGAGGCACCACCACCTACAGTCATTGCTCCTAATGCAACTGCTACTATTAATCCTCCTTGACAAAGTGATATGGATGCTATCACATTTCGCTTGGATATACTTATGTTAGTCCTGACTTCTCGAGGTTTGACTACTGCTGCTACAACTACTACAGGTATTCCTTGTGCGTTTCATACTTGCGGCAGTTCGTCTCCCCTTTGGATGCTGGACTCGGGTGCGAATGGTCATATGACAGGTGAGGCCCATCATTTCACCTCTTTTGACGAGCAGTTACATACTCAAGTTCAGTTAGCAGATGGTACACATGTCCCTATTGTTAGTAGTGGTACAGTCTATCTCTCAGATGGCTTTACATTACGTTCGGTGTTTCATGCGCTAAAGTTGGCCATGAATCTATTATCTGTACATCTTAGCCAGAAATTTTTACTGTGCGATTGTGTTCTTATCTGATTCGTGTTATTTGCAGGACCTTAGTACAAAGAGGATTATTATCAGGGGACATGAGAGAGATGGATTGTATTATCTAGGCGATCCACCTCCAGTTTCTCCACCTCCATCTTCATCACTTGCTTTGCCTTTATCTGTTCCTAACTTGCATGCTAGTATTTTACCTATTACTTGTCATTATGATTTTTCATCACAAACTGTTCAGCTATGGCATGACCGTTTTGGGCATACAAATTTTAAATATTTATATATGTTATTTTCTGCTTTAAGCAAAGCTTGTGTTAGTGGTAAACTTGACTGTGTTATCTGTTCTCTATCAAAACATGATCGGACCAGTTATATTCATCGCATGCACCAATCACCCATACTATTTGACCTAATACATTCTGATATTTGGGGACCCTCTCCTGTTACTGTTCTGTCAGGTGCTCAATATTATGTGATATTTATATATGACCATACCCGTTGTACTTGGGTCTACCTTTTGTATAGGAAGTCTGATGTACTTCCTGTCATCCCTCAATTTCTCCAGATGATTAAGACATAATTCGATGTCATTGTTCGTTTCTTCGTTCGGATAATGCCAAAGAATATGTGTCTGATGCGTTAGTGTCTCACTTTTCTTCTCAGGGTATCCCTCAGCAGCTCACTTGTCCATATACTCCTGAGTAAAATGGAGTTGCTGAAAGAAAAAATAGAAGTCTGATAGGGATGGTACGTTGCATGCTTAGAGGTATGGGGATACAAAAATTTTATTTGTATTTTGTTGTTTTGACTTCTACATTTTTGTGTAATTGTACACCGAGTCGTGTTCTTCAGCATAGGGCTCCCTTATAGGTCTTCTTCCCTGAGCGAACACTTTTTTCGGTCCCCCTTTGTATTTTTGGCTGCACATGTTTTGTTCAAGATCGGTCTCCTACTCGCCATAAACTTAATAATAAAGCGATTCGTTGTGTCTTTGTGGGCTATTGTCATCATTCTAAGGGGTATCGATGTTATGATCCTGTCAAGCGACATATGTATCACAGTCTAGATGTTACCTTTCTTGAGCATATTCCATACTTTTCTTCCATTCCTGTGTCTGCTCCTCTAGTTGATGATACTCCATTTGATTTTTCGTTACCACAAGAGCCAGAGCCATTGATCACTATCACTACAAAGTCATCAGTCTCTCCTCCTCCAGAGCCAGTCATCCCTATCAGTACAGAGTCGTCAGTCTCTCTTTCTTTGTAGGTTTTGGTTCGTCGCCCTCAGTCTCATCCCCTTATTGATGTCCCCTCAACCTCAGGTGATGCAGGTAATACTTCTCAGTTCGTTGAGCATATTGATCCACCTATTGTTAGTACTGATAAATATGTAGGTACTGAGCCAATTACTTTACCTGATGAGAAATTATCAGTGGAGGATGATGATTTAGGGCATCGTTATCCGTGGCGTGATCGTCGTCCAGTTATTCTTTATGGTTGAACTGTCAGGACTTTAAATCTTATCTCTACTTGTGTTTCTTATGGTGCTCTGTCTTCTACATTTCGAGCTTATAGTATAGCCTTATCAGATGTACTAGTTCCTCGCTCTGTTTTAGAGGCTATGCAGGAGCTCCAGTGGGTTCTTGCCATGTAGACGGAGATGGACGCTCTTCAGCGTAATCATACATGGGATCTTGCCTCATTACCTTCAGGGGTGAAGCCTGTTGGCTGTCGCTGGGTTTACACCTTGAAGTTTCTTGCGGATGGTACTATTGATCGTCACAAGGCTAGGCTTGTGGCGAAGGGCTTCACCCAGGTACCAGGTTGTGATTTTGGTGCTACATTTGCCCACGTGGCAAAATTGATTATTGTTCGATTGATTATTTCTCTGGCTGCGGAGTACTCTTGACCTTTTCATCAGTTAGATGTGAAGAATGCCTTTCTTCACCGTGATCTGGCCGAGATTATTTATATGGATGTACCACCAGGTTTTCGTGGTTAGGGAGGGTATGCTGGAAAGGTATGTTGACTGCGTAAGTCTCTTTATGGACTGAAATAGTAGAGCTGTCAATTTTTAACCCGGAACACGAACCCGACTTGAACTGAACCCGACACGAACCCGAAAAAAATACGATTAGTTGACACGGTAATAAATGGGTCAAATTAAGGTTCGACACGAATAACACGATTAATGGGTACTGTAGATAAAAAATAATTATGTAACGAGTATTATATTCTTAAATAAGAATTTTATAATTTTTTATAATTTTGTAAATAATATTATATTAGTTGTCAAATTTAATTTTTTTTTATTAACACGAATATTGACCCGAACCCGACACGTACCGAAATGACACAACACGAAAATAACACGGCAGAAATTGACCCTACCCGACACGTTTGACACCCCTATGAAATAGTTACCACGAGCCTGGTTCTCTCACTTTAGTGATGTAGTCGTACGTTTGGAGTTCAGCAGATGTCATTCTGATCATACCTGCTTTATTCGACGAAATATTTCTAGACAGTGTGTTATCCTTTTGGTATATGTTGATGGTATTATTATTACTAGGGACGATATTTTTGGGACTGTGCAGGTCAAGATAGACCTTGTGAAGGTCCTTGATGTGAAGGACATTAGATTTTTGCGATACTTTCTTGGGATAGATGTTACTCGTAGTAGCAGGGGTGTTCTTTCTCAGAGAAAGTATGTTATGGATCTTCTCTCAAATACTGGGATATTGGGGTACAAACCGGCATCATTACTCATGATTCCAAACCTGACGCTTACTGCTAAAGGTGAGGAGCTGAGAGATCCAGCTGTCTATCAGAGGTTGGTAAGTTGACTTATCTACCTAGCCAACACTAGGCCAAACATTTCATTCGTTGTCAGCCGAGTTAGTCAGTTCATGCACAGGCCGTGTAAGCCTCATCTTGTTGCAGTTTATAATATTCTTCAGTACCTCAAGTCTTGTCCTGGACTTGGGTTGTTCTATGCATCAGGAGCTCAGACTGGTTCTCTAGCTTGTTATTCAGATTCAGATTATGGGGGAGCGTCTGACGGTCGATCTACTATGGACTTTTGTGCTTTTCGAGGGATCATCTTATCCCTTGGAAGAGCAAAAAACAGTCAGTTGTCTCCCGCTTGTCAGCAGAGACAGAGTATTAGGCATTGGCACTTGACACATGTGAGATTATCTGGCTACGATCGATTCTTGGCGAGTTGAGATTTTCAGTAACTTCTTCATCCACATTATATTATGATAATCGATCTGCTATTCAGTTTGCTTCTGACTCTGTACTACACGAGAGGACGAAGCATATAGAGATCGATGTTCACTTTCTTCAGGAGAAGGTTAGCTGTGGTATTGTCACTCCATTGTTTGTGAGGACTTATGATCAGGTTGCGGATGTTTTCACCAAACCTGTCACTCTATCCATTCTTCGGGTCTCCGTTGTCAAGCTTGGCTTAGTTGATATTTTTGTGACTAGCTTGAGGGGGAGTGTTGGAGTTATAGCAGACTAATTTATTAGGGTTTTACCTTTTTATCTTCCTTTTACTTTTTTATCCTTTATTGTTTGACTATATATACGGGGACTCTACACTTAGTTTGTATCCCTTTTTCACTTACATCTATCTCAAGTGTGCATAAACCGAGATAACAAACTTGTAACATACATAATATCCGACTTTGTAGCTGTCAAGTACAAAAGACTTTCAACCAAGCTTTTATAAAAAGATGCTTCAACTTCTTTAGCTCCATCATCTTTGATCAACTTTTCATTCACAACCAAAGGTGTAGCCACCGATTTGCAATTTCTCACTCTAAATTTTTCAAGAAAAGTTTTTGCATATATCCTTTGGCAAATAAAAACTCCATCTTCTTGTTAATAAATTTCAATGCCCAAGAAATAATGTGGAAATCCCAAATCACTCATTTCATATATTTTCATCATCTCACTTTTAAAATCTTCAATCATTAATTGGTCATTCCCGGTAAAAACCAAGTCATCAACATAAAAAGACATAATGAGAATACCGGTATTATCTTGTATTTTGATATACAAAGTTGGCTCACTTTTACTTCTTTGAAATTCCTTTGCATTGAAATAGGAATCAATCGCACTATACCATGCTCGAGGTGTTGCTTGTACACTTTTCCTTTTTCACCGATGACTGCAAAGCCTTGAGATTGTTCTACATAAACTTCTTCTTTTAACACACCATTCAAAAACGCTGATTTTACATCTAATTGATGAAGAAACCAGCCCCTTTGTGAAGCAAGAGCAATAAGAAACCTTATTGTGTCAAGTCAAGCAACCAGAACAAAAGTCTCTTGGTAATCGACACCGGGTTATTGCGAATACCCCTTTGCTACAAGCCTTGCTTTATTCTTTTCAATTGACCCATCCAGATTAAGCTTTGTTTTGTAAATCCACTTCACCACAATGACCTCTTTATTAGTTGACTTTTTTACCAACTCCCAAGTGCTATTTTTCTTAATCACACAAATTTCATCTTCCATTGCTTTCTTCCAAGCATTTTCTTTGATTACTTCTTCAAAACTTTAGGGTTCAGCCACACAAAAATTGTTTTTAACATACACATCACTAAGACTTCTCATTTTTCTTAGAGTTGAACTTGGAGATAAAGTGCATGAACTTGAAGGAGTAGAAAGAGATGAATGAGACTTGGGCGTTAGAGATATTTGTTGTAGAACTTCAACTTCTTTATTTACATTTTCATGCTCAAAGCTTCCATAATTTTCATTTGCTACAACCACTTGATTTTGAACATTCTTTTCTTTCCAATTTTCAAGAGTCCTTCTCATTAAAGAGAACATCTTTACAAATAATCACCTTATTTCTCTTCAAACTAAAAAGTCTATAACCCTTTGATTTAGACCTATAACCTACAAAAATACATTTTTCATTACTTTCATCAAACTTGTACCTCACTTCTTTAGGAACATGTACAAAACAAATGCACTCAAAAACCTTCAAGTGATTCACTGACGGTTTCCTCCCACACCAAGCTTCAATTAGAGTTTGGTTTTCCAAAGCTTTTGTTGGACATTTATTCATCAAGTAAACCACAGTGTAAACAGGTTCGACCCAAAATGATTTAGGTAAACCCTTCTTATAAACCATCGATTTAGCCATCTCAACAATGGTTCTATTCTTTTTTTCGGCCACTCTATTTTGTTGTGGAGTATACCCAACTGTCAATTGCCTTTCCATACCAATGTCTTCACAAAACTTATTAAATTCATTAGAGTTGTACTCACCACCTCTATCACTTCTCAACAACTTAATGTAGTATCCCCTTTGCCTTTCAACAAACTTTTGGAACTTCTTAAATACTTGAAAAATTTCAGATTTTTGTCTCATAAAATAAATCCAAGTCATTCTTGAAAAATCATTAACAAAGATTATGAAATATTTGTTTCCTGCATGAGAAAGTGTTCTTGATGGTCCCCATACATCGGTGTGAACTAGCTCCAACGCTGATTTGACTTTCCAAACTTTTTCTTTTGGAAAAGGATGTCAATGATGCTTTCCAAGTGCACATCCTTTACAAACTTCTTTGACTTCTTGTCTAGATGGCAATCCATAAACCATGTTCTTTTGTTATAGGATCTTCAAGCTTTGAAAGTTCAAGTGCCCAAATCTTTTATGTCAAAGTCAAGAATCATCAACAACTTCCATCTTCAAAGAAACATTGTTTGAATACCGAAAAATGAGAGAAAAATTTCTGTTTTTCTCCATCTCAATTTTCGCTATAAATTGTTTTTTCTTCGCACAATCATAGATCATGCAAGAGTTGTCCTCAAACACCACAGAGTACCCAGGCTTTACAAGTTGATCAAAACTCAACAAATTTTGTTTCAAGCCAACATCTTGAATGTATTTTGTTCCTTTCTTTGTTTCAATAGCAATGGTTCCCTTGCCTTTTGCTTGAACCATGACACCATTTTTCATCCTTACTTGAGAATTAGAAGTGGTGTCCATATTCATAAAAATATTATCATCACCGGTCATATGGTTACTACAACCACCATCAAGATACCATACATCTTTCCTTTGCTCGAACATTGCTTGACAAGCATAGAATATGTTTCCACTACTTTCTTGCTCTTCAGAAAAATTAGCTTGTTGATTATTCTTGAACCGACAATCTTTTTTGCAAATAACCAAATTTTTTGCAATTAAAACATTGAGGCTTTCCACGAAACCAACAATCTTTATCAACTTGACTTGATCTTTTACAAATTTCACTTTTTTGTTGAGTAGATTCTTTATTTGATCTTTTTCCAAAATTTTCTCTTCTTTTTCCTCTTGAATTTCTTCCACTTCCTCTTCCTCTTCCTCTTCCAAATCTTCCCCTCTAAAAGATTCACCTTTAGATTGATAGGAACTCGACGAATCATGACTTTTGGAGTTAACTTTAAGCTTGGATTGAAAAACACTCTTAACAGATTTTTCGGCGTGCCTACTCAACCTTTGCTCAAATGCTTTAATGGAACCCAATAATTCTTAAACACCCAAAGAAGAAATATCTTTGGTTTCTTCAGTGACGGAAATAATAGAATCAAATTTTTTGGCAAACTAATTAAAATTTTCTCAACAATTCTTGAGTCCAAAATTTGGTCTCCATAAGTTTTCATTTGATTTACAATCTCCATAAGTTTAGAAAAGAAATCATTTAAGGATTCATTCTCTTTCATTCTGCTATTCTCAAATCTCTTCTCAAGGATTGTAGTTTCATGACTCTTACCTTCGTAGTACCACGATACTCATCTTGTAAAGTGTCCCATGCTTATTTTGATTTTGTAGCATAGATAATTCTTGAAAAAATTATACCCGTTACACCTTCTTGAATCAAGTGAAGAGCATTTGCATCCTTCTTCTTATTTTCCTTTAATTAGTTCCTTTGAGTCATTGTCATCTACGTTGTCATCTCTTCGGTTGAATCTTCATATCAACTTTCAATCAACTCCCAAAGATCATAAGAGAGAAATATAGTTTTCATCTTGACACACCAATAATCATAATTTTCACCATCAAAGACGGGAAAATAAGGTTGTTGTGCACCGGTAGACATGTTGATTCCACTTGCCATTTGATCTTCTTCACTAGGACTTTGTTTATCTAATGAAAATTTTCACGCCCAGTTAGTTAGAATCGAACTAGCTTTGATACCACTTACGTTGGCTAATAATTTCAACCTTTGTATATTTGTGATAGATACAACAAATACAATGTAACTTAGTCTTTTTGGAATAGTTTTTCCAATACATGTCTTCCATATTTTCTACATACATATAAGTGCAAGATACATCTTGAACACTCACTTTTCTAGACCATTAACTGCATAACAAGACCCAAGACATAACCCTTTATATTCCCAAGACAACTAGATACACTTAATAACAAAGTATTATCTAGTATCCTATTTTTAAAAGATCTCCAATAGTTGTTTGGGCTAATCTCTTCACTAATGCATTTTGTTGGAAGTCTAGACAACCAACCTCATTTCCCCTATAATTCAATAGTTTGGCTCTTAAATAGGTGATTCCAATTGTTTGTAAGGGAATTCACCCTACTGTTAAATAGGTGATTCCTACTGTTTGTAAGGGAATTCACCCTGCTGTATCTTGTCCTTTTTGAATCAATAGAATCATTTTACCTTCTGAGCAAAACTAAGATTAACCAAGACCAAGGGTGAGTTGACCAGGCTCACGTACGATTGGCACCGGTGTAATACAGTTCTATTTACATATGCCTTCATGATTCCTACCTAAATCATATTGATTTAAGTTTTTGCTTCAGTTGAATGCTGAAGCAAATATTCAATTTTTTGTTTCAGTCCTACTTTGTGAGGCAAAAGGTCAAATGATTAGTTATTATTGAAAGTGAGCAATTCTTTTTTTTTTTTGAAGTTAAATAATGTCATTAACTAAAATAGGCTTAGAAGGCTTAAACATTAGAAATTCTTGCATTGAGTGAATGAGAGAGATCCAGCGGAGAGTGTTTTGAAAGTTCCTATGTAATCATTATACTTTTTAAAGTAATTTCAGTTTGATCCCCTTTTTCTCTAAAGGTTTCATTTTATAGTTTGCTTTATTTATACTTTGCACCTCAACCATTGTGGTATTAGAGCCAAGTTTCAAATCCCTACAAAGCCTATCCAAATAAATATCTACGACGGAAACTAACACTTCCATGTTCAATAATGTGCAAGCCCTTATTCTAATTTTTTAGGGTGAGAATTATAAGTATTGGAGTACTCAATTGAAGACCTTATTTATTTCACAAGATTTGTGGGATATAGTTGAAGCTAGATTCACAACGCCAGCAAATAACGAAGAATTTGCAACTTGACAAAATGCAGATCAAAAGAAATACAAGGAGAACAAAAAGAAAGATGCAGCAACACTTCTTAATATTCAACATGGGGTTAGCAAAACTATTTTTCCAAGAATACTAGGTGAAAAAACATCAAAAGAAGCCTGGGAGGTATTGTAGGTCAAGTATCAAGGATTTGATAAGGTAATCTCTATCAAACTCCAAACTTTATGGCGAGATTTTTATAATCTAGTAATGAAGGAAAATGAATCCATACAAGAATTCTTTTCCCGAGTTATGGGTATTGTCAATCAAATTAAAATTTATGGAAATACCTTTCCAGGCAAGAAGATTGTTGAAAAATTCCTATGGCTGCAAGATTCAAGCATATTGTTGTAACAATCAAGGAAGCCAAGGATTTATCAAAATTGACTCGACATAAATTAATGAGTTCTTCTGAAGTACATGAGAAAAGGATGAGCAAGTTTACAAATCAGTCTTTAGAACAAGCATTTTAGTCCATAGTCAATATTGCAGAATCGAGCAATTCAAAAATGGAGCAAGAAAATCAAGGAAGGGGCAAATTTAAAAAAAAGGCCAATATGGAAGAGGTCGTGGAACACAAAATTTGTTTCAAGCCCGAGGCAAGAGAAAACGCTACACCAATCAAAGAAATTTGATGGTAATTCTGATTCTCAATGTATTATTTGCAAAAGATTCAACTATACTGCCAAAGATTGCAAATTCAAATGCAAGAACTACAATGTATCAAATCACTCTCAATGAGATTATTGGTTCAACAACAACAAGACAAATTATTCTGAAACAAATAAAGGAGATACCATGCACTCTTGTATGTATATTCAACAAGGGTCCGAAAACACATGGTATTTGAACGGTGAATGTAGTAATCATATGACTGACAGCCAAAAGATATTTATAGAGTTGGACAATAAAGTTTCTTCAAAAATATAGCTTGGTAATGGCAAACTGCAAAACGTCAAAGACCAAGGTGTTATTGCAGTTTACACAAAAGAAGGTAACATAAAATTTGTTACTGATGTTCTTTATATTTTTGGACTAACTCAGAATTTATTGAGTGTTGGGCAACTACTTCAGAAAGGATATGCAGTTAACTTTAATAATGGTAGTTGCATTATTTCTGACAAAAATAATAATCAAAAGGTGATAAAGGTTAAATGACCTCAAATAAAGTTTTTCCTCTTTTTATGCCACTGGATGAAAATCTTGCACTTCAAACTGAAAAAATCAGTGATTCCTATTTATGACACTTGAGATATGGGCTTCTAAATTATAGAGGCTGGAGGCTGCTGAAAGAAAAATATATGGTACATGGTCTGCCTTATATTGACAGAATTGATAAAGTATGCAAAAGATGTATTTATGGAAGATGCATTGATTACCATTCCCAAAGGCTTCTGGGCAAGCTAAAGTACTATTGGAGTTAGTACATGCTGATATCTGGGGGCCAAGCATAACACCATTAATTGGCAGTAGAAGATATTTTCTTCTATTTGTTAATGATTATACTCGCATGATGTGGATTTATTTTCTCAAACAGAAATCAAAGGCCTTCTCCAAATTTCTTGATTTCAAAGCCATGGCAAAAAGACAAAGTCGTAGAAAATTAAAGGAACACAGGACAGACCATGGTGGAGAATTCATCTATACCTCAGTCGTGAATTATTGTAGGGAGAAAGGAATTAGCAGGCAACTTACAGTCCGACAATCACCTCAACAAAATAGTGTGGCAGAAAGAAAAAATCGCACTATTGTGGAAATGACACAAAGCATGCTTAAAGGCAAAGGACTTCCTAACAATTTATGGACTGAGGCAGTTAACACAACTATATATATTCTCAATTGTTCTCCTACAAAGGTAGTTCTAAACAAGACACTTTATCAGGAATAGTTTCAACAAAAGCCAAATGTGGATCTTCTTAAAGTATTTGGTGCCTATGCCTTAATCCCTTCATCGAAAAGGGAGAAGTTCAATGAAAAGGGCGAGAAGTATATATTCATCAGATATAGCAGTGAGTCTAAAGGCTATCGTCTACATAACCCAGACAAAAAATGAGTTGGTAATTTCTCGGGATGTCGTATTTGATGAGATAGCAGCATGGCAATAGAAGGACAATCTAGTCTAAGATTCTAGAGAATTCCAATTTATTGAGCCTGTAGGAGTGCAAGAATCTATAAGTCCACAAAGGAGTCCAGACTCAAGCCTAAGTCAAAGCTTTTTGTCTACTCCAAGCACGAATCAAAACCCAAGTTCAAATAAAGAATCATCTAGGGACACATCACCACATTTATCTGATTTTGAAACACCACCAAGAAAGGTACGTTTGTTAGTGGATATATATCAATCTCGTGATGTTACATTTTTTGCATGTGAGCCTCAGAATTTCGAAGAAGCTGCAAAATAGGAGAAGTGGATAAAAGCTACAGATGAAGAAATTACAAGTATTGAAAGGAATCACATCTGAAATCTTGTTAGCTTGCCCAAAGAAAAAGAAGCAATCGGACTCAAATGGGTTTATAAGACCAACTACAAAGAATATGGTTCTATTCAAAAACAAAAATTTCAACTAGTTGCAAAAGGTTATTCAAAACAGTCAGGAGTTGACTTCTATGAAACATTTTCCCCCTTGCTCAGATGGAGACAATCAGGACAATTCTAGCATTAGCTACGCAACATGAGTTACCAGTATATATGTTGGATGTCAAATCAACATTTCTTAATGGCAAACTTGAAGAGGAAGTGTATTTTGAGCAACCTCAAGGCTATCTAATCAAGGGAAATGAAGACAAAGTTTATCGACTTCGAAAAACATTATGTGGTTTAAAGCAAGCACCTCGAACATAGAATAGCAAGATTGATAAATATTTTTAGCAAAATGGATTTCAAAGGAGTCAAAGTGAGCCATCCTTATATGTTAAGAAATGAGGTATTCAAGATTTTCTTATTGCCTGTTTATATGTTGATGACTTAATCTACACCGGCACCAACCAGCAATGGTTGAAGAATTCAAAGTAGTTATGATGAAGGAATATGAAATGAATGATCTGAGTCTTATGAGATATTTTCTCAGTATTCAAGTGAGACAAAGCAAAGGTGAAATATTTATCTATCAAGAAAAGAATATTGAAAATTTGCTCAAAAGGCTCAACATGTTCAACTACAAGCCAGTCTCTACTCCAATTGTCTTGAATGAAAAGCTATAACAA
Source organism: Ilex asprella (assembly GCA_023539305.1). Lineage (NCBI taxonomy): Eukaryota > Viridiplantae > Streptophyta > Magnoliopsida > Aquifoliales > Aquifoliaceae > Ilex > Ilex asprella. The sequence continues at coordinate 27,794,243 of CM042191.1, forward strand.
AATAACGGATCAGAGAAAGTTGATGCTACCATGTATCGAAGATCGGTTGGTACACCCATTTATCTCACCAACACTAGTCCAGACATTGTTTATTCAGTCAATCTTATCTCTCGATTTATGCATGATCCAAGCAAGCTAAATGATACAGCTGTGAAGGGGATCCTACATTATTTACAAGGCACTAAGAAACTCAACGATTGGCTATACTGACAGTGATTGGGTAGGTTCAGTCTATAATCGCAAAAGCACACCAGGTTATGTATTTTGCATGACTATTGCATTATCATTAGCCGAAACCGAGTATATCGCAGCTATAGATGCTGTATGTGAAACAATATGGTTCATAAGAATTCTTTTAGATATGGAACAAAAAGATGAATCTCCCATTACAATTTCTTGTGATAATATGTCGGCAATTGCAATGAGCAAAAATCCAATATTTCATAGTCGGACAAAGCACATCGAGCTGAGACATCATTTTATCAGAGATTTAGTTCAAAAAGGAGAATTGTAACTTGACTTTGTTAACACAAAGGAACAGTTGGCAAATTTTTTTACTAAAGCCGTGCCATTGGGAAAATTTTTTCCAATTTCAGCAGAGTACGAAAATTACAAACTAAGAGAGGGTGTTAAAATATTAATTTATAATTTTCTAGAATATTATAGAAGAATAGCCAGCTGTGATAGCTAGATCAAGTTGACTACTGATGGAAGTTTCATGAAGGACTTTATTCCTATTGGTTGAATGACTCATGTAAGGCAGCAAAGAAGCTTATAGCTTCTGGACATTAGCTGGCTAACTTAGCCATCACGCCTTAGAATTTTATTGGTCAAGTTCTGCAGCATCGGCTGTGCAAAAGGCGGTTAAGCTAGTCTATAAATAGGCATAGAAGGCTTAAACATTAGAAATTCTTGCATTGAGTGAATGAGAGAGATCCGGCAAAGAGGGTTTTGAAAGTTCATATGTAATCATCATACTTTTCAAAGTAATTTTAGTTTGCTCTCTTTTGTTTATAAAGGTTACATTTTGTATTTCCTAGTTTGCTTTATTAATACTTTACACCCCAACATAACTTAAGGTTATCATCTCCATAAGTTGTCAATTGTAGGTCAAATGAATCCAGTAGCTCCTTATTTGCACTGACCTCAACACAAATTCTAGTGTAACTGATTTGCCTTCTAAAGCTAATGAGTGAGTCAACATATAAAGGCTTACCTATAGCACTGGCCAAGTAGCTTTAGCCCTCATCAGTTCAAAATTGAAGGGGTACATGCTTAATCCACAAAGGAATCAGAGAATGATCTTCCTTTTGCAAAGTAGTGTCAACATCTCACTTCCTTAGAATTAGTGGTCTATCTTGAAATGGCCATGGACCTGATAGAATTGATCAATGAGAATAGAGAAGAGAAATAGAGAATATATGATTCATAAACCAAGTCTGTAATACACAACTTAAACCTAGAAATACACAAAGTAAGTCTAATATAGTAGGGCAACACAACATAAAGAAAATGCTTAAACTACCCTCAGTATTAATACTCTAACACCTTTTCTCAAACTCATGATGTGGTAGAAAACATCAAGAGTTTCCCAAGAAGAAATCTAAAACATGCTATGGTGTGAGACTTCGTAAAAAAATCCGCTATTTGCACTGTGGAAGGAAGAAAGGGGCCCTGCTGCAGACGATGGTGCACAAAGTGACAATCAATCTCAATATATTTTGTGCACTCATGGAAGACCGAGATATGAGCAATCCGAATAGCACTGGTGTTGTTGTATAACATAGGAGTATGAGAAGATACCAAAATGCCAAGATCAATAAGGAGCAATCGTAACCAAACTATCTCAGCTGTAGTAGATGTCATAGCACGATACTCAGCTTTAGCAGATGAATGAGAAACAACATTATGTTTCTTATTTTTCTAGGAAATAAGAGAATCCCCAAGAAACAGACAAAAATCAGTAGTGGACTTGCAATCCATAGAGTTACTAGCCCAGTCGGCATCAAAGTAAGCCCTGAGTTCCATAGAAGAAAAGTGAGAAAATAATAAACTCTGATGTACAGTACCACGGAGATACCGAAGAATGCAAAGAACAACAGCCTAGTGAACGGTGGTGGGTGAATCAACAAATTGACTCACAATGTGAACAACCTAAGTGATATCTGGACGAGTGACTGTAAGATTTATTAAAATCCCAACAATAGTCCGATAAAGGGTTGGGTCAGACAAGGGAGTACCATCATACGAAGAGTAACGAACATTGAGCTCTAAAGGTGTTTCAACTGTCCAATTATCTGATAAATGAGCTCGTTCAATAACATCTGAAGTATACTTGGACTGAGCGAGAAGATATCCTTTAGTAGAGAAAGCAATATCAACCCGAGAAATATCAAAGTTGTCCCAAATCTTCCATATCAAAATGGTCCTGTAACTGGGTTTTCAATAAGCATGTGCCAGTAGTGTCATCATCCGTAATAATCATATCATCAACATATAGTAAGAGAATAATAGAACTTGAGAAAGTAGACCATAAAAAGATAGCAGAATCATGGTTACTGGCGCGAAAACTGAAGTCACAAATAATTGAAGAAAATTTGTCAAACCATGCTTTGGGGGTTTGTTTAAGACCATATAAGGCCCAATGAAGTCGACATATTTGACCCGAACTATAAGATAATCCAAGGTGAGGTGTCATAAAAACTTCTTCAGTCAAATCTCCATGTAGAAATGTATTTTTCACATCCATTTGAGACAAATTCCACTGTCGAATGGCAACAACTGTAATCACGGTGCGAACAATAGTCATCTTGGCAACAGGAGCAAAAGTCTCATCATAATCTAGACCACATTCCTGAGCAAACCCATTGGCTACTAATCGAGCTTTATATCGTTCCACAGAACCATCCGACTTGGTTTTTATCTTATAAACCCACTAACAACAAATTGTGCGTTTACCAGGCAGTAAAGGCACTAGCTCCTAAGCTCTGATCTTATGTAAGCCAAACAATTCCTCATCCATAGCCTGTTTTCAAGGTGGATCAAGTAAAGCCTCCTTGTAGGAGAAGGGTTCAGATAGAGAATAAATAGAAGTAAGGAAAGAATAAAAGTCAGAAGAATAATAAGTATTACTCCAACCAAACCTGTCTAGACATTTTTTAGAGTACTAAGGATAGCATGGGGTATGATCCGCAGTGTCTGAACCTGATTGGGCGGCCGGAGGAGAAAGGGGAGGCACTGTATCCGGAGATGAGATAACTGGAGTCCTACGAACATATGTATCCACAATATGGGGACGAGTAATAGTCGACTTAGAAGATGCAGGATCTGAAATAGGTATATCACTAATATATGTGTCATGAGGAACATTAGTAAGAAAGGGACCAATGTATAGCAAGTCAGACTTAATCAATTAGGAAAAACTAGATGGAATTAAAAAGAAGGGAATATGCTCTATAAAAACAACATGACGAGAGACATAAAGTTTATAGGTGATGAAATCATAGCAAAGATACCCTTTTTGACCCTCACCATAAACAAGAAATACACATAAAGCTGAACGGGCAGAAAGTTTTGTACGAAGAACACTAGGGAGCAAAACAAAGCAGGTACAACCAAACACACATAAATAAAAATAGTTAGGTGGCTCACCACATAACTTTCAAATGGAGAGACTCCAGAGGTGAGCGTAGTAGGAATGATGTTGATCAAATGAACTGATGTCAAAACTACTTCCCCCCAAAATGAGTTGGAAACATGTGCTGATAAAAGAAGGGAATGTGTTGTCTCTAGAGGATTGATAAAGTGTACCATCAGATTTAAACAAATCATGAAAAGAAGTAAGAGTATATTTACCTCCCTGATCACATCGAAAACATTTAATGACTGCGGAATATTGAGTGCATACCATGTTACGAAAGGTGATGAAGATGGAAAAGAATTCAGATCGGCGTTTTATCAAGAATACATAATAGTACCTCGTTAATCATCAATAAATAAAACATAATATTTGGACCCTCCTTGTGTAGGAATATGAGTCGGTCCCTGTATATCAGAGTGAACAAGATCAAATGGTGCAAGAGAATAAGTAACACTTTTATTGAATGGCAATGCACTAAATTTAGCCAATTTGCATCTGTTACAATCAGAAATGTCACGGCTTTCTAAACTACACAAACGACCAGTTGAAGCTAAAAATTTTAAACAAGAATAAGAAACATGACCAAGAAGAGAATGTCATAAATAAAAACTAGATGACTCCTGACTCAAACGAAAAGAAGATAAATCAACAGTAGAAGCAGCAACATCAACATCTAGAACATGAAGCTCCTCCAACACATATAACCCACCCTATCTACGACTAGTTCCAATCAAATTCTTGGACCGTGGATCCTGTACAACACAACTAGAGGAAGAGAAATAAACCAAAAATCTAGAAAAGCAAGTCTATAATACACAACTTAAACCTAGAAATACACAAAGTAAGTCTTATATAGTAGGGCAACACAGCATAAAGAAAATACCTAAACTACCCTTAGTATTAATACTCTAACAAGACCATCTTCCACTACTTAAGATCTTGACTCCTCATCCTTAAATTTGAAGTAGAAAAGCCTTGTTCTTTAGCCAAGGTTTCAAGCAATCCCATGCTATCCCATACCCCATGTGCTATAAACTATTGAGAATACTAGCTTCTTTTCAATAAAATAACCCACTATGGTATTCTTCCATTCAGCACATCCCTTCATAGCAACATCTCTTGGAGCGTTAACCATGATTCTATTGTTGATTCGAACAGGTTCATAATATTTCAGTTTTATAGTGTTCGAGCTAGAGACTTATTATAATCGGAGTATTAACAACTTCTTTGCCAAATTGCAGAACACTATTCCATGGGGTTGGGGTTCTTTCCACACTATTCTGTGGATTGCTATTTAGGGAATTAGGGGCCACAGTACCATTTAATATGTTCGAAACCAGAGGAATACCTAGACCATGTGACGTAGTAGGTGAAGCAATAACAACATTCAGTATGGAATTAGGAGCATCAGTGGGAGCATTGTTGGGACCACCAAACAGCAAGAAAGTTAATTTTCCATAGCATCAATAATGTAATGACCAGGTTCAGTCCCAATAGTCAATGATGGGTGAGAATGATCCATAGAGCAGTGGAAAGAGCTGAAAAATTATGAGTGTGATTCATTAGCACGGAAAACCCACTTTCATCGGAGTCCGATATAATACACTTTTTGATCAGAAAATTTCTTACTCTTATAATCATCATATTGCTCTTGTAACAACCCAACTCATTTATGTCTACAATTGTTATCAATGGTAGATGGTCTTGATGTAGACATAATGTGCAATACATGTGATATGAACCATACCTTATTGTATTTTTATAGTGTTTTCATTTGTTAAATGTAGCAGTGAGTAGTCATTTATTTTGTCAGATAAGGATAGTTGTCATTAATGCATTATCGTGTAGTCACCTTTTTGATTTGATGGTCAAACATTGAAATAAGAGTGCAGTCAATGTGACTACACATTGTTACCTGTATTGATGACAATTGTGTTTTTATAGTGATTTCATTTGTTAAATACGGCAGTGTATAGTCATTTATTTTGTCGGATAAGCATAATTGTCATCAATGCAGTAGCATGTAGTCACCTTTTTATTTGAGTTGATGGTCAAACATTGAAATAAGAGTGCAATTAGTGTGACTACACACTAAAACATCTCATTCAATGAAGTCACTAGACTCTGATTCACACTAATTCACATCCTTGATACATTCAACAGTATCAAGGTTTTTGGCATTAAACTATTATGTAGTCATAGGATTTTGATTGTGACTACACATCAGTGCATTGAAGTGCAATGCAGTATGTTGTCAATTTATTGGTTTATCTTTATTTCAAATTGTGTTGAGGCACTTCATTCACGTGGGCTGCTGACCAAGAAATAGGTAAAACATGACAATTGCATCAATGTCGTTCATTGTGACTACACACTGTTTTAATGTCAGTCATTGTGACTACACACTGTTTTAATGTCAGTCATTGTGACTACACTTTGGGTCAATGTCAGTCATTATGACTACACAATGGTTTAATGTCATTCATTGAGGCTATAAACTGGCGTACTCACATCCATAATGCCTATAAGTTTGAACTCGTGTGCAATGTTCAATGTACACACTTTATCTCTAACCATGAATTATAGTCCAAGAACAGTGTTTGAAACTTTGTGTTATCATTAGAAATTAGAGGATGAGTTCTGATGATGCACAAAATCGCTTTCGTGCAAGATCAACAGTCAAGAGAATAATAATGTATAATTAAAGAGCAATAAATAGGTAATCAATGACAATCAATGGTAAAACAGTAAATATAGAGTCAACACCAAGATTTATAGTGGTTCGGTCCGGGTGACATACGTCCACTTTCTTGAATGGCAGCGGTGGCCGGCGATCTTTATTAATGTATCAAGGTACTCCGGAGAGTTTACAGTGCTTAAAGAGAGGGTGAGAGAAATCAATGTGTGTAGGGAGGTGTAGTGTGTGTAGAGAGCTCAAAGTGTAGAGGTCTCAAGGAGGTGATCAACATCATGCCCTTCCATGCAGAGAGGGCTTACATTATATAGGTGTGATGAGGCGGTGAGCACACTTTTGGTAGGCGTAGACCTCTTTGGTAAGCACACTTAAGGTAAGAATAGATCTCCGTATCCCGATATTTTCTCCCTCGTGTCCCTATTATGTCGGAGGTAGATCTTGAACTGGACTTGACCTTGGACTTGGACTTGAGTAGTCTTGGTCCTGAGTGGTCTTGAACTTGAGTGGTCTTGGACTGGAGTGAAGAGGGGAGGAGATGAAGAGTATGGCATGGGCAACGCCCACTTGAGGCCACATAGGTGACGCCCACTTGGAGCCTTGATGGGCGGCGCCCTCTTGGGCACTTTGGGTGGCATCTTATGTCTTCCACTTCGAACTCTCACTTGACCCTTGATTGATCCAGCTCCTCTTGGACCTTTTTTTGGGCTTTCTCGGCTTATTTAAATTGAGTTGGCCCAGTAAAATTTGGGCTCATCAAGTTCTTTCATCCAATAATTCTCGCTTAAGCTATTCATGAACAGCTAGAAACACAATGATGACAGAATGACAATATCGTTTGATAGAAAGAGAAAATTTAAGCTTAGATTTATGTTCTTGCAACATAAGAAGGCCTGACAAGTTGTCATTGGCATGCCTATTATCACTCCTTAAGAATTAGAGCATTGTTTCATATTCGAGCTGAGAACAATCGAATGACAACGCATTGCAATCGGTACAACCTTCGTTGTATCACAAGAGACTGTTCTGTAAAAAGGAGGATACAAGAAGCAATTTTAAGCTTCCAAATGAGTGTAGAAGCTGGATGTATTTCTGATGTGGAGATATCTGACGAAGATAAAGACTAGATGTGTCAAAAGTGTCGGGTTGGGTCATTACGTGTCGAGTTGATTTCGAGTTTGTGTCAAAAATCCTAGAACACAAACTTGACATGTTTAATAATTGTGTCAAGATTTGTAAACACTAACTTGACCTGACTATTGGCTATTAAACGGGTTACTCGAACCCAATCTGTTTTCCATGTTTAATAAACAGGTTGTTTTCGGGTTAACATGTATAACATGACCTGTTTAACATATTTAACACACCTAACCTATTTTCACACCTGTTCATTACTATTAATACACAATTTAATCATTCATCCAAAATTTTAAATAATTTTTTAACCAATAACATATCATATCTCATCAATAAAATTAACTAAAATGCATTCAAGTTTCAACCTAAAAATTAAAACAATAACTATACTATTATAATGTCATAATAATGTTAAGAACTATATTGTCAATTGTCATAGTAGAAGTAATAACTAATAAGCAATAATGTTAAGATCGCATCAATCATATATAATAGGCAAATTATATTGCCATAAAACGGGTTAAACGGGTCTACAATGGGTTAGGTCGGGTTCGTGTCCGAATTATGTCAATCAATTTAAAATATACGGGTTAATCAGGTTGATTTGATTTTGACATGAACCCAATATGATTTTTTTGTGTTTAAACGTGTTGACCCATTTAATTTCGTGTAAAACCCATTAATTTTGTGTTCGGTTGGTGTGGTGTTAACATGTGGTGTCAAAAATTAACACCCCTAATGAAGACCTATAAAATAGTGTTATACAACTCTTGTGTTGTAACATTCAGACTTCAGTCGTCATATTTATGTTTCCAGTATGTTTATTATGTTTCTATGAAATATGGTGTATTACTCCAGTTAGTGTTGTCTGTGTATTCAATAAATTGTGTTAAAGTTGGTTAAAAAACGTTGCATAGAGTATTTGATAACTTAGTTATCAAATCGTGTATGGGAAGGCATATCGTAAAATACATAAAATGTATCGTATCGTGTATCGTAAGATACGGTATAATTTTAAATAAATAATAATAAAATATATATACCTTTGAAAAAAAATCATACACTCATAAAAACATAGCATTTCATTAATACTCCACCAACAATTCAAGTCATCAACATAATCCACTACTATTATAAATTTATAATGCAAAGTTTACAACCATAGTTCACTAATTCAAACTACAAACACCAAAGAGACTTCTAATCCAAATTTCTAACTTTCATTTTGAACTCAATCTTCAATTTCAATTAAAATTAATCAAGATTCAGAAATTTTTATACAACAAAAAAATTATTTGGCTTTGTAAATAAATTAATAGAATTTCTTACATTGTAGACTGTACAGCTTTACCTGGAGTAGTTGGAGGAGGAAGATCCTTGGCTACAGATCCTGCTAATGGTTAATCGACAATGGCTTCAGATCCTGGTTAATCGATTAATAGAATTTCTTGGTTGTAGATCCTGCTGATGGCTTCTCCGATGGCTAATGGCTTCTCAGAAGACCCAGACCCAATTCTCAGATGGCTTAGATCCTGCTGATGGCTTCTCAGATGGCTACAGAGAAGATCGAGAAGAGAGACAAGATCGAGGAAGAGAGAAGACCGAGAAGATAGATAATAGAGAGAACAGAGAGAAGACCGAGAAGAGGCTAACTGGGTTCATCGTCGTTGAAATTCGTCGTGAAGCCTGCAGCAAAAGACCCAGAAGCATCGATCATCGAAGAAGAAAGAAAAGAGGGATTTTATTTTTTTTGTAAACCCTAGCCACAAAACGACGTCGTTTCAGTGGCAGGGTTAAAAAATCAGCCTCTAATTACTGCAAAACGACATCGTTAGATCAAAAAAAAAAAAGAAAACAGCGTTTGCGCGTATCGGACGATACGACGCAAAAACGATACATAACTACGATCCGTATCGTTTTTCCTCTGTATCGTGACGTATCGTACGATATTAACAACTATGTTTGATAACTAATTTGAAATGCAGTAATGGAATTACACTATATCAAACTATGAACCCAAAGAGTTTTTATATACAACAATCATTAACACAATTTATATACAACATAGACAAAAAAAATGGACTACGTCTCACAAGGTGGTGGTTTCCTCTGTCGATTGGGTGGCTGTCCATCAGGAGGACCCGAAAACTCTTGAGTCACTTCACTGTCTACAGGATCATGTGCATGGTGCCAAGGACAACCGACTCCATGCCAACCTCTATTTCGCCCTCCGTGTGAAAGTAATGGCTCCTGTATCACTCTTTCAGCAAGAACCTCAGGATCATCGAAAGAATACTCATATGGAATAGAAGAAATAGGTTGTGGGGGCAGCGGTGGGATAGTCTGTGGAATATAAGCCACATCGGGAAGTGATGTAGCTATCTGGTCCAGTTCATGTGGCATATCTCCTATAACCACTAGTTATTGTGAAGGTGTCCATGATGACGGCGATGTATCCATGTGTAGTGAGGTCAGTGGTGCACCACATGATGTCACTGTAGGTGTCTATGTAGGAGGGTCAATTGATGGTGTAGCGGCATGGACAACGACGAGTGGTGGACATGCTTCGACGATCTAGGGAACATATGAAGCTGATGGGCCTACATGTGATGATGTCGAAGCAGTATCCACAACCGATGAGGATGTCTGTCTATGTGCGTGTACAGCTGACCGTGGTGGAATACGTACACCACGTTGGCGTACATGCACCGGTGTGGCAACTAATGGTTGTTGAATGTCTGTCGGTGCTTGAACAAGTCTACGGTGCTCAGAAATTGATGACAAATAGTTGTAGCTGACATCCCTGATCTAGATGATGACCTCCAAACGAGTCATCAAATCAGATTGGCTTCTAACAATATCACATGTGTGATATATCTATGTCAGTATCTGTTCCAGCATTAGGGATGGCAGTGGACCGGAGAAAAAGGGTATTCGTTCAAACTTGCCCCGTTTGGACTGGGGATGAACTATACGTATTGGACAGTGGACGTATACGGGGATACCCGTATAAACCCGTGCAGGGATGGAGGCGGGGATGGACTTACCCTTACCCCCGCCTCGCCCCCGTTACCCGCTAAATAAATAAATAAATAAAAATATATATTGAGTTGATTGAGATGATTTTACCACCATTATGTTATTTGTGGACATTTATTTGTGTTTTGTTCAAATATGTAGTATTTTGAAGTAGTATTTTGAACATTTGTTGTTTGTGTTTTATTCAAATATGTTATGTTATATTATGTTAAGTTAGATTATTTAGAATATTCTTAGATTATTTAAAATATTAGATTTATTTAGCTTGGGCTTGGGCGGGGACGGGGACGGGGACGGGGACAGGAATTAAAAATTTACCTGCGGACAAGGATGAGGATGAAAATTATACTCGTTAACAGCGGTGGACCAAGGATGGACGAAATTTTTTTAAGCGGGTACGGGGATGGAGACTACACTCCCCGCCCCCGCTTCGGTCCATTGACATTCCTATCCAGCATGACCAACAATTAATGATTTACAATAATATTACATAATTTGTGCAACACATTTAAACAAAACATATCAACAACTCGATGATATTGTCGACTGGCTGGAAATCGACATCAGGTCACAAAATGGATGGTCCGATAAGTAGACAAGTAATGTGTTGATATCACTCTATGTATGGATCAATGGCATTTATCCGATCGAGGGTAAGTTTGCCATGAACAATAGTATCCCATCATTGCTCCCACATGCTAATGTAGTGTTGATGTGCGGTGGTCCAGTCATAACTAGGTCTGTCACACCTATTTGTGGCATGCAACTACCTACTCGAATCACATGCCCTTAGTATCGGCTATTTGTACCCAAACTGTTAGAGAACACAGTCGAGGAAATTCCACTCAACCACAACAAAATAAATGAGCGGTGACCATGTAGTCCTAATTCCCGACCTCGTAAACAATAATTTAGTAGGCTGCCTATCACATCCATAGTGAAAGGCTACCATTGTTGGAACTAAAATCAAAAGAATCATTGACAACGCGTATATATCGAATACAAAAAAAAAAAATCTTTAAAACCTTATAAGGAGAAATTAGGGTTTACCTTAGACATAGCTCTGGATTGATTTCATCTCAGCACGAATGCAAAAACTAACAACAAAAGTGGAAGACAACTCGACGAACCTCACAACCTTCTGTTGTACATTCTCCAACGTCAAAATCTGGATGCAATGTGAGTTGCAAGGACTTTCGAACTTCTACTCTCTCTCAACCTCTCTCAAAACGTGAGTAATGAATTGATGTTGATTTAGAGAGTCTAGACGTCTATATATAGGCTACGATAGAAACCCCAAGGAGAAATAAGGATCGAGCTTCTAATGGGCCTATAATTCCTATTTCAACCCAGAAAAAACATCATATAGCCCATTAATAATAAGTTAGTCCACTAAAAACTTATTATTGATCTCATGAATCTTATCTCAAAATTATACTTGAGTTCCTTTTTATTATATACTTAATAATTTTCTCACGTTTAAGATTACAATGTCCATCAATAAAATAAATTACTGAAAATTATATTTAATTGATTTCTTTTATTCGTTGAGACCTTATCACTCAACTTATTTGTCATATCAGATAATTAAATCCACCTGCAGGATTTGACATGGACAAAACTTATGAGTTTCCTCAAGAGGACATCATCAACCCATTCAAATACTAGGAAATGGTTTCCTTTAATAATTAATTTTCATCATACAAATAATATTGTCTTCCAATTCACCGAGCTTGTTGACTCAATATTTAACTCACTCTTTGATGAATTAAAGTGATACACATTATATGCACGTAGTAATTAAATATTTCGGATTAAGAGTATAAAAAATTACAATAATCATAAGTTATTTATTATCTTATTGAATCAATAAAAGATAATAACATCAACATGGATTTGTTCAATGCACAGTTTACTAGCGCAATAATTCGAGACATCAAGCAATCTCCTATACTCAAGACAGACTATGCCAGAATATTACACTACAATTATATTATTGGTGTGTCCAATTCTATATAGAATTGTGAACCTACACTCATATAATATAAGGATCTGATAATCTAGTATTTTGTTCATAAGTAGAATTCTACATACTAGATTATCTATAATGTAAAATTTACGATACATGCATGCCATATATAAAATATAATGCAAATATTTTGTCTGCATAGATTATCAATAAAATAGAAAGAACAAGCTTCTATTAATTAATAAAACGATTTTCACTACAAAATATAAGTTTTTAGTGCACAACTCACTCTATCGATCATATCATCTGCAGGATAACAATGTCAATTATTGTTAGACTTGAAAAGAAAAATCAGCAAACAACCAATATATGAGACTAAGGAATTTTGTAAATTGTCTATTTTTCGCATGTGCACAACTGATCTTCAAGACACATAACTTGCTTCTGACCACCGCCAGTCACCACTTCAGCAAGACCACGCTCCCTATGAAATGGCGTCACTTTGTGGACATGACTTATTTGTTGTGCATGTTATACTCGTTCCACAACATTCTTAGGGAATTCAAACCCATTTTCTTTCTATTTTGCCACATTATCTCAATGTTCAAAATGATACTTAATAACCCGATAAAATATCGATTGCACACAAGCAATTATGGGCAAATACCTAGCACTTTAGAGAACACTATCAAAAAACCTCATAAATGTTGGTTGTTATTATGTCATCTCGCCGTCCACCATCATGGGCTAATGTCTACTTCTTCACTGGTATATTGTTCAACTACTCAGTAATTTCCTCTTTGATGTTGCGTATCTAGGTCATCAACCCATCGAACTTGTGACCATGTCGTGTCTTGCCATCCCTCCACATAAGATCGTACAAATGATCATCATTAAATTGTGTATTAAAATTATTACGCACATGCCGAAAATAAAAGGGATGATAAGCATGTGGTGGATGCCACCCAAAATTTTTCATGTTCACAGCAGAAAGGATCTCTGTGTGCCTATTAAAAATTAAATATATCCCTTACCGATGTCTAAGAAGTATCCACCAAAAGTAATATTGAAAAAAAGACCAACTTGATTGATTCTTTTCTTCCACTATAGCAAATACAATGTGAAATAGTTGTTTATTAGATTCAAAACCCGTCATTACTAATAGTTTTTCCTTGTACTTGTCACGAAGAAATGTCTCATCAATACTGACGATAGGTCGACAATATTTAAACCCTTTAATGTTGGTCGTGAATGCCCAGATTCAATGGACCGAAGCGGATTCATAGTTGTACCGCCACTTCACAATCGAGCCAGGGTCATACCTTTTGATGGCACCCAAAAACTCAGGCAACATGTCATAAGATGAGTCCCAATCACCAAAAATCTTGGCAATGGTCGTGTTCCTCGCAATCTATAATTTTTCATAGGAAATATCATACTTAAACTTCTCTTTTATATTATTCTAAATTGTTGACATTTTTGTTTGGGGGGTATCATCAACAAGTTCCAGTATATTATGACATATGAAGTCAGAGTTTAACAGCCGGTGGTCACGACTCATTTGAGGGTAGAAGCAGGTATGAGGTCAATCATATTCCGTGAACTGAAATATTGAGTTTTTTTCTAAAACAAGCACATAGTCTCCACTGGCAGTTAGACTGCATGTATATGTTGCACTGTACAGCCCACATCGTTGTGTTCGTCTCTATCACTCCATAATTCTGATTCAGCTTGATGGAATACCATTTAACTGTCCTAATCAATGAAGTTTTATCCTTAAAAATTATGTCCTTCACCAACTCCATCTTTATTGGATACCACAAATTCAATTCAGAAGACAATACTAAGATATCTGCTCCAGAATGTTGACCAAATTCAATGGTTATGAAGGAGATAGAGTAAGGCTTAAGCATGTCTAACCCCATTACAGTGTAAATTTTATTCAACAACTCTGGTAGTTTTGTGCTACTATTTATAACAATTTCACCTTTGGGAGGACAATCATATGATAAACCCTGCAATGCATATTCCATGTGTCCACCCCAATACAACAAAACAAAAACTTATTTTTTCGTCATTTCAAACAATTTCTGTCATAGAATAAGAACTAAATTCACAAAAACTAGGGGATGGATAGAAAGGTTTAATACTTGAGGAAAAACATATTTATAGTAAACAAAGTCCCATGGCATTTATCGCACACGACATAGAAGAATTGATCAAATAAAAACCTTAGAACTTGAAGTGTACAACTAGGAAACTAAGAAAAATGGAGATCCAATCAGTAAGGGGAAGTTTGAAAAAATAATGCCCAAAAAAAAGTAGCTTTTAACATGTTATTAGGAATTTAATATGAAGTCAAACATGTTATCATAAAGGCAAACAATGTAGCCGATTTTTTGGCTTACAAGTTAGTAATTGACTTACATTTACAACTCTATCACAATTATCAAGGCTTTCCAACTCAAGGAAGACAACATTTTCTAACTCTATTGCATTAGCAAAGAACATAAATTGTTGACGAAAATTGTGTTGCTTGATGACTAAGAGATATAACTACAATGCTTCGAATGAGATTGACAGAGATATGGTTAAAGTTAAGCTGAATTATTATTATATTCTTTTAAATTAAAATTTCAGCTTTCGTACAGATGTTGAATTACAAAGGATTGAATGAGGAAGGAATGAATGAATACTTAACAGGAGTAAGATTGAAGCAATACATGATTGACAAAGATGATTTCTCAATTAAATATTATCAACAAGACAAACTCCAAAAGTACATGATTATGTTAACACAAAACAATGCAAATTACATACTGTGATTAGCAAATTAGTTGTGCAAATTACTGTGATGAGGAAGAATAATATTGATTATTCATTTAGCATTTTAACATGTTAAGCATAAGGAAAAACATGAATCAATATGCATATCGCTGAACCAGCTAAGGTCCTACGTTGTCAAACCACAAATTGATGAATAAAACCACAATCACCAGTTCATATCGATGAATGAAACCACTAACACAAGCATATTGATGAATCAACCCACAAATTAACAGTCCATATTGATCAATCAAACCATAAACCATGAATCATACCGCAAACTATCAAAACATAAATAACTTTGCCCAAAAAATTAATAAAAAAATAACATAATAGTGCACAAAACAGTGCATATTGTTGAATCAAAGAACAACATAACAGTACACAAAACATCAACATAACAGTGCACAAACAAGCAACATAACAGTGCACAAATCATTCATCAAAACAAAAAATAGCAATGCATAAAAACATACATAACTACAACAATATTCACAACATACAACAAATAGATCAAACATTGACAGTATACTGTGAGAGAAAGAGTGAAAGAAAGAGAAAGAGTTAGTCACATACATTGGGGAATCCGGTGGTCTTCAACGAATATAGGAGCTCCGGTGGTCTTCAACCCAGCAACTTCGATGGACTTTCAACCCAGAAACTCTGGTGTCCACAAACAGTCAACAATGATGGTTTTGCTGGGGCTGGGACTGGGACTGGGCTGGTGGTTTCCGATGGTGGTGGTATAGGGATGGGGGTTTCTGATGGTGTTGGTGTTAGGGGTTTCAGATGGTGCTGGTGCTGGGTTTGGGAGTTTCAAATGGTGGTGGTGTTGGGTTTGGGGGTTTCTGATGGTGGTGGTGCTGAAGCTATGGGATAGTGATGGTGGTGTTGCTGGTGGTTTCAGATGGTGGTGGTGTTAGGGTTGTGGGCTAGTGATGTTGGTGTTGCTGTTGGTTTCGTATGGAATATGGGTGGTTGATTTCGAATTAGGTATCTCAATTTGGGGAAAATGAGAGAATGAAGGCAGAAGGGAAAGCAGAGAAAGAAGGTCAGATAGCAAACACATAAAACGTTGGTTGAACCAACATTTTTAAGAAGACGTTGGTCAAAACAACGTTTAATTTGACTTTTTTTAAAAATAAAATATTTTTTAAAGACGTTGGTTGGAATAACGTTTTTACATAAAAACGTCAATTGCACTAATATCTTTTAGTAAAAACACGTCAATAGGAATGACGTTTTTAAAACTACTTGGGTTTGGGAAATAGTTTGAAAGCTACCCTCTTTTGGGTGTAACTTTCAAAAACTTCATGGGTTCGGGTAAAAGCTCCTTTATAATGTGGCTAGCAATCCGAAAGAAACTCAGCACCAAAGATAGGATCCAAAGCGTTGCAGCTCATGTTAGCACCCAATGCCTAGTGTGTAGAGAAACAAATGAAACTCGCGACCATCTCTTTTTTACCTGCACATACTCTCAAAGGCTCTGGAAATCCATCATCTCTTACAAGAATTCATAGTGGCCGCCAATGCCTTGGAGAAATTTCATTGGCTGTGTAAGTCATAATTATAAAGGCAGATCTATGCACAATGTCATCCTTAAGTTATTCACATAGTCTACTATATTTGGAAAGAAAGAAACTGTTGTAAAATATGGAGAGAAATCTTAGAGAAGAATATATGAAGAGACTTAAATTGTATTTTTTATTCACTTTGGCTCATTTCTCTATCGCCAAAATCAAATACATACATAGGTATTTATAAGATTTTAGGATACATGCATATCACCAATGCATGCACATTACCAATACATGCACTATCCAAGTACATGAATCTAGAATACTCCAAAACATTGAATAAAGTTTAATTTTCAACACTCCCTCTTAAACTTAATTCCTTGTAACTCCAAGCATTACCCGCAATTTGGTAAAAGTGTCATACTTGAGAGGCTTCGTAAAAATATCTGCAACTTGATCATGGGTCTTCACATACTTTACCTCCACCGCATTCTTTGCAACACAATCACGAAGAAATTGATACCTCGTATCAATGTGCTTGCTTCTATCATGGAACACCGGGTTTTTTGCCAAAGCAATGGCCGACTTATTATCCACAAAAATTTGTGTAGCCTCCTTTTGTGGTATTTGCAACTCTCTCAATAATCTTCTCAACTAAATTGAATGACAAACACAAGATGTAGCGGCAACATACTCTGCTTCACATGTAGAAAGTGTCACAAATGGTTGTTTTTTCGAATTCCAAGTGAATGTTGTATTTCCCATGTAAAAAACAAAACCAGTAGTGTTTTTTGGTCATCTATATCTCTGGTCCAATCACTATCTCTATACCCCACAAGCTTGAATTCATTAGAAAATGAATAAAACAAACCATAATTAATTGTGCCTCCATTTTGCTGGTTTGAAATGTGTTGTGGTCGGCGTCTCCATAAACCGACTAACAAGCCTAACTCCAAAAAGTATATCCGGTCATGTGCAAGTCAAGTATCTCAAACTTTCAACTAAACTTTTGAAAGTTGTGGAGTCTTCTCGCTCACCTTCTTCATTTTTGGACAATTTAAGTCCACATTCAACCGGAGTGCTCACGGATTGACAATCCTCCATTTTGAACTTCTTTAGAATCTCCTTAGCAAATCTTTCTTAAGAAATAAAAATCCCATCATCTGTTTGTTTGATCTCAAAGCCAAGATTATAAGACATAAGACCAAGGTCGGTCATTTCAAACTCTTTTGCCAATGCTTGCTTGAATTCTCCAAACGTATTAGAATTATTGCCCGTGAAAATTAAATCTTCAACATATAAACAAACAAGTAAAATATCTTCATTTTCACACACCTTAACATAGAGAGCATACTCATGTGGAAACTTGATAAATCCACTCTCTTGGAAATATTTGTCAATCCGTCTATCCCATGCTCGTGGTGCTTGCTTCAAGCCATATAAAGCTTTCTTCAACTTTAACACTTTGTCTTCATGGTCTTTGATCACATATCCTAGAGGTTGTTCAATATAAACCTCTTCCTCAAGAATGTCATGCAAGAAAGCCTACTTCACATCCATTTGATAAATCTTCCAACTTTGTTGAGCCGCAAATGAAATGATCATTCGGATGGTCTCTAACCAAGCAACGGGTGCAAATACTTCACCATAATCAATTTCAGGACGTTGGCTATAGCCCTTTGCTACCAACCTTGCCTTGTATTTCTCCACTTCTCCATTTTTTAACAATAAATGACTCTCTCTTTTTTATCTGCACATACTCTCAAGGCTTTGGAAATCCATCATCTCTTACAAGAATTCATAGTTTCCGCCAAGGCCTTGAAGAAATTTCATTGGCTGGGTAAGTCAGAATTAGAAGGGCAGATCTATGCGCAATGTCATCTTTAAGTTATTCACATAGTCTACTATATTTGGAAAGAAAGAAACAACAAACCTTTCACCAATCAATGCAGGGACTATAACTCTACTAATTGCCATCG
This sequence comes from Ilex asprella, assembly GCA_023539305.1. Lineage (NCBI taxonomy): Eukaryota > Viridiplantae > Streptophyta > Magnoliopsida > Aquifoliales > Aquifoliaceae > Ilex > Ilex asprella. Next base: position 27,813,042 of record CM042191.1, read on the forward strand.
AATCCACTATCAAAGGCAAGCTAGTTTCCTCAAAGTTTAAGAGCACTAATGCTAACCAACTTTTGATGCAACCCTGGTCACTTCCTGAAAAATGTGTCAAATAACACTAGCTGATGATTTGCACCCATATCATGCTTTTGCGAGCAACAAGACACTATTCCTAGTTGTTTCCTATTGCTATCAGTTAGCTCTTTTGGATGCTTGAACACTTGTAGTGCTTCATGAACTTTCATTCTACCAAGTGATGCTCCGTCGAAGTAAGATTCTGTTGGAAGTATTGGCTTAATGCGTATATTGCCTTCAGAATTCTATCTCGTAGAGTCTCTTTCTTATTTATGTTGTATTTGTATACAAATTGTTATACTAGGCTAAGCTTAATGTATTTTGTTGAAGGCTCTGCCTCATTTGTACATTCTTATGTTCCCATTAATAAAATTTTTACTTTCTGGAAAAAGAAAAAAAAACCTTTCACCCTTGTTTTCTACTTTGTGAGCCTTCACTGGGTCGTCCTGTAACTTCCCTTCTTTCACCCGTCTACAACCAATAGATCCATCGTGCTTGACAGGAATTTAAATTTCATTTTTCCACATGGTTGCTACTAATGCAAGATGCATTTGAATTAGAAGAAACAACCATATCACTTATACTAAAGGTTACCCAAAATTTCTACTTGTGTAGAGCTTATTAGTTTTTCGTGCTTCAGAGTTTCTTGAAATGAAAAGAAAAAGTAAATGCACATAAGCTATAACAATCGCATTATTGAGTTTATCTATTGTCATGTTTTATCTACTAATGTGTCTTTTATGTTACTGACTTGCTTGGGTCTAATTAGTTCAGAAACTGATTGTGCCATCCTCTTATGTTGTGAAGTGTGAAACATGTTTTGGGAAAGTATAGACTACAAACAGACAATCTGGAAAAACAAAACCAGCCATCTTACGAGCTGCAGGTAAATTTTGTTGTTCTCTAGTTTTTTATGCACTAGTTGAGGTTTAAACAAGTGCCTAGAAAAACTGAATCATCCAGCCATGCTATTTGAAAAATAAATAAGGATTTATATGAAGAATGAGAAAAAAGACTTATTTTTCCATATGAAACTATCTGCCACTAATGAAAGTTTCACTAGAAATCCTCCAAACAAACGAAATTATGAAAAGCAAAGTAGCAAATTAAAGTTTGGAATTAAGGTTGGACTTTCTGTAAATAGGTTGTTGGTCAATGTGCTTGTAATAGCAAAGCATGGTTGATATATGACACCCTTTTCTGAGATTTTATCAGCTAGTTGATCTAACCTTAGTGCTTCTTGGGTTCAATCACAACATGGGTTAGGATGGAGTCTAAATCTATATACTCATGATCTAAATTGATATATGGTGTATGATGGCTCGGTTTCTATAGTGAGTTTGCTCCTCCAAGTCTCTCAAGATGTGGAAGGAGTATTTTGAATTTTTAGTCATTCAGTCTTCGAGTTTATTTTTTTGTAGTCTAGGTTTTTTGAGCTTTCTCTTATATGATTGCTCTAATTACTTATTAGGCTTGTTGTGAGCTATATTGTATATCTTCTGATTCGGAAATAAATTTTATTTAATTACCAGGGAAAAAACCCCTTAGAGCTTCTTGATATTATGATGCATATAGAGCGAATACCTTATCCATCCAATTTTGCTTTGTGTCATGAGCTGTAAACCTATAATACGAGTAAGAAGCACATTGCATATTATCTTCTTTTTCTTGGGGGGAAACACTTATTGCAAAACATCTAAAATGAAATCAAAAGGCACTGGGTGACTTAAAATTCTCATGATCCAATCCCTAAAAGCATAATATAAAATGGGAGCATCCAAAGACACCCTTTAGGCTTCCCAAGGCAGGCAGTGCCCTTTTACTTCACACAATGAGCCAACAACTACTTGCTGTTGTCATACAATCTCCGACCTCGATCAACCATTTAAACTGAATTCAATGTTCTTGCAAACGCCTGAATTTTATGTGGCATCAGTTGTTCTCCGAATTGTTATCAAAACATGCAACTGGAACGTGTTCTTTACATTAGAAAGTTAAAGGAAAATAGTAAAACAGACACTGTTTTTCATTAATTTTGTGACAGATTATATATTGCAGTAATATTTAGCTAATGGCAAACCTGGCATCTTCTTTTTTAGCTTGAGAATACTAAATATGCCATGTTGAGAAAAGAAGTTGCAGAAAAGACCCATGAATTGAGGTATAGCTACATTGCCATTATATGGGGTGTGTGTGTTTATGCATATATATGCACATGTAATTTTGTAACATTGAGATAAAATTTATCCTGTAATAGGAAACTGAGGGGAGAAGAACTTGAAGGACTTGATCTGGAAGAGTTAATGAAACTGGAAAAATTGCTGGAAGGAAAATTAAGTCGTGTCCAAAGAACAAAGGTTTGTACCCTCTGGTTGTCTTTAATATTGTTGATATTATCATGATTTCATCCATTTAGGACTATGTAGCACTAACACAAAATTACATTTTTTTTTTCATGAATTTTAGCATGAGAAAAGTATAAAAGAGATTACTGCTCTTAAGAAAAAGGTCAGTCTACTCCAACATCTTCCATGAAATTTCATATAGCTGATAGAATCAAAAGGCAAAAAAATGCATAAACATTCGTAATCTTTGTTTTAGCTCCGCTAGCTTTCCTTTTCAACTCGGAAGCACTTGGCTTTTCCACTAATAACTTGCCATAGAGCACCTCAAAATAACACATTTTGTGCCTCTCTTTGCTTATGGCTTCACATGCACATAGCTTGAATCAATCTAGTAGGGTACTTGCTATCACTCCATTATTCATTGAGATTGGATTTCTCACTCACCACTTTTTGATTCATAGAGGTAGTAGATAGAAGTAACACAACAATTCTAAAGATTAAAAAATCAATGCATTTTGTTTACATCCCAAAATAAAAAAGAAAAAACACAGCACAAAAGATAGCTAAGGTGGGCTTATGGACCCGTTATAGCTTTTTGTATCTAGTCTTGGGTTGTGAGAGATTATTTTATATATAGGCTAAGTGTATAGACGGATTAAACTTTTTAAGTATTGCTTCATGTGGCAAAAAAATAATTAACCGGCACTTTAGGACGCATTTAAAATTCATCGTAATATCCCCATTTTTAGTCAGTAAATTGCCTTTTTAAGGATAAAGAAATTGAATAATACAACCTCACTAATGGGAATGCAATAATCTAATGGTAACCAAGGTTTGTGTTTGAGAATTCTTACAAAGCAAGAAGACAAGTGGAAAAGTCTGCAATGACAAGGTATCAAACAATAGTTACAGTTTTAAGCTTTGCAATTAGTTTGTATTGTTTCAGAAAGATGAGGGAAATAAGAAATTTTGGACCATGTACAAAAGTTTTTGGTGGTGACATGTGTGTTAAATATGTAGGATGTTAGTACATAACAATGACTACAAATAAAAACTTCTTGGCTTGGCTTGGTGAATTATCGTGATTACAACATACGATCTCGGAGCCGATTCATGCAAACAACTGTGTGGATTTGGGGGCACTACAATGTGGGGTTAGTTGACCGAGGCTGATCACAAGTTGATCGTGGTATTTGTGATTGATTATGTGTCCCTCTTGGGGACGTGAGGGAGAAAATGATAGGAGATTGTGACGACTCGTATAAGCATGTGTTAAATTCTATATTAAAAATTTGAATGGGACCTTGGATATATATGTAAAAACATAAACCAAAAATGATAATTCATTGGCTATAGCTATTTTGGGTGAGTTCCCATGGTTACAAAAGTTCTAATCTGGATAAGATGTGATCATAAAGCGATTTACATTCCATTTATTATTTTTACTTTGAATTCTTATCACTCTGCTTAATGAACATGCAGGAAGCCCAATTGATTAAAGAGAATGCGTCGTTGGAACAGCAAGTTAAATTTTCAGCGTTCCTTCTCTTTCTTGTATCAAAATACCAACTTTTGTAACTGTTTTTTTTATCAAAGTAACTTTCTTTCAATGTAAAGATGCGTTTCGGAAACACACTTTTAATGGTTTTTACATTGAAAGTGTGTTTCGAAATACGACTTTACATGAAACTGTGAAAGTCATGTTTTGAAAATACGTTTTTATTAAAAGAACCATAATTTGGTAAATAAGTTTGAAACTATAATATTATGATAAAAAAAATTGTGAAAAAAGACGTTAGAAAGAAAATTAGTTAATGTTTTATACTACTGCCTTTCCTTAATTAATTTGAATTTCTGATTCCAGACTCATGTTGAAACCAATGTTCTTCCACAAGGGCATTCGTCAAGGTCAATTGCCAACTGCTCAGCTGATCCTCCTCAGGGATACAACAGCTTTGACACTTCCCTCAAGTTGGGGTAAGATTATCTAGTTCACCTACTAGTAAACTTAACATAAAGTATGAAATCTATGGATTATTTTGAAATAATCTTGAAAATTCGGGTTGCCGGGTCTGCTAGGATTAGCATTATAAATTTTTGGAATAAACAACAGTCTCCAAAGTCCATTTTATTAAGCAAATACATATACATTTCGATAATATAGAATCCTCCCAACCTTGTGTTTTTTCAACTCAGTTGCAACTTGCAACGCTAATTCGGATTTCATATAGATAGGGAATTTGAAATCCGTATGTGGAGGTTTACGCCGCGCACCCACTTGTTCAACTACGGAATCGTATATGAACTGAATGGTTGTGATCTTTGCATGTGAATTCTTCACTAGCTTGTTAAAAGCCCAATGACTAGTATCTTGAGTTAATAGCATTTTTATTTTTTAAAGTATTAATTTTGTCCATAAAGTATTCAATCTATATCACTTTGATCCCTAATTAAACAATCGGTCAAGTTTTTTTATGGAAGTAACTACGTGTCATTTTTTTGGATGGTATCACGTGTCCAATATATTATCATTCCGTAAAAAACGTCTATATAACAACCAAAATGACACGAATTGAATACTTTAGAGACTAAATTGAAAAAATTGATACGATGAAGACTAAATTGACAAAAAAATATATTTTTTAATAAAGACCAAAAGTACTATTAAGACGACTATCTTTCACTAAAACCTATATGCCTAACTTTTCTCATCTACTTCTTTTGCAGCCCACCTTGCCCCAACTGAAATTTGAGGGACAGAGGAGGTTATCAGTAAGAAATGAACAGTTTTTTATCACCCATCCAAATAAATTGAAGCATTGAAGTAAGATTAGGAAGAATAATTCATGAAGAAGTTGATAAAAGTACATGGTCATGTGAAAGAGATGGGATGAACCAGCAGAGATGAGTCTGAGACACTACGCAACGGTGTATGGTTAAAGGAGGGACTAGCAACAGCATTACTAAGGCTACTGTTTGCTTAATATGGGTACTTGACAGTACAACATATATATTATCCATGCTTTGTTATGATAATATTGTCTGATGCTTTCTATTATACATGTCAATTTCAGAATCTTTGACAGGTAAGGACATATTGTGCTTGATTGAGATGATGAAACTGTTGTACACTGTCCAAAAAATAGTGTTTTTTTTTTTGTGGGGGGGGGGGGGGGGGAATTACATTTTGACCCTTTTAAGTATGGAGTCGACTTCACACACCGCTTCACCGGTATTTGTTGCAGACCAAGGAATCCGGTATTTGTTGGGTATTGTCAAACGTAATATCCAAACGTTGTAATTAATTATAGATTTAGGAAGGAGATACCCATTCTTACGCAAGATTACCGCCAATCAAAGATGGTCTAATTGTCATTTAAAGAGTTTGAGTGGATAGCATAGTAGTAATACCAAATATGTATCAAGTCCCGTTATGGTATCCAAATGTTACTTTTAATTTCTACTATTTTTTTTCTTCAACAATCTGATCAATTTACACGTACCTCAATTAATCTCATCTGATAATTCATAATTTGGTTTTGCACACTACCTGTTAATTGATCAATAATAAATACAGTAATTAAATTAGAGAGAGATAAGAGGTTATATGAGATAGAGATTTATAGTGGTTCGGTCAACGCGATCCACGTCCACTTTGAATGACTATGGTCGCCAATGAGTTTTATTACTTCAAGTATAGGGAGAGCAGAGAGTTACAAGTTATGAGAGGGAGACGAGAAATGTTCTCAATTAAGTCATATGTCCCTCAAGTGCTGGCGGAACTTATAATTTATAGTTGTCTCATAACAGATAGTAATTAAATAGCTAATCTGACGGTCGTAATAGATTATAACAAATTAATAGTCATAATAGATTGGGGCGACGTAATAGTAATTAAATAGTTTGGCAACCTGTTCTCAACGGGCGAGACAGTTACGGTGCTCTCCATAGGACTCGGTCAAAGGATGAGGTAGTGGTTGACTTCTTCCAATGCAATATGAATGAGGTTCTTGGGATGATCTTTACTCCACTGTGGCTTGGATGAAACTTTTAGGATGACCCTTACTCCAAGGTGGCGAGGAGGAGACTCTTAGATGACCCTCAAGGTAGCTAGGAAGAGGCTCTAAAATGACCCTTACATGTTACCCTATTGATGTAGCTCTTCGAACCTGATGAGCTTAACCGGGCATGGACCACTTTGGGCACTAGATCTCTTGGAGTTGGACTATTAATTTAAACTGGGCTTATATCATGGGCTGGACCCTTGGGCTTTACCCATCATTTATCCCCTCAATGCCCTGTGTCCAATAGAACTTGGAGAGAAGGGCATTCTGTTGAATTTAAATTTTGGCTGCACAATTTAAAAAACTTCGGGAGGCCAAAACATTTGTTTCTAGGCCTTTTTTGGAGTAAGGCTCGTCGAGAGCTTCAATTTGATATATTATAGGGTCAATTTGGAGTAATTGACAAAAGTTACGGTCAAAATAACGAGCAGACAGTTGGTGATGTTGTTCTGGGCGAGCAGGCACCAGGGCGCGTGGTTCTGGGCGAGCAAGCAATTGCACGCGCTATTCTGGGAGCAGATCTGAGCAAGCAGAGTATTCTAGGTGCTATCTGGGCAATCAGGCAACTGGGCTCGCGGTCCTGGACGTGCAGGTTGTGCGTCTTGGCAGCCTTGGGCGAGCAGCTATGCACTTGTGTGCCTTGGGCGCCAACTAATGCAGTTCATGGAGGGGGCCTCGAACAAGAGCTGGACGTTGAGGATGCCAAAACCAAGATGACCCAGGTGACCCATGCTGCTAGGACTAAGATGAGGGACGCCGGAGTTGAGGCACTAATTGTGAGGTGCCTATGGTGCTAGGCAGGATGCCCCCGGTGTTGGGTGTCGATGGAGAAATGTCTATGGTGCTAGGCGCCGCTGGAGAGGTGCCTATTGAGGTGCACTGTTTGGAGGCAAACGCAAGTAGGGGAACCCTTAGGTGGTGTCGACAGATGTTGGTCGTGGCCAAGAGGTGCGCTAGTATCCAGGAGCAAGTGTCAGATGAATGAAGTCCGATTGTTGACATTCACTCTAATGTATTCCCAGCAAGTTGCAGACGGCCGGAATTTAAAAAACATGTCTGGAAAAACAATGTTATTCCAACATCCAAATATCTAACATGATTTCCTGGAAAGAGAGAGAGAAGCAGGCTACTTGCGTGAGATCAAACACAAAGTTTGAGGATTGCTCATGAAAAAGTCACACCTCTTCAGATCAAGCTTTTGGGGACCCATGGGAGGGTCCTTAAGTTAGAGGTATAGTCTGTCTGCTTGAGAAAAGAACAGAGATAAGCCAAGCTTTTTGGCGACCCGCGAAAGAGCCACTAGGCTGGAGATAAGTTGTCTGCTTAAGAACATAGAAGAACAGAGCAGAGTTAGGCCAAGTTTTTTTTGGTGATCCGCGAAAAAACCACTAAACTGGAAATAGACTGCTTACTTGAGAGCAGAGTATAGATAGGCCAAACTTTTTTGGCAACCCGCAAGAGAGCCGCTAAGCTGGAGATAGGCTGTCTGCTAAAGAGCAGAACAAAGTTAGGTCATGCTTTTTTTGGCAACCTGCAAGAGAGCCGCTAAATTGGAGATAGGCTGCCTACTTGAAAGCAGAGCAAAGATAGACCAAATTTTTTTGGCGACCCGTGAGAGAGCTGCTAAGCTGGAGATAGGTTGACTACTTGAGAGCAGAGCAGAGATAGGTTAAACTTGTGGCGACCGGTGAGATGATTCACCTCGTCTGGACCTGTTGATGTCCTCAATATTCATATATTTTTGAGATTTTTTCAATAGTTCTGACATGCTTTTTGGTAGTCGTTTCATTACTGAAAAGAGGAAACTCGATGATTGGAGGTCTCCCAAGAAGGCGGTCATGGTGACTTTGTCATTGAGCTCCTCGATTTGGAGAACCTCCTCATTAAAATGAGTGAGATAACTCCTCAGACTCTTGTTTCGATCATGTTTTATGCTGAGCAAATGGGTGATAGGCTTCTGTTAGCGGTGTCCATCGATGAACTATGTCACAAAGGATCTGTTTAGTTCGGTGAAGAAGCTTATTGAGGTCGGGGTGAGTTTGGCAAACCATTGTCGCGCTGATCCCTTCAAGATAGTTGAGAATGCATTATACATAATTTTGTTAGGGACGTTGTGCAGCTACATTAAGGTCTTGTAGGTTTCGAGGTGATCAAGTGGATCATTCGTACCATCAAAGATTTCGACGGATGGCATTTTGAACTTCTAGGGAAGTGGATAGTTCACCACGTCAAGTATGAAGGGTGTGTCTATTCGCCTTACAAGGTGCTCCACAGTTTCTAGTCCTTGTGTCTTCATAGAGTTAAAGACGTCGCCCAGTTGATTCTGCACCTCTTTGATTTTTTCGTCCTAGTGATTGGAGGCTCCTTTAGAATTGACATAGAAATGACTCTCGTGCTTCACACTTTAATTCTTACCCTCATCCTGTTTAAAATAAGGGTCTTCACCATTGAAAGGGGGAGCTGGAGGAGGAGGCGGAGCTGCCTCATAGTTCTGAAGAGGGGTTCCCCTGTGTGAGGCGCCCAAGGGGGCACCCAGGTAGGGAGGTCCTTGACCCCCAAGACGCGGAACTCCTCTGGCTTGAGATCCTTTGGGATGTGTTCCTCCTTGTTGTCTAGCAAGCGTTAGTTATAGGATCTGTTGATTATAAATTACGAGTTGTTGCATTGTCTCCAGCATTTGATGTGCATTTGCAACATGATTGGTTAGTTGGTGGAAAAAAAAAGAAAAAAAAAAGATTGGTTAGTGGAGGGGCAATCTCCTCCTCTCGTGGTAGATTATCTTCAGGTTGATTCATAGATCTGGTGGTGAACGTTATAGGTACATCAAGAAAGGTGATGCACAAATTGACTTTGCATAACACCTATCAATTGATCAATAATAAATGCAGTAATTAAAGTAGAGAGAGATAAGAGGCTAGATGAGACAGAGATTTATAGTGGTTCGATCAATATGACCTACATCCATTTTGAATGGCTATGATCGTCGAGGAGTTTATTACTTCAAGTGTGTAGTAAAAGTAGAGAGTTACAAGCTAAGAAAAGGAGATGAGAGATGTGCTTAATTAAGTCATATTCCCCTCAAGTGTTGGCGGAGCTTACAATTTATAGTCGTCTCATAACAGATGGTAATTAAATAGCTAACATGACGGTCATAACGGATTAGGACAATTTAATAGTCATAACGGATTGGGGCGACTTAATAGTAATTAAATAACTTTGTGACCTCTTTTCAACGGGCGAGACAGTTACGGTGCTCTCTATAGGACTTAGTGAAAGAATGAGGTGGTGGTTGATTTCTTTCAAAGCGGCGTGGATGAGGCTCTTAGGATGACCCTTACTCCAAAGTAACTTGGATGAGACTTTTGGTTGACCCTTACTCCAAGGTGGCTAGGAGGAGGCTCTTGGATGACCCTTACTCCAAGGTGGCTAGGAGAAGGTTCTTGGATGACCCTTACTCCAAGGTGGCTAGGAGAAGGTTCTTGGATGACCCTCAATGTAGCTATGAGGAGGATCTTAGATGACTCTTGCATACTTCCCTGCTGATGTAGCTCTTTGAACCTGATGAGCTTGATCAAGCATGGACCACTTTGGGCGTTGGATATCTTGGAGTTTGACTCTTAATTTAAACTGGGCTTACATCGTGGGCTAGGCCCTTGGGCTTGACCCATCACCCTCCTCAGTCCGGTCAGACAGGTTATTCACGTCAGAACTAGAGTATTCATAAATAATAAATTCGTGATAGTCTGTCCAAGAGGTTGCTAAGATTTAAACTCAAGACGTTTAGGTTTGTAACTCGTTTCTATTATCGTTTGTTGATGTTAATTTTACATGTTATCCATCAGATAAAAGATATGTTTTTTTTTTCATTTATTTTATTATTTTTAAACCATTACAGACGTTAGCACTGTAGCTTATCTATCTATTAATTGGTTACAAAGTGAAAAGCACTAAGCACCTGCTCTGGCTTCCAAGCATCCATGGCTGCTAAGCACTAAGCACAATGCTATGTTATGGTGTTCCCCTGGTTCGCATTTGGGCACATGCTGCCATTTCTATCCGAATATCCTTCGTTTCAACCCCCAAAAATCAGCAGAGATTGCAACATTACCATATTTACTTGGGAGTTGGGACCACCGGACGAGTTAAAGTCTGGTACCCGGCGAACAAGCGGCCGGAAAGGCACCGAATTGGTACACTTTCCCCTTCTCTTGTTGCCCGCAGGCCTGATTATGCATCAAGAATGTTGTGAAATGCGCGATATACCGACATATCTGGCATTTCAAGAAGCCGGAGGATGGCTACCATGGTGGAAAAATGCTGAGTCACTCCATTCCATGGATAGTGCACACAGATTCTTCTTTCATTTTCAATATCTTTCGGATCGGAAAGGTGGGCTGCTAATGGGGTTTAGTATATTACTCTCCTTGAGGAACTCTACCAACGAATTGGTGTGCTCCCACCAAATTTGGTGGAAACAGAAGTAATAATGTTGTTGATTCAAACTGGTCTAGCACTTATCAAATGGTTGGATAAACAGCAGGAAAAGTTTTTGTGGTGTTTGCAATTGATCTTTCTATGCTGCCATTTATATGGATTCTTCCGGCGCCGGAAAGTTTAAATAGTCTAGAGATACTACTGCCTCGTGATTTTTTGACTCGAACCTCTGACCGGGGTGTTGTCAATCTTGGTTGGACACCCCGATTGGAGATACTTGCTCATGCTACCAGTGGAGGACGCCTCTTCCATTATGGTGGTGACGCGGTTGCCAAAGCCATGAGATTAGTGATGGAAGAGCCAGAGAGAGGGTTCCTAAGATTGAAGGCTACTCAGATACAAACTGTTTTGGGCAATTGAGACCTTCATGACAAATACATAAACAAGTTCATTCAGCAATTGGGCAAGTTCAAGAGCAGGAACCAGGAACAAGGAACATCGTTAACAAGTACTTTAATTGCTAGAATTCTGGGATAAAGGCTATTTTCTGTTTGGCCTGCCAGTCCTCAAAAATGTTTAGATCGACCCTAAAAATTTTAAGATCAGTCACAAATTCCCACAGAATTTGCAAATTCTAAAAAAAGATCTTCAAAATTTGTAATGACATTGGTATCGATTTTTCTTCTGAGGGCGTAGAGTTCTCCATCAAACTATATCCATGGAGATCATTTAGGGAACGTTAAATTAGGGCCAGCTCAATTATAAACTATTGCACAACGGACCAAATATGAAAGGCATCTAATGATGCACAAATTGGTATCGCTCAAGATCAACAGTCGAGTATATGTAAGGGTGCGATCAATGAGCAATAAACACAGACATCAATGGTAAAACAGTAAATAATAGCAAACACACAGATTTATAGTGGTTCGGTCCGGATGACCTACTTTACTCTTGGGAACGGCAGCGGTGACCAAAAATCTTTATTGATGAATAAAAGTCACCGAGAGAGTACCCTCCAAGGGAATTACAATGTTTTGGGAGAGAGAAACTACAGAGGTAGAGGTCTACAGGTTCTAAGATCTTACCCTCTATGTGGAGAGGGCTTACATTAAATAGGTATGGTAAGACGGTCACTACTTTTTGGTAAGTACAGTTATGGTAGGATTAGTTCTCCGTGATGCATATCCCGATATTTTCTCCCATATGTTCCTATTCCTTCAAGCTTCCTGGATCCTGAGTTGGGTTGGATTGAAAAGGTGAGAAGAGATATCACTGAGACGGTGCTGAGGAAGAGAGGGCGTCAAACAAAAGAGAGCCAATGGTCCCAGTATTCTTGGTCCCTCTTGACTTGTTGGGCCTGGATCGCTTTTTACTTGGCTTCGATCTCTTTGATTTATTAGGTCTAACCCAATTAATTTAGGGCTCATCAACATCATTACTGACACCACACACTAAACAACTTCGAGTTGGCAGAACTCTTAAACCTCACTAAGAGATCAAGACACCTAAACTTGACCGTCACAGACCACTTGCTGCAAGCTAAAAAATAAGGAATTCAAAAAAAATAAAAAATACTGTGTATCGACTTCTAAAAGAAATTAGACCAACATGAGCAATACAGTTTGCAATATTGTTGGAGGAAACGGAGCATGGCAGACACCCGCTATGGATACAATTTGAACAAGAGCAGAAGGATCCATAATCAAGTGTGCGAGACCATTTGCTTAAAAAATTACAATTATATGACAAACTAAAAAATCGAGGGATTGACTCGAATGATGCAATCATGGTATATGCTATAGTCGACACACTTCCACCAACATTACCTATAAAAAGCTTCCATACGAAGTTAAAAGAAAGATTTTCTACATACGAGGGTCTGCGATATTTGTTAAGAGGAAATCGACAGAAGATGTACAGAAAATAGAGGGTGGATTCATATACCATGGGTTTTTTATTAGTAAGACAATTGCATATATCGGAAGCACTAGCCTGTACAAATAATTGTACAATTTTACAAAGGAGTTTTTTTTCTTTTTTTTTTGAACTACACTAATATATTACTGTCAACTATTCAGGTTAAGAAAGCAACTCAAATCAGATGAAACAATAAAATCATTCAAACATGAGATTCATTGGAGATGTGCACGTCTCACTTTCCAAAGCCTAACCCCCTCAGTCTGAGCATTGAGATGGCATTGGGTTGCCAAAGTCTGAAGTCCTATCTACAAGTAACAGTGCTTCAAGTTCCTCTCTACGACGTTCCAATTCCTGCAATTGTTACCGAAAGGAAGTTACTAATCCAATTCCTAAAAAATTATCTTCAATCAAAAAAAAAAAGATCAAAAAACAATTGTCAAGACTACTTCAAATTATTGACATAAATCTCCACATACTCCATACAAAATCCAAGAGGAAATTGAATATGTAACACAAGTCTAAACCATCCCTTATCCCAGCACCCCCCATCCATGATCCATTCTCCTTATCACTGATAAAAGAAATATACTCATAGAACTACAATATTCAGTAGCTGGAACACTATAAAGACTACACATTTATGTACAGATCACAGCACCCGAAGTTTGACGCTTACGATGACTCAGCGATCACTCTGAAGCTCATTACTGTCCCCCTAGGTACCCCCACCCCTAACCCCAAAAACCCAAAAGAAACCAGTTGAAAAAACAAAAACAAAAAAGAAACTTCTTTTAAGCTTTAGACATGAGTAATGACACTGGAGCATCACAATGGGCCACTTCAGCATATCGTCAGTAGATCAAGACTGACCACTTCATGGCCTTCATCAAAGAAACCTTATGCACAGAATTTCATTTGAACCAATGTTTCTACATTGGAATAGAAGTCATCCATCAGCGTTTCGGTTAGGGATAACGAAAAAGGTTCAATATTTTCTGAGTGTTCTACATCCATTTAGAACTGGTTTCACATCTTCTACTAGCAAGCAACAAGATAAAGGATGAGATGTTGTCAGAGGTTCCAGATTGGTCTTCTACAAAATATAAATCACAGCCCACGTATACAAAAAATAATAATAATAATTGCAAACAAAAGGGCGGACATGTAATATAGATTGAAGTCCAGTTTAAACAGCAGCATTTTAAAACTATGGCAACACAGTAGATTACCTCAAGATCCTTAACTGCTTGCTCTCTTGAAACTTTTTTCTTCTGGCGAGCACGTTTGACAACCCCAATGCATAGAATTCCCTGAAAGTTGATAAACTGAGTATGGTGTATCATAAACAAAAGAAACCGAATCCTAGTTCAAACTAGAAGCTGTTTATCAAACAATAAAACATATTTTTCAACAGGAGGTAACAGATATCAGTAATAACACAAGTAGATTGCCGATGGTCACACAGAAGATGACCTTTAATCCATAGGAAACTAGTAACTGAAACACAAGGTGAGGGAGCAGTATGTAAATTCCTAAAGTACTTGTATGCATGCATTAGTTTCAAGATAAAGGCATGTACAATCGACTGTTTGATTAATCCTACCATTATAACGTAAACCACACCACAGGCAAGAAGCAGGTAGCCTGCAATGTTCTGAAGGAGAACAAGCACTTTCCGCTTCTCAGAATTGTCAGGGTAAGCTCTGGTCATCACTGCAACACTGAATGGGACAAAAGTAATCAATAACTTCAAAAATCAAACTAAAACTTGGGATATTTTTTTGGGTTAGGGAGGGGGGGTGTGGGCACAAGTGTGCATGCAATTGTTCCAGTGATTGCTTCTCAAAATATTAAGGACGCCGCTATCCGGAAAGAATTGTCACTATCTTATCCATGCGAATAGAAAGTGAGTCACTTTCTGCAGACTTATGATCAAACAACTCAACATAACCTTGTACCAATAATTTTGGGGTCGGCTACATGAAGACTTATGATCAACCAACACCCTTTTTTTTTTAATCTTTAGTTCCTTGCAACTAAACCCAGATCCAAATCCAACTCACACAAGCTAAGTAAAATAATTCAAGAAAAATTATCAATGATGACTAATTAAAACAATACTCCGGTCCTCCTTGGGTCGATTATGTCTAGGACTGTAACCCAAGGACAAGTCATCCGGAGGGGAAAAATAATGTGAAGAGATAGCACAAGACGTTACTTAAAATTACACATACAAGATCTGCAGCATACCCCTCCCGGCCCAATACTCCAAAACCTGCACCATGGTGATTGAAATTTTAAATAAAATAATATAAGCTATCTTAACACCAAAAAAAAAAAAACAGCAGCAGCAGTACTAGCAAGCTTGGTGCTAAAAGGAACAATGACTACAGTATGCGATACACATAGGTACAAATATATAAATAAGTGATTGCCAATAAATCATTTAGTGTGTATGTAATTTTTCAAGAAAAGGCAGATCATAACTTGTTTATCACATAAGTTGCCATTAAGGCAAACACACAAAAAAAATATATGAAAGGAAATTAATCATGCGTCTACTCCTATCTTATACAACAACTACAAGGCCTAGCTGCCTCCCTGTGCTAAGAACGATTCAACAAATGAAAGTAAGGAAATATTCTATAATAAGAAAATCACTCTCAGATGCAAAGCCTCTCATTTCTCTCAAGTATATAGGTCTGTCTCACAATTTTGGTTTTCTACCAAAGTGAAACCACAAGTTCCTTTGAAGCATCCAAGGAAAAAACAAAAAGAATGAAGGTTTTCAAAGAAAAATTCCAACCTTCCAGGAAAAATTTGTTTACAACTTATTGAGCATATGCCGCATGGTTTGGGGCGGTGTTAATGAGGTGGGGCTTAATTAATCAAGACAATAGAAGTCTCTTCAAATGAAGAGGAAGTTACCAACTCAATTAAACTGGTCTCACTATCAGATCATACTCTCTGAAATTAGACCTTTTCTAGTAGATTTGTTATTTCCTCTGGGATTAGACTTTTACATGGTTAAATTAAACATACATTCTTGCTACTGCAAAACAGAACGAACAACAAAATCAAGAAATTAATCGATTGTATTAGAACCAGTTTTACACTAAGAGATCCAACCAAATTGAATGATCGTTAGATCCACTAATGACGAAGAGTTGGTTAAGTGCCTATAAAGCGGTAGGGATATGTCTCCAAAGCTATCAAAGATTCAAGATCTAAGTCTCCAACCGTGACAAACGCCAACAGTAAATAAAAAGATTTACACAATCACATTGTCCATGGGCAACGCAGGAGCAATATCTGCCAAATCATTCAATTTTCCTTGTGAAATCACATTGCAATAATTTCCTGAAGAAACTCATTTCCCTCATAAGAGAGGTTTAGGGTAGTTTGACTCAATTAGCAGGTTAATCAGATAGTGGAAGACCTTTAGATTTAGATGGCTGAATTTCTATTCCTCATCAATGTGCCACTAATAAGAGTAGGTACATAGGAAAATGTTAGTTGGACCTAATGTGGGGACCTATCAATTATAATTGTTGGTATAAAAGTGAATTTCATCTAACATCAGAACTCACAAGCTTATTAGGTCCCTCTAGAATTGCTCCAGATGCAGAAATCCACTAATAAATTGTATTCATTATGCAGTACCCTGAGTAATGCTTAAATCTTCTAGCAAAATTGGCCAAAGGATAGGCATGAAATTCTCGGGAATCGAACAGCAAACTCTTCTGAAATTGATGTAGAGAGAAAGACATTTTTTGATCATTTTCATTGCAATATCCTATATTTCAGAGTGCATAAAACTAAGAATGAAATCAAACCTTCCAGAACTTGGTAATGAATCCCCATTCTGTCTCGGCAACAACCACGAAGATCCCAATCACAACAGCATAACATCGAAATATCCCATCAAATATCTACAACAAGCTCTCACTCTTAGTCTACATATACAAAGATACAATAATATACTGTGCGTATACATATTTATATGGAGAGAGGGAGAGAGATTACATCGGATCCGTTCTCGAAAGAACGCACAGCAGAGAGAATATTAACGGCAATACAGAGAATAGCAGCAATAGCTGTAATGACGCTGAAGAATCTACAAATCACCAGAAACGGGTCAGTTCTGGATCTAACTCCGGTAAGGTTGGTTGGAGAACTGCTTCTACTACCTCTCATCAGTGAGCTCTCTGATCCCTCACCCTTCCTCTCCATTTTCTCTCACTTTCTAAAACCTCGAGAAATTTTAGTCTTAACCGAAACCTGTCACTGTGAGATATTTAGGTAGATATCGAATCGTTTCTCTTTCTTGGCAGCGTAGATATCTTCGAATCGTTTCTCTTTCTTGGCTGCGAAGATGTCGACTGAGCACATCGATGAAAGTGGGTTTAGTTGTGGTTTTGGATTTGGTGGTGCTTTCTCTCTCCCGATGGTCAAGAAATTCGATGGCGATTGACAGGTGTCGATTAATGTGTTGAATTAGACCGACAAGTGTCGGTTTCAGAGAAAAAGATTAGGAAACACTTCTATGCAGCCGACTTCTTTTTTCGCTACTATACCGAAAAAAGTGAGTTAGTTTATCTATGTTACACGTGTTTTTTAAAAATAGATTTTAGTGGTATATTATATATAGATGAATCATAAAAGTTATTACCAAAAATTATATTTTATTCCCAAAATTTGTAACTCTCAAAGATATTATAATCTAACCCTACAAAATTGTAACATATCAAAAAAATTGAAATCAAATCTATGAAAGTTATAACTCCAGAAAAATTGTAATTCATCATTAATTTGTACAACATCCAAAAGAATTGTAATTTTACCATAAAAGATACGATCCCAAAAAAGTTGTATCACATCATCAAAATTGTACCCTCACTCCCAAAGAGTTATAATTATACCATTAAAATTGTTACCCACCAAAAAGTTTGAAATTAAATCTACAAAAATTATAATTCAAGAAAAGTTAAAACCCTTTATTAAAATTGTACCACATCCAATAGAGTTGTACATCATCCAAAAGAGTTGTATCACATTCCAATAGAGTTGTACTCACATCAAAAAAAATTGTAACCATCCATTAAAATTGTACCACATCCAATAGACTTGTATATCTATCCATTAAAGGTGTACCCACATTCAAAAGAGTTGTAATCTTACTTTTAAAGTTGTACCCCCTATCTATTAAAGGTATACTCACATCCAAAAGAGTTGTAATTCTACCGTAAAAGTTGTACTCTATCCATTAAGTGTGTACCCATATCCAAAAGAGTTGTAATTCTACCGTTAAAATTGTACCTTATCCATTAAAGGTGTACACACATCCAAAAGAGTTGTAGTTCTTCAATTAAAGTTGTATTATATCCATTAAAGGTGTACATATCCAAAAGAATTATAATCCTACCATTAAATTTGTAACCCACAAAAAAGTTGCAAAAAAGTTAGAGAAAAAATTTGTAACCAAAAGGAAAAAGTTGTAACAAAAAATTCTACCAAAAAAAAATAGTTTCCCATTTTATCCCCTCAATTATTTGATTAATTTCAAATTGTATTAATTATGAACCTAATTATTAATATCAGTTATATATTTAAGAAAAAATTATTTTACTTTGCTCCTATTTATTTTCCCAGCAAAAAAATGATAGACTTTTCTAATTAGGTAATGTGGAATAAAAATATTACTTGAAGGTGAAATATAGGAACAAAATAAAAATATTGTTATAGTTTAGGGGTGTAAGTATAATTTACTTATGGATGAATTAAGACCGGTCGTAGGAATGGGCAACCAATCCTGGTGTGTAATTACACTTACTTATCATATCATATTACACTTTTATCCTAAAGAAAAAGTCGATCGTCTTCAACCATAGCATTCCATACATCGACCGCACTTGTTCTTCTGATCTGGGAGACGACTTGCAAGTGTGTCTCAAGCAAATTTGGAGGGGAAGAAATAGTTTGAATAAAATATTTCTAAGAAGAAGGTCATCGTCTTTAACCAAAACCAATTCGATTTCACGTCTTCTCATCCTTCAGCCAAATCGATTTCACGCTTTCACGTCCTTCGGCCAAATCAATTCAAGAATTGAATCTAACACTAAGATCAATTTCAAGCATTCAAAATCAATCGATTTCAAGCATTCAAAATCGATCGAACCCTAACTCCAAAATGGAAATCCCTTTGCTTTCAAGAAGAACAAGTCATTCAATCAATCGTTACCAAAACCTAATTCCAAAACGCTTCAAATCTCACTGTAAGTATTCTGTAGCATATGACTGTGTGTGGTTGTTGTTGTTACTTTGAGCATGTGTATGCGACGAGTCTGTTGTTTGTACGTGTGTGATGATGTGAACTGTTCCATATCTATTTTCTCGTATGAACACTATATGTGTAGATTTATTATGTTTGATTGGGTATGCCCCTTTTTCCTAGTAATGTATCGAACAACGGAGATGCACACAACATAATTCAATAGAAAATTTAATGGAAACAAAGAAGAAGAGAAAAATTGAGGGAAAGTATCGGCCAAAAAAATATAACACTTGTTATTGTGGAATTGGGCAAACAAAGAATAAACAGGTTGGTGATCACTCCAATTGTCCAAAACCTCCAAATGTGGTCAATTCCTCCAGTTGTCCAAAGTCAGTTGATCCCTCTAATCCAAAACAAAATAAAAATGTTGGTCATTCCTCATATCTTTCAAATTTGGTAAGTTCATCCAACCCAAATTTGATAAGTTCATCCATTCCAATAAATCTTTTCTTCAACAAAATTAGTAAAGAGTTTTATCATACTCGGGTCTGCCATAAGCCTGTGTTATTAGAGTGTGGTGTTCAATTGGATAAGATGACAAATGTGAACTGTACTGTTATTTTTGCTCTTCGACATTGAAATTCTATAGTTGAAATAGATAAGAACGATAAAACTTATGATATATTAGTTAGGATATTTTATACAAATATGCATGATATTGAGAAAGAAGATCTCAAGTTTAAATCTTATATGAGGAATGTACATTTTGAAGTGAACCCGGATTTGATTTCAAAGATATTGAAGGTTCTCTCACCCTTCATTGGTGAGAATATAGTTACATACCCATATAAGAATCTCAATGATAAACCTACGGCCGAGGATGTTGCTACAGAACTTTATGGTATATCTATTACTGTGAAAATGGACACATTTTATCAAAAATGTCTCACTCCCAATTATAGGGTTTTAAACCATATAGTGGGATGTAATATTAAATCTGAGAGGACACAATTCTGATTTTGGACTTGATAGAGCTCATCTCCTTTATGTCATTGGGAAGGAAGTAAGTATAGTTATCCCTTGTGTAATATTTAATGAAATTGTTTCAGCATTTGGGCGCAAAGATAAGCAAAAAAGTCTCTCATTTTCCATCTTAATTTCTAAGATCATGATGTATTATGGAGATGTCATTCACCCAACTGACACTTATAAGTATCCTATGAATCCATTTGATGAATGCACATTAAAAAAGAGTTTGGGGTAGACCAATTCATATGATCCAGATCCACTAGAGACAGATGGCGCAACTACTTCTTCTGTAGGTGATAACAATATTGGTGTACAAATGTTTAAACAGATTTTGAAAAATCAAGAGGAGTGGCAAAAAGAAATGTCGTAGTGTCAACAAAAAATGAAGGAGCCTCTCGAGCAAATCCATGAAGACACGAAAGAATCTCTCAAGTAGTTGGAAATTAAATTGTTGATGCAAAAAAAATGAGTAATACTTAAATTTAGTTGTTGAATTGTAGAAAAAATTGTAGTTGTTGGATTGTAAATTTTAGTATGTATTTTTGTTGATGCTATGTAAATTGAAAGTGGATGTCATGGTATTTTGTTGATGGTATGTAAATACAAAATGAATGTCATAGTGTTTTATTGATGCTATGTTTGTAATATAATGCTATGAATACACAATACAGTTGTTTTGTTGATGCATGTTGATGCACACAACAGGTTGAGTAGGGAACATACTTTTGTAATTCAAAAAGGAGTCTAATGGTCTTCATCTTCATATGTTGGCAAGGGTTGTTGTGATCTAACAGCCTGTGAGAATGGAATTTCGAGCACTAGTTGTTGTGATGCATGAGAAATGTGTGGTTAGTGCAATTTTGAAAACGGTATGTTGTCATATGGATCATTCAAATGGGACGTAAGTAGTGGACATTTTCAAACAGTATGTCCGATATCCCTACATTTACTACATCTTCGTGGGGTATTTAAAATATTCTTATGCACCCGTTCTGGATTTTCCTTAGTCTTCACATTTTTTGGGTCACCCACGCCAAAGTTTTCATTTTGCACATTCATATTAAAATAGGATATTTCAGACTCATCATAATATCTGGATACTGACTCAGGATGGGCTTATAGAGTAAAAGTTTGTTGATGCACCATATTTCTCAAGTTGTTTGTTTTTGACATTGACTGTGAAGCATAGTAGTACATTGTACTACACATAGACACGAGTCCAACATATCTTCTAGAAATTGATGGAGTGCTCAATGTATGCAACACATCATTTATTTGATAATCGTATTTTGCTATAATTTTTCACATTTTCATCACACTGCTATGAGGGAACTCTTTGAGGTGCTCAAAGAGTTCGAGAGACTACGGAAAAGATCCTATTAATCCGAGAGAGACTACGCACGGCACAAAGTAGACAGAAAAGCTATGCGGATCGAAGACGAAGACCATTGGAATTTCAAGAGGGGACTATGTGTTCCTCAAGGTGTCACCCAAGAAAGGAGTATTTCGATTTGGCAAAAAGGAAAAATTAGCGCCAAGATATACCGGACCCTTTGAAGTGATCAAAGTTGTGGAAAAAACGACGTATCAGTTACTATTACCAGCCCAGTTGTCAGGTGTACACGATGTGTTCCATGTGTCAATGTTGAGGAAGTGTCAATCGGATACAACGCCAGTCGTGAACTTGGAAGATATAGAAATTCAAGATGGGACAACATAAGAAGAACAACCGACGAAGATTCTCGACGCCAAGGAAAAAGTGTTTCGCAACAAAATTATTAGATTGGTGAAAGTTTTATGGCAATACCATAGAGTGGAGGAAGCTACTTGGGAACCGGAGCAAGAAATACGGGAGAAGTATCCATTTTTGTTCGTTACTTGAGGTAAGTTTCGAGGACGAAACTTTCTTTAAGAGGGGTAGATTGTAATACACCACATGCGCATATTAATAAAGTAATATACTAGTTTAATAGTTCTTT
>CM042191.1:27840152-27852162 GCA_023539305.1 Ilex asprella
TGTAATGTTGATGAATTACTTAGTGCTCTCATGCTTAAATGGTTATTAGAATGTAATGTCGTCTAGGGTGATATTTGGGGTGTTACAAACTCAGTCCTCGAGCAGTAAGCCTTCCTTTTCACGTGGTAGAAGCTTCTACATTTAATCCTCGGACCTCGGGGCATTTAATGCTCGCCTCCCTGATATTGTCGAGCAATAAATACGTCTCATCCTACTGATGAAGTTATTTAATGTTCCCTGGTTGTGGCTGCGCATACGCAAGGGTATTTTCATCCATTATCCCCCTAAGGGGTTGACACTTCAGAGCTTTACACTTCTTGTACACTTATCATGGGTCAATGGACTGTCTTTCCTACCATTCTGATAGCCTAGGAAAAAAGAGCTGATCATTGACAGCCAACTCCGTTTTCAAGTCACGACAACTGTCAAAACACTATTCATGGTCGGCATGGAGGACTCAATGCCAAGGAGACGTGTCAAGTGGCAGGTCCCGTGGGGTGACCTTGACGCCGAGGACACGTGTCAAACAAAGGTTGCTTCGTGGATACAAATGCCGAGGATACGTGTCAATCACAGAGAGCTCCATAGAGATGCCCGCCGAGGACACATGTTGCTTCATGGAGGGTTCGAGTACTGTTATGCCGAGGACACATGTCAGTCACAGAGAGCTTCAACAAGTCTCGTGCTAAGGACACTTGTCGATTCATGAGGGCTTTGTGTTCATCATGCAGAGGCCATGTATTGACTCCTTATCAATTCATGGAAATATCCCCATCACATACAACAAATTATACAGACTTGTAGTGATTCCCAATATTAATCAAAGCCTTCACGTCTTCTTTTTTTGGGTTCGAAAGCACATGTTTCATTAAAAAAGTCTATGAAAGATTGAGCCAAATACATACGATAAACCTATCCTACACCAACTTTGCTTCCTCCCTCATAATGTGGTTTAGTCGTGGGGGTGGATATGTGATCCACTAAGAGGATAATGTTCCTTTTCTAGTTTTTGTCACTACCACATGTGCAACCATATTAGCTTCTCTTCTAATTGCTCTGAAAAGAATTTGAGGGAGTTGCTCAGCATACTGTATAATGTCCATTTGAATTGAGGCTATATCTCTTAGACTATCCTTTGTGTTTTTGGTAATTGAATTGATAAGCTATTTGGAGTCGATCTCTACAATGACAGTTTGATTTCCTTTTTCTATTGTCAATCTACAAGCAGCTCTAACTTCTATTGTTTCAGTGATAAGTGCTAATGAGGCGTTCAAAGCACCTGATGTTCCTTGGAATAAATTACCCAGATTATCATGCACAACCACTCCATAGCCACTTTGTTGGTGTTCCTTAATGAAAGATCCATCAAGTTCATTTTGATCCAACCCTTGCAAGGGTGGTATTCAGCTGCTCTGTTGGTTGGTGACACTAAATGACATTGATAATGTGATGTGATCGTTACATTGAATATTTTTTCCAGTACTTGTGGTCTCCAAATAGACTTTTTGTTGGAAAAATGGTTTTAAACAAATTGAGTTTTGAGCAACTTTATGCTTAAATTAAAGTTGAACTCACACCTCAAAATTGGTAGGACTAAGTTTAAATGTGTTTTCCTCTGTGAGGGGATGAACATGGAATATTGATTTGTTTAAATTTGTTAAGTATTAAATGAGAAATTATGTCTCAAAGTGGCCCATTTGACTTGATGAAATTTAATCAAGAATGGTTTAGTGGAATAAAACTTGTCTTACATTGGAAGAAGACCAAAACTTTGGTGAATTAATATACTCCTAGTTGATTTCATAAGTTGGGCCCCAGCGAGTACCACACTTTTATGAGTGGAGCGAACACCTACACAACTGTGGTTACCACACACGCGCGTCCGCTTGCCCGCTTGCCTCGCCACGACTAGGTTGAGCTTTGGCCTTGGGTTTTGGGTCAATAAGATCCTATCTTTTTGGTCAAAAGTTATTTAGTACGGTGCAAGTTTGGGTTCAAAACAAAAGGATCCGAATGTGGATTGCAAGTAACCTTCCAACTGATATTTAAAATGTCTAACTGAATTTTTAAATTTTTTTGCCGTTAAATTTGAATTTGGTGTCGAATTAGAAGAGTGTCTATTTATTCCAGATGTGTCTTTTCCTTTGTTACTATTCAGATTAAAAGAGTTTGTCTCTTTAATCTGAATAATGACATCTCATGGATCTTTAGGCGATCCGAACATGGATTTAGGGTCTATAAATAGATTTCCTCACTATTATTTTCAATTCATCCCAATTCTAAATTATGTATTCAGTGTTTATTCTCCCTCTCTTTCTCTCTCTCTTTGCATATTTTTGCATTAACATTTCTTATTCGGTTCAAGTATAAATATAAAATTATGTTCGTTAGAGTCTTGAAGATTGAAGTGTTAGATCTTCAATAACAAAATCTGTTTTATCTTGGGAGATAGTTGTTTATCAACCTTAAGTACCGAGAAGGAGCAAATATGTCATAAGAAAAATATGATTACACAAGATTCAGATTATTTTGGATTTCTTATTATCTTATTTATTATTGTTCTACGTTATTGTAAGTGTATTATTGTTTCTGTTTTAATATTCTGTTTTATTAAATAGTTGCATATAACAGTATACTTAATGGTTTAGATTTACTATAGTAATTAGTGATTAATTTTGATTATATACATATTTCGGATAACATTTTCATAATGTACCTTTTAAAATTCCTCCCCTTTTAAATTGGGGTGATGGAAACCTGTATTTTTCATTAGAGAAAAATGTTGATTATTAAACAATTTGTTGATGTCCAACAACCACAAAATAATTTGCTAATCTATTTTGAATTTATAATGTCTACAAGTTCTACTAGGGGTAACCCGTGTCTGAAGGTACAATATAACATAGATGAGAAGTGATGGATTTTGGGAGAAATCGAATGTGAATGGTTTTGAAAGGAATATTAGTAGTCGTTGGATGAATATATTTGAAACATATGTTATTTTATATAAGTTGTATTCATTTGAGTTTGTATTGATCTATTTATTTGTTGAGTTTAATAATTTCATTTGTTTACCACTTGAACTCATTAAGATTAAGTTTTTTTTCCCTTTATAAGGCTAAAATCAAGCCATCTATTTCTATGTCGATTTCGGATTAGGTTTGCAAATGCAAGTAGAATTATCACTTTTTTATAAATATTTTATTTTTTATGGGTTGGGAATAAATATATACTAGTAAATTTTAATACAATTGGTAATGCAACTACAACATAGTATTTTTGACGCAAATTTAGCCCGATATATGAGTTGTAAGTGTGTTGTTATGTTAAACTCGCTTAATAAAAGAAGAAAAATGTTATTTAGACTTTATTTGGAGACCTTATTTAATGACTTAATGATATACAAGCATTGAATTGTTTGTGAGCTCCATCTAATATTGAAACTCACAACTAATTTAATGATTATATTGAAACCACACAATTAATCCAATAATTACATTAAAATCATATCATTATGTTCTCAAATAAGGTCCTTACTCATAAAAGAAAGACACCGTTAACAAATTTTTTTTTTTTAGAATCACAACTATTAAAGTGGTTATTCACTTGATTGATGTTAGACTTCATCTATCCAAACAGGTGGTTAACTCTTAGATGATGCCCAAAGAGATACATACTAGTAATTGAGGTGCTTATCAAATGACTAAACCATCTCGGAAATAATTCTCGAAATTTGATAACAAAAAAATAATTATAGTTATAACACACTAAATTATATTCACCTTATATTATAATTAATCATAATTTGTGCCTGAAAGTACTATAAAATATAAAATTCGAACGTCTAAAAATCGATCCCACTATATTAAATTTTTTCAAAATATATTAACTACAAATTAATCAAATATTAAATAATTAAATATATAATAAAAATGAGTAATGTGATATTTTTAGGGAGGAAATATATAAATGATTAAATATGTGATAAAATTGAGTGATTTGATTTGACGTTTGAGTTTAACAAATGGATGATGAGTGAAGTAAGTGGTTAGATGGTTTTGAGGAAAAAATATGACTGAGATAAAATTCAAATACATTCATGTTTTATTATATAGATTGTGAAGTTAAAATTTTAATTTATAAAAATATAACAACGATTAATATCGATTTAATTTTAATTTATTTTAATTAAATGTTATAAAATTCATTCCATTTTTTTCTTGCTAAAAATATTATTTTCGCTCCACGTCCCCAATATCAAATAAATCAAATAATACACTCCTCAATATTGACAATTCCACTAATTTATACTTACCCCTCTCTTATCTTTCTTTGCATATCTCTTATTTTCTCTCTATTTATTTTAATTTTAAACTATATAATTAAAAATATAAAATATTATATAATCAATATTCAATTTTTAATATTACAAGTATCTTTAAAAACCAATTTATTACTAGTTTATCTATATACGAAACATGATGTAAAAATTAAATCACTTTTAACATAAAAATGACTTAACCCAATATGTGCTCATCGCATATATACCACAATTTTTTTTTTTGTTTTAGTGATTAGGGGTGTCTAGTCAAGTTTATGCGCACCTCGATTAATTTTTTTCTTGGTTCGATCAAAGATAAAACATCCACGTTCGAATTAGAGTCTTCACGAGGGATAAATTCCTCATAGTCTGAGTCTAATAAATTATTAAAATTCGAATTCAATATATTTAAATTTACAACTTGTACTTATTACCACTTAAACTATCCTTGAAATATACCACAAAAATATTCGATTTGACATTTTCATCCACACCGCCACGAAATTTATGAAATTTAAAAAGCAAAAAATAAATGAAAAAAAAGTGAATGAAAAATTGATTAGAGCCTCTTATATTCCAGACATAGTTCGTGTCACGTGTGGCAGACACACCTGGCCTTCCTCAGAAAAGCCATCCTTATCCAAGTCATTTACACCAGTTTCTTCTTCTTCTTCTTCATCCACCACCTCCACAACAGTTCTCTATCTTCCCTATCGTCTATTCATGGCGTCGATATCTACGCGAACTTTCCGTTCCCCATCTTCAACTCGCTCCGATCCAAGCCCTCACAAATTCACCACCTTTACAAACCCTAAATTCCCCTCATGTGTCAACCGATCATCGCCATCAAACCTCCATTCTCATACTTTATCGAGCTCCACCTCTCATTATCTCTCTAGGGTTTCTGATTCCAATCTCTGTCGCTGCCACAACTCGAACAACAACAACGACAACAGACCATCGCCATCTGAGAATTCGTCCTGGCGATGGGACGCTGCGATTCAAGAACTAATGGGAAATGTGACTAAGTGGTTCGATCATTACATGATTTCGAGGAAGGAGATTTCGAGGAGTGTTGGTGTTGTGGAGAGTGGAAGTGAGGTGGATAGTGATGATGATGTAGAGTGGGATTGGGAGCGGTGGAGGAAGCATTTTAGCGAGGTTGATGAGCAGGAGCGCATTGTTTCGATTTTGAAGGTAACTTGACGTTTTTTATTGATTGGTTAAGGAGTATAACAGTGAATGCATGTGAATATTATCAGATAGGAAAAAAATATGTTTTTATAATCAAACATAAATAAAGCAAATAACTGACAAACTTGGAGCTTAGAGGGCATTTATTTTTGTGTTTTTAGAAATCAGAAAAAAAATCTGGTTCATGTTTGTTTCAATAGGAGGGTATAATGAATTGAATTGGACAAAAACTAATTCTAAATTTGAACAATGCTGCCCCTGGCAACTCAAAAATTGAGGCTTTGGGATTGGGAAAAAAATTTAGTTCAGTCCTTGAACTAGTTTCTCTTCAGTCCAATTCAGAGGCCCTGATTCTATGCAGCCAAATGCAATGTCAGCCATGTGCTGTGGAGAAAAATCCTTACAATTCTGGTATGGTGTAGTGGCCATGTGATGTCTCTTGTGTCTGATGGTTCATGCAAGCTGCATAGAATTGGACCAGCACAATTCTGCATCCCCATATCCGGGTTGATTGTTGAAGGTGTGTGAAAGGTGGTTTGATTATAACTGAAGGTGCTGAAGTGCAAGAGTGGAGAAGAAGGAGTGATTTAATATTACTATGGATCCAAATGAGTTAAAAGAGTAAGGCTAGTGAAAAAGTGGATTGAGGTGGTGAGAAGAGACATGATTGCTAATTATTTTGTATGCATAACCATTCTACCACCTGAATGGCGTGGTTCAAGAGGGTGTCAAAGATTTTCATTTCATTTTTTGAATCCTTTTAGGTTCTTTGCATATAAACCAAAATTGGACAGTTTTGAACTGGAATGTGACGAAGAGAAATGGGCTAATCCTGTGAGAAGATCCTCAGAAAATTATTTTCCTTTGTTGGTTTATCACCATTTCTTTTCTTCATAACTTTAAGAGGAGGTCTCCTCCTTTCTTGCATGCTCTTCTGCTTTAGTTTAAGGTTACCACAATGTGGATGGAGAAATGAGTTTGACACATTGTATGAATCCTTCCCCACCCATTTATTGTCACTCGTCAGCCACTTCTCTCTTTTTTCTCCATGCCTTCCCTTTTTATCTATATGGTATTACCCTTCTTTTACTAATATAAAACTTGCTCGTCAAAGGCCAAAATTGAAGTTTTTTTTTAAAAAAGTGTGAAAGTTAGCACAATGTGGATGGAGAGATGAGTTTGACACGTAGAATGAATCCCACCCCACCCCTCTCTTGTCACTTGTCAGCCACTTCTTTCTTTTTTCTCCACCTTCCCTTTTTATCTAAATGGTCTTAGACTTCGTTTACGTCCTCTTCTTTCTCTTTGTTACATCAAGCTCCTATCTTTTTTTCCCTTGCACAATATTCTGTGTAAAGTTCGTCCGTTGTCTTTCCTCCTCTCTCCTCTATTCCTCTACTTCTTTCTTGGTCTCTCTTTGTCCCTCCAATAGTCTTCCAGGTGCACAGCACCTGTCCATATATTGATGAATGTGGAGAATATTTGGCTCTTTAGTCCATTTAGCATTCAATTTGGGTCCAACTAGAATGCTAATGGAAAAATATATGATTTTTTTGTCACCAAAATGAGAATATGAATTTATGATGGCAAAAGAACTGAAGGCTGACTCAAGGACTTGAATTTTAGTTTTGGAACTTGGAAGGTTCAAGAAGATCCATCATACTTGGTGTGGGCTGTCATTGACTGCTTTTATGCATTTAAGATTCAAGCGCTTGAATTTTACTTCAGGAATATTCATCATACGAGCTAGGGTAGTTGTTGATTGTTTTATGCTTTTCTGTACGGGAACTACTTTGCTTCAATAAGGCATGGTTTATAAGGAGTATTTTAGATTCACAGAGTTGTGTTCCTCCCTTGGAACATAATATTTTCGTTACAATTATATTTATGCATTGACACCGTTTGTCTCGACAGTCGCAGTTAGCTGATGCTACTAAAAGAGAAGATTATGTTGATGCTGCTATGCTTAAGGTGGCAATTGCAGCTGCTGCTACGAACGACACAGTTGGCAGAGTGATGTCTCATCTGAATGTGGGTGAAACAATTTACTACTATTGTTTGCAAAATGTCGGTCAATGTTTGTCTAATAAGTGAATCCTATCTTGCAGAGAGCCATTGAGGAAGAGTGTTATCAAGATGCAGCTTTTGTACGAGATTCTGCTGGTACTGGTTTGGTGAGTTACCAGATTTATTTTCAGAGGACATGGCACACATCATTGTCAGTCCTGTTGCACTTTTTAAGTATAGCAGGCTACTACTGGTGTCTATATTTGGTGCCATGGCAACTTTGAGGGTGGATTATGTCTTTCTGAAAAAAATTTGTCCTCAGGACTCAGGAGTTGTTTGACAGGGTGAGTGATGTGTATTTTGAGAAAATGGAAAAAAAATGTTGAAAGTTCTCTCATTTTTTTTTTAGGAGCTTGCCAGCAAAAGATCCTCCTTGCTCATAGATAATGTTGTGCCCTATCATTGTGTTCACTGTTGTCTATTTGATGTATTAATGGGTTTGTTGTCGGACTTTATTTTAACCCTGTTTTTATGGACTCGTGGCTTTTAATGCAGCCTCTCTTTATCTCCCTGTCTGAAAAAATATTCTATTATTGTTTTTTATTATCATTGGGAATTCTGCAGGATCTTGACTTTTTATGGACTTACTCTTCATTCATAGCTGAGGGTACTTTTGTTCTTTGCATATTATGTGTTTAATTGTTCTCAGTTTTTGTTTCCTTAATCGGGTGTTTCAGGTGGGATGGTGGGCTGGAATTTCAGAAGATATTACTGATCCTTATGGTCGCATCATTCATATAAGTGCTGAGCATGGAAGATACGTGGCAAGAACTTATAGTCCCCGGTAAGGTTACTCAATTTATGTGGAGGTCTATGCTGCCTACCACACCTAAAATAAAGTGAAGTTATGCTTTATATATTGATAAATAAAATTTCCATGATATTTTTTGTTGTTTTAGATGTTGGAATGACCCAAAAAATAAAAAGGAAACTATAACATGAGAAAGTGAAAAATCATCTATGCTACTGACTCACACAATTTTGGCAGCTACATTTAAAGGAGTGTTCTTATGGTAATAAAAACAATAATATAGCGTCAAGAATGAAATCCACTGCCTTTAAGTTTGAAGTAGGTGTACTTTTGCATATATGGGTGTAAATAACAAAACTTATGTAATGGATTGTACTCTTGGTAATTTGTAGTGCAAACTGGCCCATTGGTAGAGCAGAATTTTCCTGTTCCTCACATTTTGGAAACTGCTATTTCAAAAATGATTGCTTTGCTGATTCTGAATACTACAAAAAGTAATTCTGATTCATGCTTTTCTTGTGAGGCGTATATCTTCCCGAGAATGCTATACTCTATGTTGACCATATATGAATTTTCAATGCTTAGATTATTTTTGTCTTATACTATTCGAACTAGCAGTGAGATTGTTAATCCGCATATTACTTTTTTCAAATCATTTTAAGTAATATACATGCCCTCATGTCCTACTTAGAACTTGAATGCTGCACTTTCCCCTTTAAAGGTGGAAATAGCTATCATTCAAGCTAACTGCTGGTGGTTTTTAAGGCCTGTGTTTACTGCAGAAGTTTCACTAATATGTTTTATCCGTTTATTTATTTTGATAGGTTCACCAGTTATTCTATTGAAAGTTCTTTGGCCATTGACTTTTGCTTTCAGGCAGCTTGCCACAGACACAGCTGGTGCGCCCCTGTTTGAAATATTCCTTACAATGAATAAGAAAGGCGAATATAAACAGCAGGTGCCTCTCTGGTCTCTTTGCTGGCTCAAGTCAGCTTATAATTTGATGCATGAGTAAGAACTGGGCTTATCAGTAAACTTTGAACTTCATCATCTAGTCAATAGGGAGACTTGTTGGGAATATTCTATCAGCTTAATACTTCAGATTTGTTCATGCAACCGTTATGGAATGACCAGACTTGAAATAGTGTGGGTAGAACAGGGGTCATGGTTTATATTCCATTATCAGCTGTGAAGCAGTGGCATAAATGCCACTAGAAAATAAAGCAATACTCCAAGTAAGAATAACATGGACAGATAACGATTAGCAAACTTCATGGGAAAGGAAACCTGACAATTGTTGAATATTAAGCATAAGCATAAGCATAAGAAAAGTCTCGCCCTATTTCATGCAGCTCTTTCTTTCTAGTCCTCACTCCTTAATTTTTTCGGTTTCTGAATCTCTTGAATTTTCTTCTTCTTATCATGTGTTGTATTGGTACTTTAGAGAGGTAGCTGTGGAGAGTCGTACTTTAGGGCTCGCTTAGGATGTTTTGAGGTGACAATTAAGTTGATATTCAAAGGTTCTTTAACAACCACTAGGTGATGTACTTTTAGGCTGCTGAATCACATCTTACTTCCTTCCTTGTCAGATGGACCTCTCTCTCTCTCACACACACACACACACATGTATGTGTTTTGTGTCTCTGTTTGTGCATATGACATTGCGAAGAATGTTTATGTATTTTCAGATATAAATTCAGATAAACATTCATGTATTTTTTGTTGATTAATGGCCCATTTGTGTTCATACATTCTTGGTTGTTTTGTTCAAGCCATCTTCGTTTTTTCGGTAAGAATGACATTTTTCATGACAATATGACTTAATTCATGTTATTTTCAGGCTGTGTACTTAAAGCGTAAAAGAGTAACTCAAGATTTACCGGTTGCTTCCTCCAAGGCATCCTTCCCTACCAGTTACTTGAACTCCATAGACCCAACTGAAGACAGAAGTGATCTGTTTCCAAAAAGCACTGAAGCTATGGAAGATGGTGAAGACAGGGATGATGATCCAGATTTAGTTGAGGGATTGTCTGGTTTTGAGAATATATTGCGAGATATGATTCCTGGTGTGAGGGTCAAAGTTTTGAAGGTGACAACACCAGGGAAAGTAGATCGGGATCTAATATCTAAGGTGATTGATCAAATGATGGAGGAAGAAGATGAAGACAAGGACACTGAAATTGAAAGCATAGATGTGGAAGATGGGGCTAAAGATGAGAGCGAAGAAGAGCAAAACGAGATTGACGCCAATGCCGGTAGAGGAATTCTCGATGGTGAAGAGCAACAGCAAATTGCAGTTAAGGTTGTTGTTGGTGGTCTTGGACAGAGAATTTCTAGCAGCACACCACATAAATATTTACATAGAGTACCAGCTAGGCTAGAGAAAAAGGGCCGATTGTCATTTTCTTTTTCTATAGAGGAAGATGACAATCAACATGTTCCCAGTGGCAATGGACAGTCTCCAATGAATAAAAAGTCGAAGCTCCCAGGGCAACGTAGCATAGACAACGTTATGTTAGATCTTACAAAGTTCATTGGCAAGGGGAGGATACCCATGAAGGTTAGTTTTAGTTTTAGAATGGCATACTCTGTAATTCTGTTTATAATTTTGATCCCATTTACTATATGTGCATACCACTCTCCGGCCAAGGTTTGGTAGTTCATAATATGCGCTTCTTTTGTTCAGGTACTGAAAGATGTTGGTGAATTGATAAATCTTACCCTCAGTCAGGCTCAAAATCGTCAACCACTGTCAGGATCAACAACATTCAACCGTATTGAGATTCCAGAAACTCCAGATCCTTTAAATGGTAGCTTAATTTTGATATTTGTTACTCTCTATGTGAATGCTTTTAATATTCAACGTTCCATGTTCAGAATCAACACTATCTCTCCATCTAGCACCTTCTCTTATCTTTTCTACCATCTCTCTCTTCGTTCTCTAGAAATGTTTTACTATTGAGTTGAATACATTATCTCCTTTTATGGGGGTGTGTTTAGAAGTTTCCCACTCCTTCCAAAGTCAGTGAAGAGCTGACCTAAAAACACAAGTCGATGAAGTATAGCTAAGCTATAAATAAGGAGCTGGGTCTTCACTTAAAGGTGGCAAAAGTGTGGTGTGCTTTAAGTGTGAAAAGTGTGTGAGTGATGTGATTGCTGTCCAAGTGTGTCATGTCAGGGTAGGTATCTAAAGGGTAGAGTAGGGGTCTTACGTGACACCCAGCAAGTGTGTTATAGAACAGTTATGCCATTTGAGTGGTATCATTCTACTTGAGTGCGGATGGTACAATGTGTTGTGTCAAATATACTTATTGTGTACGAGTGTTTTGTTTTGCTATATAATATAGAAGTTTCGTGTTCATCCTGCTCTAAACTCAACATTTGGTATCAGATCTCCTTTCCAACTCAACATTCCACTGTCGTGCTATCTTCTGCAGTACATTGCATCTACTATGGGGGCTTTATCCCAAACTTGTGATGAATGTATTGGGATGTTTTTTATTTTATCAGGACTATATATTGGTGCACATGGGCTTTATACTTCGGAAGTCATCCATCTACGACACAAATTTGGCCAGTGGCAAGAGGGTGGTAGCACAAAGGAGTATTCAGATCTTGAGTTTTATGAATACGTGGAAGCTGTAAAAATAACAGGGGACCCTTATGTGCCAGCTGGC
>CM042191.1:27862162-27874738 GCA_023539305.1 Ilex asprella
GTGGTGGATTGCAAGGGGTTTGGGGGGTGGGTTTGTGGTGGGGTTAGGTGGTTGTTAGTGGTGGGATTAAGTAGTGTTGGGTGGTTGATTTTGGGTAAAATACCAGATATGTTTTTTATTTTATTTTTCATAGTTTTTTAAATATAAATAATTATCAAGCATGTTTTATATTTTTTCATTTTTATCACAAAAAAATAAAAATTAGTTTTTGTGAGCAATTGTGATTTAGTGGTGATGGGCAATGACTAGTGATTCAGTAGAGAGTTGAACGGTTGGTGAAGATGCAATGGGGTTGAAGAAGATTTAGTGTCAAAGTTTATTCAAATTTTAATGAGGGCAAGGTGGTCTTTTTGCCATTGCCGCTAACGGTGTTAGCTATGCACTTTAGTCCAAAAACACAAAAAGACTATGTGCTAATTTTTGAACCATAAGGAGATGATGTGCAAAACGACTAAACCACAAAAGGGTAATCTGAATTTTGCCCTTAAAGAAAATATCAATAGAAAGTATAGTTGAATTGAGTTAGGGCAGTGGAGATTGAAAATTTGTTAATTACTATGGATAATTCATGTCTGAAGGTAAGATGCAATGTGAATAATTTTGATAGAGATATTAGTAGTGGTCGTTAAATGAGTCTATTTAAGACTGTCAGATAAATTTATTGGGACCTGTTTTAATTTATATTAGGGTTAATTGTACTGGAAGTCCTCAAAGTATGAGGTTTGTCTTATTTTGGTCTCCAATATTTTAATTGTATCATTTTGGTCCTGGAGTATTGAATATATTTCTATATGGTCCCTGAAGCAGATATCCTCCAGATTGCTAACGATTTTTTACCATAAACTTGTCATATGATACAAATATATGGACAAAAAAATAATTTGAATAATTCTTGACCAAATTTTTACTCAAATTTTGATTAAATAGTAACCTAAATTACACAGTTTTTATCATAAACTATCCAAATTTTAGTCAAAAGCTACTCATATTACATATTTTTTGTCAAAGACTATCCAAATTTTGTTTAAGAGCTATTAAAATTATTTTTTTGTCCATATTTAGATTTTACATGATAAGTTTATGATAAAAAATCGTTAGCAATCTGCACATTATCTGATTGAAGGACCATATAGAAACATATTCAATACTTTAAAGATCAAAATGATGTAATTAAAACATTAAGAACCAAAATAAGATAAACTCCAAAGCATAGAGACTTCCGGTGCAATTAACTCTTTATATTATAATTTCATACTTGTTATGAACTTATAAAAAAACTTTGACTCAAACACTAGAGTACAATCACCCTTACATCACATCAGGATCATTTCATAACTACACGGAACGGAACATACTCCCATTTCGTTGAAACCCAACAGGAAAAATTTGCACTGATGGGCATATGTTCTATCAGTTCGATTATGATATCGGAAAATATTTATTTATTATTATTTATTTATTTTTTATTTAATAAATTTATGACACACATAATTTTTTATTTTATTAATTTTATTACCATTTCATTTTATAATCAATTGTTAAAAATTATTCAAATTAAAAATTATTAATTTCAATATAATACTGACGACATACCGAGCCATATCCCAGTTATGTTAGAACGATCTAGAGAGGGTTGGGCAAGGATTGTATCATACGGGAAACTACTTGCTTTTTTGAGAAGGACTATCAATGCTGCAAAGGCCAACAAGAGTTGCAACTTGTGGGTGTTGCTTGTTGGCCATCTATAGTTGGTGTGAGGGATAATTTTTTTCCAGTCAATGGTCATAATTCATAAATGCATATTTGAGTTAGTTGTTCGGTGAAATGACTATTGCTTGGCTTTAATGATACAGTTTTGTTATCTTCACCAAATTTTTTTACCTAATTTTTTCACCAAGTGAGGTTGTAATACTCTTTTTTTTTTTTGTCAAATCATCCAATATTTGAAAATCATTTTAGACTAAGACTAATCCGGATTCGAGCCGGATAGGACCACAAGGGCAACAAAATTCTCTCTACCGAGCGCAACTGCGTTCCCAAGACTCGAACTCGAAACCTTGGTTAAACTAGAAGAGTCTCTCACCAACTGATCTAACGCTCAGTGGTGAGGTGGTATAACTCTCACCGGTAAATAGAGGGTCACAATAGTGTCTAATGACTGGTATCGTTTGGGATGGGGATTTATTGTAAAAAGTGTAGTTTTATGGTTAATAATATTAGCTGGCTGTGGTTTCAGAGACATTAGTTCTTAACAGCGCTCTCATCTCTTTCTGTTTCCATGCGACGGGTCACTCTCATCTCTTCACTCATTGCTAATTGTTTTTTAGTAGGATGCTGTAATAGACTCCACATATTGGCTTGGGATTGTGATATCCTGGATGCCTTCTCTGGGGGTAATTGTAATTGTCAGTTTTAGAATAGTGAGGCGAGCATTGTTCAACTGTGACTCAAAGATAAACAGAAGAAAGCAACATTAAGTGAAATGCTGAAGTGGAATCAGGCATAGTTTGTTTTGTATCATTTCTTGATCATGACCATCTTGAATAGCAAGGCTACTGACTGAAATACAAGATTCCTATAAAAAGCATGGTCGCTAGGTGGAACATTTAAGCCTCTGCTTCTTAGCTGTATTTCTTGTTCCTGCTCTTAAACTTGTCCAATTGCTGAATGAACTTGTTTATATAATTGTCATGAAGGTCCTGGTTGTCAAAAACAGTTTTGATCTGAGCAGCCTTCAATCTTAGGAACTCTCCCTCTGGTTCTTCCATCACTAATCTCATGGATTTGGCAACCACGTCTCGACTGAAGGAACCATCTTCATTCCTTGGGACCTCATAGCCTAGTCCTTTTTCCACCAACAGTTTAGCATTGAGACCTTGGTCAGACACCATTGGCAGCAAAATTTGAGGATGTCCAAAGCCAAGTGACTCTATAATGGTACCCCAACCAGAATGGAACAGACATCCTCCAATGGCAGCATGAGCAAGTATCTCCAATTGGGGTGCCCAAACAAGGTTGACAACACCACGGTCAGAGGTTCTAGTCAGAAAATCAGGAGGCAGAAGGTCCAGACTATTTAAACTTTCTGGCTTCCGAAGAATCCATATAAATGGCAGCTTAGAAAGCTCAAGTGCAAAAGCCAACTCATGGACTTCCTCAATAGGCATCTTGTACTCACTCCCAAATCCCACAAACACTACAGACTTTGGCTTCTGTTTATCCAACCATTGGGAAGTGCTAGACCAGCTTGAATCCACAGGATTATTGCTTCTGTTTTCTACCAAATTTGGTGGGAGTACACCAATTGGTAGCACGGATTTTTGGTAGAGTTCCTCAAGGAGATTGATATACTCTCCCTCAAACTCTTTACAGCTTCTTACTAAGATGAACTCAGATTTTTCCACTATGGTAGCTATCCTTTGGCCATTTGAAATGCCAGATATGTCAGGATAGTGCGCATTTCGTAACATTCTTGGTCCATAATCAGGCCTGTGGGCAATAAGAGAAGGAAAAGTGAACCAATGTGGCACCTTTGTAAAATGTTCTGGGCTTGTACGCCGGCTACCATGCTTTAGCTCGTCTGGTGGCCCAAAGTACGATAATGATGCAGCGGTGAACACGCTAAAGAAAGCAGTAGGCACGCCAAATTTAGCAGCAGTTTCTGGGATCCAATATGGAGCAAAATCGGCTAGTATCAAATCTGGTAAGTCCTTATGCAGGAGCTCTTCAAATGGAATGACTAGTTGGTCATATGCTTTCTTCAGATACTGAATTTGCTCAATCTGAAGATCAATGGTCGCCTCACAGTTTTATGGCAAACCGGCAACTGATGCCAATGGGATGTTTACAAACTTTATGCTCTCTGCTAAATTTTGGGGAATGGGAGGCAACCTCTGCAGATTTTTAGGGGTTGAAACAAACGATATTCGGATGGCGTTGGCAGCTAATTTTTTTGACAGCTCAAGAAATGGCAGCATATGCCCAAATGCTAACCAGGGGAACACCATAACATGACACTGTTTAGCTGCCATTGATGCTTGGAAACAAGAGCAGGTGCTTATTGCTTTCAATTTGAAACCCTTTAATAGAAATTTTGGAGTACGTCTATGCTACCCACTCTGATATTGTTTACATGAGAATTATTGTAGTTCTGAACTAAAGAAATGAAGAATAACATCACATGGTGTATTGGTTAGTGCGTGATATTTTTTACAAGAGCAGGTGCTTAGTGCTTTGTGCTTTTGAAACCTTTTAATAGAAACTTTGTAGTACTACTATGCTACCCACTCTCATATCCTTTACATGACAAATATTGTAGCTCTGAACTAAATATATGAAAGATACCCATCAAAACGATGTATTGATTTCAAAATCTTTTGGGGTGAGATATATTTTAATATATTACTTGAAAATCCATATACATGGGAAACAATTTTTTGTTTTTATATTTTACATATGTTTAATCTTCCAAACTTGAGTATTACATTTCATGTTGATCATGTTTTAGTTCATACTACTGCTCAATTTAACCAAGGGAGGACTTTTAACATAGCAATGGTTGAAAGGCCCAGGGCCAATGTAATTGACATAAAAAGTACTTCTATTGTCCATTTATGATATTATGTTGTTCTGATTTTTCCTTTTCATTTGCGAGTGCAATTAATTCAGTCCGATGGGACTGTTTAATACCACCAATGTATACTGTGGTAACATTTCATTCTCAATGCCTTACTTTTTTGTGATTATAATTTGACAATAAGATAGAACAAAAAAAGAAGGATAGAGATACAAATGTTTATGTTGACCCTTCCCAAATGAAGTGGAATCAGGCATATATATTGTTATGTAAGATTTCTCGGATCATGACCACCCCTTGATTGAACACTTGTGCCTCTGCTTATACAGAAATCTGTCTTTAACTTGTTTGAGTGTGAAATCTACACTATATCTTTCATTCATTAATCTGCATACTCGTGCGTATGTGTTTTCTATTTGTAGGAAATACCGTTCTATGATATCCCTTGTTCCTGCTCCTAAACTTGTCCAGAAGCTGAATGA
Organism: Ilex asprella; assembly: GCA_023539305.1. Lineage (NCBI taxonomy): Eukaryota > Viridiplantae > Streptophyta > Magnoliopsida > Aquifoliales > Aquifoliaceae > Ilex > Ilex asprella. The sequence goes on from CM042191.1 coordinate 27,867,221, forward strand.
ACTTGTTTATGTAATTGTCGTGAAGTTCCTGGTTTCCAAAAACAGATTCGATCTGAGCAACCTTCGATCTTAGCCGCTCTCCCTCTGGTGCTTCCATCACTATTCTCATGGCTTTGGCAACTGTGTCTCGGTTGAAGGAACCATCTTCGTTCCTAGGGACCTCATAGCCTATTCCTTTTTCCACCAACAGCTTAGCATTGAGACCTTGGTCAGCCACCATTGGCAATAGAATTTGTGGGTGTCCAAAGCCAAGTGATTCTATAATGGAACCCCAACCAGAATGGAATAAACATCCTCCAATGGCAGCATGAGCAAGTATCTCCAATTGAGGTGCCCAACCAAGATTGACAACACCCTGGTCAGAGGTTCGAGTCAGAAAATCAGGAGGCAGTAGGTCCAAACTATCTGAAATTTTCGGTTTTCGAAGAATCCATATAAATGGCAGCTTAGAAAGCTCAAGTGCATAGGCCAACTCATGGACTTGCTCAATAGGCATCTTGTACTCACTCCCAAATCCCACAAAGACCACAGACTTTGGTTTCTGTTTATCCAACCATTTGAAAGTTATAGACCAGCTTGAATCAACAGCATCATGATCACATTTTTTCTCTGCCAAAATTGGTGGGAGTAAACCAATTGGTAGAACTGGCTTTTGGTAGAGTTCCTCAAGTAGAGTAATATAATCTCCTTCAAACTCTTTACAGCTTCTTACTATGACAAACTCACATTTTTCCACTATTTTAGCAATCCGTTGGCCACTTGACACGCCAGATACGTCAGGATAGTGCAGATTTTTTATCATTCTTGGTGCATAATCAGGTCTGTGGGCAATTAGAGAAGGGAAAGTGAACCAATCTGGTGCCTTTGTAAAATGTTCTGGGCTTGTACGTTGGCTACCGGACTTTAGCTCGACTGGTGGCCCTAAGTATGCCAATGTTGCAGCTGTGTACACACTGAAGAAAGCAGTAGCAACGCCAAATTTAGAAGCCGTTTCTGGGATCCAATATGGAGAAAAATCGATAAGTATCAAGTCCGGTAAGTCCTTTTGCAGGAGTTCTTCAAATGGAATGACTAATTGGTCATATGCTTTTTTCAGGTACTGAATTTGCTCTAGCTGAAGGTCAATGGTGGCCTCGCAGTTTTCCGGCAAACCAGCTACTGATGGCAATGGTATGTCCACAAGCTTTATAGTTAGATTTTGTGGAATTGCAGGCAACCTCTGCAGATTTTTGGGGGTAGAAACAAACGAAACTCGGATGCCGTGGGCTGCTAATTTTTTGGAGAGCTCAAGAAATGGAAGCATGTGCCCAAATGCTAACCAGGGAAACATCATAACATGACATTGTTTAGCTGCCATTGATGCTTTGAAGCAAGAGTAAGTGCTTAGTGCTTTCAGTTTGAAACACTTTAATAGGACTTTAAGATAAATTTGCAGTTCTATATCACAATCTTTTCATGAGAATAGTTTTTTAACACCAAACTACAGGAATTAAGGCTACCCATGATCACATGATGGGTTTCACAATCTTTTACTTTGTGATTTCTTTTAATTTATTACTTTCGAATTGGTGGGCGGATTAATCTTAACATTACAGATTCGAATTACAAAAAATAATCTTTCCGTGTGGGTTAGATTGTCTATATCTGACCCGCAATTGCAATTTTCCAAATTTTTTTTTGTTTTTACTACCAAAACTTACTTCTTTGGGCAACAATTTTTTTTTGTTTCCAATTTTTTCAACTCATGCTACTCTTCACTTTAAGTAGAGTGAGACTTTTAGCAAAACAATAGTTCAGAAGGCCAAGTCTTTATAAATTACTATTTTTAGAGCATGTTTAGTTCAGATACTAATAAGTGATGGGATTGGATAATTAGTTCTCATTCAATCCATAAAAAATGGTATTAATAAGAGTATTATTTAATCTTATTTTTTTATAACAAGTTTGGATCAAATTTGGAATAATATATAAATCTATAATTATAATACCAAATTTATGTTTAGATTAACTAATAGTACATGGTATTAAATTAAAAACACAAAATAAATATTGAGTAAGAATTGGCATAATTTGTAACTTTTATATGAAGGTGTAACTCTAAGTTTGCAAGGATAATAAACTTATTGCATTTTTAATACTTGTTAAAAATAACACCACCTATTGCATGGTATTTCATTATTACTTAATATTAGGTGTTAAATGACAATAGTGAAGTGAGTCGGAATTATTTAAAATTAATATTGGGTCACTATAAATTCATCCAAACTTAGTATTATATTGTTATCGGATTAAATTAATTAAATTCACCCTCTTAATAGCTAAACCAATCAAACTTCTGTTCTATTTGACAAGTCATGCTTCGGTGAAAAAGATTTAAGAGGTTATTATCTCGAGTTCTCAAGTATGACTATTGTAAGAGAATCCTGACATAAATGTATTTTTTAGGTGATTATGTGTATTTGAAGTTTGCAGTGCAGTCGCGAATCCAAAGGATGTACAATTGAGATAGTGGCTCTCCATTACCAATTTTTTTTATTTTCTAGAAAATTGCTATTTCTTTTTTTTTTTTTTTTTGTGGGTGAAAGCAATTGACAAAAATAAAGCATTGAAAGAGAGAATATTGACTTTCAATGGTGGCTTAATAGCTCTGCAGACCGTCGTTGAACCGTTAAGTCACGTAATGACCAAATTAAATGGAGGCCTAAGAGGACTTAAGTGTTCAAAAATACCTTGTACTCCTTTTAATTTTTAAAAATTTCATATCTCATCTTTTATTTTAATTTTTTTTATGTGTAAGATACTTGAATTACTGGACTCAAAAAGCTAAATGACCTTTAATAACCAAATGAGACATATTAATAAAGTGGGAAATGTTCCACTTACAGACAAAGACATTTGCTAGAATAAGTTTTATAACAAAAAAAAAAAAAAGTTGTTGCAATATGCAGCTACAAATGTGACTTGTACCATAAACAATAAACTGAATCAGATTAATTATAATTTATTTTTAATTACTAAATCATATTATAACTGAAAGAACACGTGGACTTAAAAATATTTCATTTATTTTTTCAATGGCAAGTACGATTTAGTTTTTAGATTTAATAACCCAAATTAATTTTTACATGGTATAAAATAGATTTTAATAGTTCTATACAAATAAAAATTTGACATCAACACTAACATTCGATTGACCTCATCGAATAAAAATTTTGGTTGTGCTACTATTTACATTTGGCCTCCCTTGTAATAAAATTTTGGTTCCGTCCCTGAAATCACAGATGCGAATTTCACCATCCCTCTTCCCTGTAATTGTTTTTCAAACAATGACACAAAAAGGAGAAAAAAAAAGAAGAAGAAGAAGAAAGAATACTGTGTGTGTGTGTGTGATCATGTGAGACGGGCATGAAACCTAACTATAAGGATGGGTAGATTGCACAACGATTTTATTCTACTGATGAATACATCTACCAGTGTATGTATAAAAAAATTAGTTTATGACCAAAAAAAGAGAGAAAAATGAGAAAATTTTCAAATCGAGAAGTTTTGGAAATTTGGGTGCCGATGAAAAGCCCACATCTTGATAGGGGTAAAAACCCACTGGGCCGTGACAGCCCGTTTACCCATCTGATGGACCGTAGGCCTGAGAGTCCACCCAAGCAAAGATGCTGCCCTAGTCTAAACTAACCTTTTAACTCCCATTTTTAACTCACACATAATCGGAATTTTGATAACTGACAAAGACTCTCTAAATACAAAAGCAGATCCTCGCCGGTTGCTTGCTTATTTGAAATTTGAAATTTGAAATATGAAATATGAATTTTAAAATGGGTGTTTTGGGTGAGGGTATATTTTTTTAGATTTGTTTGAGACGAAATGTATGGATAAATATTTTATTCTATTAAGTTCGATTTTTATAAAACATCTTATGATTAGATATAAAATTTAAATTATATTTGAATGTTTTTTGATGGGTCAAGCCCAAATAGCTCAAATTATGTAAAAGGGCCTAAACCTCATTCGAAGAACCCAGTCCTATAAGAATCTATCAAGCCCAAGTTCAAGCCCGATCCAATTGGAAGCCCTCATCCGAAGGACTTGGAAGGTGAGCACGGAGATACCCTACTATATTTGAAAATTACCAAAATAAGAAACCTCTTGCCCACTCCACCGCCTCACCTCCAAACTCTAAGTCTATAAATAGTAAACCCTCCTCACATCTAGGGCAGGCCTCCCAAAAAAGTCTACACTTATTCTCTACATTTTGCTCTCTAGCTCTCTCCCACTCCCCTTGTTCCAAAAATACTGTAGCTCCCCGGAGCAAACCTCTATCGGAGGAGAGCACCATTGTTCTATAATAAAGAATACCGGTCACCGTTGCCATTGAAAGTAGATGTAGGCAAATGCCGAACCACTATAAACTCCTGTGTTAATTATTTCTTTGTTATTCTTCCATTACTTGCCTACTAATTATTGATTGATCACCACGATATTATTCACCTACTTAACTGTTGATCTTGCACCAATTTGTGCATCATCAATTTGGCGCCGTTTGTGGGAACGACGAAATTTTCATTTCCAAACATTCCGTTCTACTGAAACAATGACGATCACTACTAGATCCAAGAACCAACATGATGGCAATCCGCCACGAGAGGAGGAGGACATTCCTCCACTTGCCAATCATGTGCCGGATGCTCCAGCTCTAAATTCTCAACAAATGTTGGAGACCATGCAACAACTAGTGGCCAAAAACCAGCAGATACTGCAGCTCATGCTCGCCGGACGAGGAGGAACACGGCATGGAGGAGCTCCACGCCCTGCTGCTCCACATCTAGGTGGCCCCGTAGGGCTGGGCGCTCCCTTTGGAGTCCCCATGGGCGCGCCTCATAGGGGAGCTCACTATGAGGGACCTCCACCCCCTCCTCCTGCTGCTTCTCATGATGAGGACCTTCATCTCCAAGAGGACGAGGGCGAGAACTAAAGAATGGAGCATGGGAGTCACTTTCATGATCATTTCAGAGGAGCCCCCAACCTTTGGGATGAGAAAATCAAGGAAGTACAAAACCAACTAGGAGACGTCTTCAATGCCATGAAGGCGCAAGGACCAGAAACAGTAGACTATCTCATGCGGCGGACTGACACGCCTTTCAAGCCCGACATAGCCAACTATCCACTCCCTCAGAAGTTTAAAATGCCCACGGTGGAGACCTTTGACGGGACGAAGGACCCATTAGATCACCTCGACACCTACAAAACTTTGATGCAGTTACACAATGTCCCAGACGAAATCATGTGCAGGGCGTTCCCAACCACATTGAAGGGGTCCGCCCGACAATGGTTCACTAAGCTCTCCCCAGCCTCCATTGCCTCATTCGCTGAACTTAGCATGTCATTCGTGTCACACTTCATTGGAGGGCGCCGCCACCAGAAGCCTTTCATCCACCTGCTTAGCATAAAACAGGACCGGGAAGAAAGCCTGAGAAGCTACCTCACTCGTTTTAACGAGGAGGTACTCCAAGTTGATGAGCCCGACGACAAGGTGACGATGACCGCTTTCCTGGGTGGCCTCCGCTCATCAAGCTTCCTCTTCTCAGTGATGAAGCGCCCACCGAGAAACATGCCAGAGCTGCTAGCCAAAGCCCAAAAGTACATGAATGCTGAGGACGTCACAAGGGCCAGACGAGGTGAGTCCTCCCGATCTGGAGAAAAGAGGAAGGAGAGGGAAAGGGACGACTCCACCATGGAAAGAGGAGAACCAGTCGAGGAGCTCACCCCTATGGTCTTGGATGAAGAGCACCCAGACAGAAGAGTATACGTTGGCTCTTCCCTTTCTGCAAACCTGGTGGGCCCACTAATAGATTTTTTAAGGCGTAACATAGACTTCTTTGCATGGTCACATGCAGACCTTGAGGGCATCGACCCAGAAGTGGCCACGCACCGTCTCAATGTCGACCCGCGTCACAGGCCCATTCGCCAAAAGCTAAGGGGCACCTCCATTGAAAAAGCCCAAGCAGTGGAAAGAGAAGTAGAAAAATTGATAGAAAACGGGGCGACCAGAGAGGTAGCCTATCCTGAGTGGCTCTCGAATGTAGTGATGGTAACTAAGGCTAATGGGAAGTGGCGTCTCTGCGTCGACTTTTTTGAGCTCAATAAGGCGTGTCCAAAAGATAGCTATCCACTGCCCCGGATCGACCTCCTCATCGACGCCACCGCCAGACACGAGTTGCTCACTTTCTTGGATATATACTATGGATACAACCAGATTAGCATGTATCCTCCGGACCAGGAGAAGACATCATTCATTACTCCGAAGGGGACCTATTGTTACAGGGTAATGCCCTTTGGGCTAAAGAACGCAGGAGCCACCTACCAACGGCTAGTGAACAAGATGTTCCGGTCTCAGATCGGGAGAATGATGGAAGTATATATGGATGATATGCTGGTAAGAAGCCTCGTAGCAGTAGACCACGCCGATCACCTCCAAGAGACCTTCAACGTCCTAAGGTCCTATCACATGAAGCTCAATCCTGAGAAATGCGCCTTTGGCGTGGGATCCGAAAAATTTTTGGGGTTCATGGTCAATCAGATGGAAATTGAGGCAAACCCCGACAAGATCAAGGTCATCCTCGACATGAAATCACCTTCCTAAACAAAGGAGCTTCAGCGCCTCAATGGGAGGATCGCGACACTCAATAGGTTCGTCTCCAAGTCCGCAGACAAGTGCCTCCCCTTTTTCAAAATTCTCCGCAAGACTTTTGAGTGGGGACCTGAGGCGGAGGAGGCCCTCCAAAGACTCAAAGCCTACCTAGCTACACCACCCCTCTTGTCACGTGCCACTCCAGGAGAAGCTCTCCATCTTTACCTTTCTGTCTCCCTATCAGCGGTAAGCTCCGTGCTCATTAGAAATGACAACGGAATACAGAAGCCTATTTATTATGTAAGCAAGGCCTACCGGGGGGCAGAGACGAGGTATTCGAGGCTAGAAAAACTAGCACTCGCCCTAGTCATAACGGCAAGACGACTGCGGCATTACTTTCAGAGTCACAGTATATTGGTCATCACAGACCAACCTCTAAAAAGAATCCTGGGAAAGTCAGACATGTCGGGCAGACTTCTTAAATGGGCAGTGGAGCTAGGCGAATTTGATATTCAGTACCGACCAAAGGTAGCTATCAAAGCACAAGCGTTGGCGGATTTTATTGCCGAACTTACACCAGCAGAGGAAGGGAGCCTCGAAGATATCCAGATGCCTGACGGGGATGCCCCAGAGTCTAGCAAGGACTCCCAAGCACCCAAATTTGGCGCCCAAGCCAACCCAGGCGCCCAAACCATCATGTCAGGCACCCAGATCACACAAGATGGCGCCCAGTCAGCCACCTTGGGCGCCCAGCCAACCTCCTTGGGCGCCCAGCCAGCCACCTTGGTCGCCCAGCTAGCCTCCTCTTGCGCCCAGACAACCTCCTTGGGCGCTCAGACACCTTCTGGAACCCAGGATGGTACCCAGACCACACCTCC
>CM042191.1:27874748-27894770 GCA_023539305.1 Ilex asprella
GCTCAGACACCTTCTGGAACCCAGGATGGTACCCAGACCACACCTCCGTGTACCAAGTCATCCGCCTCAATCTCCGAACCCTGTCCCCTTTTACTCTGGAAACTCTACGTAGACGGTTCCTCAACCAGTGAAGGAGGTGGAGCAGGTTTAATCTTGGTCAGCCCAGATGGCACCACTCTCAAGTCTGCGGTGAAGCTTCATTTTATCGCCTCCAACAATGAGGCGGAATACGAAGCTCTCCTCTCTGGATTAAGGCTGGCAGTTGAGATGGAAGCTCAACACCTTACCGCTTACATCGACTCTCAACTAGTAGTTAATCAAGTGAAGGGCGAGTTTGAAGCCAGGGGAGCTAGAATGCAAGAATATCTTAGCATAGCGAAAAGCATGATCATAAAGTTCCACCACTTCCAAATCTGCCATATTCCCAGAGAAGATAACATGGCCGCCGACGCACTTGCAAGGCTCGCATCATCCACGAAAATCCCACCGGGAGAACCAGCATTCGTTGGTCACCAATTCGAACCAAGCAAGATGGACTTGGAGGCCACGAATATCAATTGTGCGTCGTCTGAGTCAAATTGGATGACCCCAATAAGGGCATACCTCCAAGAAGGTACGTTGTCGTATGATTCTTTAGAGGCTAGGAGGCTGAGAATGAGAGCCTCCAAGTTTACCATCCTGCAGGACACTTTGAATGAAAAGGGCTATTCCCTGCCGTTGTTGCATTGCCTTTCACCCGAAGAATTCCACTATGCCCTACGCGAAATCCACGAGGGGATTTGTGGAAATCACTCAGGAGGGCACTCCCTTGCTCACAAGGCGCTCAGACAAGGTTACTTCTGGTCTTCTATGATAAGGGATGCCCAAGAGTTCTCCAAAAAATACGACAAATGCCAACGCTTCGCGACCGTGCCCAGGTAACCACCAGAGGAGCTGACAACAATCATGAGTCCATGGCCTTGTTTCAAATGGGGGATCGACATCCTAGGCCCTCTACCTTTGAGTAAGGGGCAGTGCAAGTTCGTAGTGGTGGCAATTGACTACTTTACCAAGTGGGCAGAAGCCGAACCCTTAGCCAAGATCACAGGCGCCAAGGTCAAAGATTTTATCTGAAAAAACCTGGTCTACCGCTTCGGGATACCCAATGCCATAGTCAACGACAATGGGAAGCAATTTGACAACAAGCTCCTCAACTCCCTCTGTTCCGACCTCCAGATAAAGCAACCTCACTCCAGTCCAGCACACCCGCAAGCAAATGGGCAAGCAGAGATCATGGTAAGAACAATGCTGCGCAACTTGAAGACAAGGCTTGAAAAAGCGAAGGGTCTCTGGGTTGACGAGCTACCGGGAGTATTGTGGGCCTACCGAACGACATCAAGAACTCCTACGGGAGAGACCCCTTTCTCTCTATCCTTTGGAACTGAAGCAGTTATTCCTGTGGAGATAGGGGTGCACTCTCTAAGGGTCCAGCACCACGACCCCACCACCAACGAGGAAGGACTCCGCAACAACCTCGACTTGGTGGAGGAGGCAAGAGAGATGGCAGTGGTCCGCAACGCAGAGTACAAACGACGCATGGCCAAGCACTACAACTCGAGGGTGAAGCCTCGTTCCTTCCAACTAGGGGACCTGGTACTCAAGAAAGTGATCATCGCCACAAAAGATGCACGCGAAGGGAAACTAGGGCCAAACTAGGAGGGACCTTACCTCATAACAGAGGTAGTGAGGCCAGGCACCTACAAGATCCAGAATTCTGAAGGGAAAGCCTTGCTCCATCCATGGAATGCGAAACACCTGAAGAGGTATTATTAATGACACCATGAGAGTATCGAAGTAGTGAATTCTTGGTTTTATCTTTTTTAATGTACCTCTTTGGGGTCATTACCCAATATTGCTTTCCATAAGTGTTAGATGAATAAAATTTTTTCTACATCTTACTCCGAAAAGATCTTTTGCATCTTCATTTAATTTCAGAGGAGTACAAAAATAAGGCCACAAAGTGCCTTTACAAAAGTGTCTTCCTAAAAATAAAAATAATAAAGAAAGAAACCAAGAATCCCCAGCACTTTAGTTGCTCTCATGGTCCTCCTCTACTTCATCCTCGCCATCCCCAGCATCACCAGAACTCCCATCACTATCATCGGACGCCTCAGTGGGCACAAAGCCTGAAAAGTCAATATCAGGGAAAGCCACAGAAATCTTCCCTCGGAGTTCCTCATAACCATCGATGAAAGCATCTGCAAGTCCATTCATTAAGTCCCTTCTGGCTGCGACAGCCCTCTCCTCAGCCTGGGAAGCTCTCTCATGAGCCGCCTTCAAATCTGTCCCCACAGCAGTCTCCATGAGTATGGCCCTCTTACGAGCCACTGAAAGCTCAACCTCCCTAAAGGCGCCCTCCTTCTAGGTCGTCAAAAGCTGAGCCTCAATCTTAGTTGTCTTCTCGTGGATCGAAACTAACTCAGCTTCTCTGAGCGCATCCCTCCCACGGGATGCCAAAAGCTCAGACTCGAGTCTAGACGTCTTCTTATGGGCCACAACGAGCTCCTCCTCCCTGAGCGCGTCCCTCTCACGAGACGCTGAAAGCTCGGACTCAAGCTTGGACACTCTCCCCTGGGCCATCACAAGCTCATCCTTGAAAGCCCTGCCAGCAGCTTCCAGCTCAGCGACCTTTCCCTGAGCAGCATCCTTGAAAGCCCTACCAGCAGCCTCGAGCTCAGCAATCCTCCTTTTAGCAGCAAGAAAATCATCTTGAAGAACTACATGATCCTCCCTCATCTTGCCATGGGCTTGAGCCCTTGAAGATAAGCAAAGAGATGTATTTGAAAGCTGGAATAAATAAATAAATAAAAGTTAGATGAAGGAGGAAAGATACAAGGAAGGATTGGAGAAAAGGAATGACAAACCCCTACCTGAGCCAGACTTTCTAACTGCATGTCGATAATCTTCTCGGTGCTCAGAGTATTAATCTGATTAACCTTCGGTGGATACACGAACCTCCTGAGTCTCTCTCTGATGATTATCGGGTTACCCAGCATGGGACCAGACCAAAACGGGGCCTCTGTGGAAGTTCCTGCGCTAGGGGATGGCGGAGGAACAGAGGGTGTATCTGATAGAGTCACTGGAGGAGCCGCAGGTGACTGAGAAGGCACAACTGGTAGAGTCGCCCAAGGAAAGCTCACCTCGGGTGACACCAGGGGAGAAGTCTTTTCGGAAGCATCTCCCATCCTCGCTGCCTTTGAAGGAGGAGGGCTTCTGTCAGAAAGGCGAGATTCAACTGCTTCTCTATATATAGCTGCAAAGAAAATGTAGTGTGAGACACACGCCAGACACCAAGTAAAACAAAAGGACACACAAGAATCAACTCACCCTTCCTCTTTGAAGAGGAGCCACCAACGACCTTGGCACGAATCGGAGGGGAGCCTTTGGCCCCGCTACTCTTGGGCAAAAGAGTCGCCAAGTCTTTATCAAGGTAATCCCTCGCGGCCTCCAACTTCCTCTTTTGATCCTCGGAAAGCACGGGCATGTCTGCAAGAGAATGATGAGCATGCATGAAAATTAAAAAATATATATAAATAAATAAGAAAAAAGAGGAGAGAGAACTAATGTAGGACGTACCGGGTTTTCTAGCATCATCCCATCGGATCGGAACCAAAATACTATTGGCTTCTGAAACCCACTCTCCGCCAACAAAGAAGAAGCGATTTCCAGCTGTGGCAATTGGAGCGCAACCCCGTGAGCACCGTTCCACTCCTGGTGGTAAAATAGTACCACCCTCTATTTGGCGTCGGAGTCTCGCTCAAGCTGTAATGTAGAATTTGACAAATGGGAAAAGACATAGAGAACCTCAGTCCTGCCTCGAGCATCTCCTCGTAAACGACTATGTCACCAGAAGAGTCGTCGCAAGCAAGCTCGCCTCTCTCGGCCCGACGACACAGCACGGTGGGAGGGATATGATAGACAGAAATAAGCCTCGAGATGTCGTCATCAGAATTGAAGGAACTGAAAAGAGTACTTACTTTAGACCCATCATTATCCAGGGTCAATCTACCTTTGTTTTTCTTCTTTCGAGGCCGTAAGGAGGGACCGGAGTCATCATCTTGGGGGACTCCAATGATTTGAGTTTCAGAAGCTACACGTGGAGGTAAATCATCACCAAAAACAACACCCGAGCCTTCCTCGAGGCCCAAACCAGCTGAAGCGGCGCACAGAAGGGCGCCCAACCTGGACCGATTTCCCAAAATAGCCCCCTCGCCCACTTGCTCGCTTGAGCCGCCTGGATCCGTGCCAAGTTGGGCACTTAGCACTCCTCCTTCGCGCATATTGGCTGCACCCAACTCACCCGAGGGTTTCTCCATAGCACCCAAAGTCTCACCAATGTCACAAGAGGAAGCGGAACAAAAGGCCCGCTCGTCCATGGCACGGGGCAACAGTGTCTAGTACCTGCACACCTAAAGTCGGCACGCCAGAACCAGCGCCCAACTTCTCTCCCTGCTGCCTCGCGCCCAGGACAGCGCCCAAAGTGGCGCCCAGGTGCTCCTCATGCTGCCTCGCGCCCAGGACATCGCCCAAAGGGGCGCCCAGCTGCTCCCCATGCTGCCTCGCGCCCAAGACAGCGCCCCAAGGGGCGCCCAACTGTTCTCCACGTTGCCTCGCGCCCAGGACAGCGCCCAAAGGGGCGCCCAGCTGCTCCCTATGCTGCCTCGCGCCCAGGACAACGCCCAAAGGGGCGCCCAGCTGGTCCCCCTGCTACCTCGCGCCCAGGACAGCACCCAAAGGGGAGCCCAGCTGTTCCCCCTGCTGCCTCGCGCCCAAGACAACGCCCAAATCAGACTGCACGCCAGCTTGGAATGCCCCGCCAGCTGCCGAGTTTGTTCGCCCCACCTCAGGCTCCCAGGAACGGCTAGACAGCACCCCCATCTCCTCTCTCGTTCCTCCTCGCTCGCTCAAAACGCCTGGGTCATCGCTTGAAGAGGCACCCAACAGCCCATCGCCGAGACTTACCTCACTCACCTTGCTTAAACCCACAAAGGATTTGGCTATGGTGTTTACCACCTCTTCAATAGCCATATGGGTTTTCTCTCCAGTCAACATTGGCTCCCAAATGCTAGAATCTTAAGCTTTGGGTCTCCAAGGATAAAAGAGAGAGAGAGAGAGAGGGCACACTCTTGAATGAATTGAAGGAAGTGGGTAGAATGAAGAAGAAGATAGGATTTATAGCCTAGGGTTTCTTTAAAAAAGGAAAAAGCCCAAGTAAAAGTCAAGGGTTTCCCTTAAGATACAAGCCAAAAATGGAAAAGAGTTTGAGGAGTCTAACAAGACCAGTTACATCAAGACTAAGAAGAACTCTCCTGGGTCAAAGTTCAAATTCAAACAAATGCTCCTCCCTCCAAATTTATTGGACAGAGGGCATTGGGGGGCAAATGATGGGTCAAGTCCAAATAGCTCAAATTATGTAAAAGGGCCCAAACTTCATTCGAAGAACCCAGTCCTATAAGAATCTATCAAGCCCAAGTTCAAGCCCGATCCAATTGGAAGCCCTCATCCGAAGGACTTGGAAGGTGAGCACGGAGATACCCTACTATATTTGAAAATTACCAAAATAGGAAACCTCTTGCCCACTCCACCGCCTCACCTCCAAACCCTAAGTCTATAAATAGTAAACCCTCCTCACATCTAGGGCAGGCCTCCCAAAAAAGTCTACACTTATTCTCTACATTTTGCTCTCTCCCACTCCCCTTGATCCAAAAACACTGTAGCTCCCCGGAGCAAACCTCTATCGGAGGAGAGCACCATTGTTCTATAATAAAGAATACCGGTCACCGTTGCCATTGAAAGTGGATGTAGGCAAATGCCGAACCACTATAAACTCCTGTGTTGATTATTTCTTTGTTATTCTTCCATTACTTGCCTACTAATTATTGATTGATCACCACGATATTATTCACCTACTTAACTGTTGATCTTGCACCGATTTGTGCATCATCATTTTTACTTACTTACTCTTCCTTAAATTATGCATAATTTGATTCAACGTTTTCATCTCTCTCCCCTATTTTCTCTCTCTCTCTCTCACTCTCTCACTCTCTCCCTCTATTTTTTCCCATTATTACTCTCTCTCCTTATTTTTCCTATCTCTTTTTATATCAACATTACAACAAAACAATGACGTCGTTTAAGTATACCAATCACTTACAATTATCCTATATATATACTAAACAGTTACATCAAGTAATTACACAAAATTATGACACCAATTTAATTTTGCATTTAGTTATTTACATAAATCAAAGAGTTGCACCATTTAATATCATGATATAATTATACCAATTATATACACTAAATTTTGTATAATGGTAAAGTCTTTTGTGTAATGATAAACTTAATTTGGTATAACTATGTCGTGATACAAAATTGTGTAACTATATTTGTGTTGATGTTGTAATTTTGTGTAATTATTTAGTATAACAGTTTGGTTTATTAGAACACATGAGTAACTATTTTGTGCATTATAGGGTAACTGTAATTAATTGGTATAAGAGTAAGAGAAAATAGGGGGAGTGAGAGAGAGAAAAAAATAGGGAGAGAGATAAAAAAATTAAATCAAATATTTATGTATTTAGAAAAAAATTTATCAATGTGAGAGAGATAGATAGAGAGAAAATAGGGAAGAGAGAGTGAGAGAGTAATGGACAGAGAGAGAAATGGAGTAATAAATAAATTTTTAGTCTTTTTTGAAAAAAATATACTTAGGGTCAAATAAGTTTATTTAATGTAATTTAGATCAATTAAATCCAAATTTTTATACCCGCTTCAAATTCTCCTTTTAAAATTTGAAATTCTGGACTCATTAATCTTGGCCCAAAAGATTACCCATTGGACCAAAACTGGCCCAATAGAAAAACAATGGCCCATTTTTTCAGATGATGGGCTACCCATGTATCCTAACCAGACAGTTAACGGCCCAGGATGGGTCGTGGGTTCGCACGGAAACCCCGACAATTCAGCGCATTTTAGCCCCAAAACCCTACACTCTGCTACTGGATTAGCGGCTGTTAGAGAGATACGGATAGAGGAATGTTCGTCAATGTATAGAGAGAGAAAGTAGTGAGAGAGATGGGCAGTACGTTCCTCTCTCCACCAGCAAAACGTTCAATCTACACCGCCACCGAAATGTCCAACCCAACCGCCACCGTCAACGGTGGCGCTTCCTTCAAACGCTCCAAACCACCGCAGCTACCTCTCTCAGTCCCCTCCGGTCACGTGGCCTTCCGCGTTCTCTGCCACGCGTCTCGTGTCGGCGGCGTGATCGGAAAGTCTGGCTCCATAATCAAACAACTCCAATTCGTCACCAACTCTAAGATCAGAGTCGAAGACTCGCTCGACGACCACAGAGTCATTGTCGTCGTGGGTTCCTCATCAATTTCTAAGAAAATCACGCTCAATGCCACTGGAGAGATTAAAGAAGATGATAACGGTGGCGATGGTGAGAACGTTGTGGAGGTTTCACCGGCGCAAGAGGCGGTGATTAGGGTTTTTGAGAGAATAACTGAGGTTGCGGCGGAGAGCGATGGAGTGTCGGTGGCCGACGGAGGATTTGTGTCTGTGAGGTTGTTGGCGGAGACGAGTCAGGCGGGTTCGGTGATTGGAAAAGGAGGGAAAGTTATTGAGAAGATTAGGAAAGACACTGGGTGTAAGCTTAAGATCTTGAGCTCTGAAAAGTTGCCGGCTTGTGCCTTGCCCACCGACGAAATGGTGGAGGTTAGTGTACTTTGAAGTTTCTAGACTATTAAATTATAGTTTGTTACTTACAGATTACCATTCTTATAGAGTAAATAATAGCATGATGACTTTAGAAATTACCATTAACTCATCTTTAACTCCGCAAAGATCAACCTTGTCCCAACTACTCGGGACATGGGGAGCTGTACAAGAATCCTCTGTTATCCATTTTCATCTTTCTATGCACTGGGCTGCCTTTTCTGTGAAAATGGAATAGCTTTAGTAGTTATGGTGTTAATAGAAAAGGTGTTGCAGTGCGTCATTGATTTTGACTACTGTGTACGTTGTACTGGAACTGCATGTTTTTGTAGCGTAAGGGTTAGTTTAGAAAATATGGTATGAAGAGTATTGTATAGATGTGGTGAACTTAGTTAGAGTTTGAAATTACAGAGTCAAAAAGGGGTGGGAAAAAAATTTAAGGGGTGGGAATAGCCCTACCCATGCTTGATATAAATATCAAAATGTGGAATATAAGTCAATGTCTTTGAACGGAAAATTTCTATGCTTAATAAGACCTTGAGTTGGCTGGAATTGTTGCACTAAATTCAGCTTAATTAGATTTATGAAGGGAGGTTTAGCTGAGCCAGATATAACATTAATGAACCTATTAGTTGTTGTCATTTTAAAATATTTCTGTAGTACACCAATAATATTGTGTATATTAAACATAATTGTTTTTTTTCAATGAAGATATTGGAGCCTAGCAGGCCATAAAATTCTGTGTAGATGGTTTGTATATAAACCCTGATTGTGCATTGGTTTCTCCGTATCTTTTTTTTTCTTTTTGATAGGAGTAGTAGTTTCTCTCTATCACCTAGATATGGTTAAACAATAAAGAAAATCTGAGCACTGAATGGAACACATAGATTCTTCTTGTTTCATTTTTACCCTCGAATAACAGGGTTGAAAAGGATCATTATCTTCCCATCTAAAAAGGGTCATTATCTAGTTAGGCCCCCCTTGATCGTGGGTGATGATAGGGGTGAACTGAATGCAGAAGAACCTTTTGGCATTTTTTGCACAAAATGACTGCTATCGTTTCGAATGAAGCAATTGGGGCTCGGTGGCCTACCACATTTTATTGGAGGTTTTATGTATATATCCTGTTTATGTAGATCCTTAAACAGTTTAGAAAATCAGATAACTGAGCGGAACATTTTTATCTTCTCTTTTCTCTTCTACCCCGGCATAAAAAGCGACCTTAACATTTCCAACATGAAGAAATAATAGACTAATCTGAGGCAAAACAAGCCGGGCAAATTCTATGAATACCCAACTATCTAATAAACAATCCCTTCTTTACAAGTTATGAAAAGGATAAACATAAATCCAAAATCCCTCTCGAATCTCAGGAGGTGATACTGATGACTAAGAGAGTAAGTTTTTCCCATCTCTGTGCAAATTACATAATTAAACTAGCTTTCTGTCAAATAATAATAAAGCTATTCAGAAGACAAAAACATTCTATATAGCTGGAATGTAGCCTTCCTTGTCTCTTTACTTGTGAGTGGTTATGAACCACTGAAGGATTTATTCTTCCTCATTCAAATGGTCCATTGTTTTCAAAACAGGTAGGCTGATTTGTTGGGAAGCAATCCATATGATTCTGTGAATCTTAATTATTCATGTGAGAAGTTTTAAACACATAATGTGTTGCAATCCAAAATGGTAATGTTGCGTTTTTAGCCAAAAAACTCAAAAAAGCTGCACAATGGACTACAAAGGAAATTGTAATGGATGTTCAACATTAGCAATGAAGAGAGATACAAAGACTGGCAAGAGTTTGAGAAATTATAGAATGGTTGGAATTTTTAATGAACTATGTTGAAGTTATTGTTCCCAATCTTTCAAAAGTTGTATACATGTGATGCACCTCTTTGTTCCTATTGAAATGTCTCGCATATAAACTTCACTGACTAATGTAAAACCATGAGCGTAATGGTATAAGCTTACCAGATTTTGCAGTAATGTAATTACTTGGTGCTCCTCTTTAATTGGATTGGAAATGAAACAAAAAATCCAATGTTGTTGCTAAAGAAATTCATCAAGATACCGGTGATTTCATTTGCAAGGATCTAGATGAGAAGAAACTTTTGTTGCCGGTTTTGTAATAGAAATGGAATTGAGAAACAACCATCAACTATGACCCCCAAAAAACAAAATTCTGTAAACCATATAGAGGTAGATGCAGAAACTTTTAATTTGTAGTTATATTGCCCAGCAATTTGTGATGCTTAGGTTGCAGATTCCTATTGTTTCCATGTTGTTTATGAATAGAACAGCTTGGGAAGATCCTTGCATGGAAGGAAATCATGGCAGCGAATGGTGGTGGATATTGAGAGATTGGTAGATTGAATTAAAATGAGAAATTCTTTTTGATCTGATGATAGTGCTTTATTTTATTTTATTTTTAAATGATTTTTAGCCCTTTTCCCCATTTGAATTTTGTTGTGTTGTGGCAGATAGAGGGCGATATTCTGTCTGTTAAGAAAGCTCTTGCTGCTGTCTCTTGTCGTCTGCAAGATTGTCCACCAGTTGACAAATCAAGGATGATCAGAAGCAGAAATTTTGAAGCAGTTCCCCGGGAGCCTGATTCGCACACGGATTTTCCTCTGCCTCGGAGTTCAATGCTTCAACCTGTGCCAACCAGCTCTATCAACTATGCCTCAGGAGGTCATCCTTTATCATCAGAGGCTGACAGGGTTCCCACCATGGACTCAAGAACTTCACAGCAAGAGGTGGTTTTCAGGATCCTTTGCTCCAATGACAAGGTAGGGGGTGTTATTGGCAAGGGAGGGTCCATTGTCAGAGCTCTTCAAAGTGAAACAGGTGCTTTGATAAGTGTTGGAGCTTCTCTGCCTGACTGCGATGAACGATTAATAACTATTACTGCAAAAGAGGTCTGTCATGTTGGCATCAGTTTATACTATTTTGATTTGAAGTTCGCAATGAGCATATTTGTTAGTAATTTGTTTTGCTTGTTGTATTTGTGTGCAGAATGCAGATTCAGGGTACTCACCTGCACAAAATGCTGTCAATCTTGTTTTCAGCAGATCTGTAGAAGCTGGCATTGAGAAGGGACTAGATTCGGGAGCAAAGGGATCACCTGTTTCTGCACGACTTGTTGTCCCATCAAACCAAGTTGGTTGTTTGTTGGGAAAAGGAGGCTCAATAATTTCAGGGATGAGGAAGGTAACTGGTGCTGGCTTACGGGTTATTGGGGGTGACCAAGTCCCAAAGTGTGCCTCGGAAAACGATGAAGTTGTTCAGGTGTGTCTGCCTGCTATATCTGCTTTTGCTAAATTTCTTTTTTGAAAAAATAAATGTGAAACAGTCCATTTAGTAAGAAATAGATAATACACTTAAAAAGTTAAAGTTGGACAAGAAGTCCAACATAAAATTTAGAAAGTAGCAGAAAAAGACAATTAAGTTTTAGCTTGACATGGTACTAATTATGTGTCACAAACTGCTTTGCACCCTCCCAAAATGCAAAGAAGGAGGATTTTTTGTTCACCCTCACTTTTAACCTCTCAGTCGTTCTCTCTTGTGTAAAAAGATATCTAAGGTAAACGATGATATCCTTGTCTTGTCATCATCATCCAGGTTGTATTACAGTTTCTACACCCCCATCAGTTTTGAGAATTTTGACCCATGTGCTTTTGTTGATACTATGTTATAGACTCTTATCAGGTGTTCAGGCTAGTTCTTTCTTTTTGCCCTCTTACACTTGCATATGCTATCAGATATAACCTAATTTTCCACTTACTCACCGGATTATCCTTTCCTGTTCTAATGTACATTTTCTTTGTTTCCTTGTTTTTAGATCAAGGCAAGGGTGAACTTACTGTTGCCTTTCTAGTTCTTTAAGTTTTATTGATGTACTAGTCATGTGCACATTGTTTACAATATTTTTACACCTGCTGCACTTTGTTTGGTTGAAATTGACTATGATTTACTTCTAAGGGATGTATTTGTAAGTTTAGAATGAAAGCTGTTCATCTTTTGAGCCTAGAGGTTTGAAAATTTTCATATATTCTTTGATATTGTTCCATCTGGCCAAAATTCGGTCCTGCATGATTTATCTGGTATCCACCGTAAGTTATTTGCCAGTTTTTGCACAAGATATGTTTTGGTATTGTACATGGACCAGTTCATCTGGGCGTCTGTTATGGAGTTCTTTAGATGAGTTCTTGAATTTTAAATATCACTGAATTATCAAAAAGAAAATAAAAGGCTGAACTGTATCACAAAAAGAAAATTAAAAGTTATTAACAAGTCTTGAATTAGTGAACTTGTGTCAAAAGTTGATAGCAGAGTATTCAATGCACTGATTATCAAATCTACACTGAAGTATATATATATATTTTTTGTTTGATAGATTACCGGCGAGTTTGTAAATGTACAAAGTGCTTTGTATAATGTCACTGGTAGGCTGCGGGATAATCTCTTTCCTGGTAAAATGTTGAATGGTCCTGGAACAAGAAGCAGTTCTTCGGTGATAAGCGAGTTCAGCCCCTACGGTAGAGTAAGGGATCCTCCTTCTCTTGGGTTTCATCCATCTGTTGGTGTCTCTCATAGTCTCGATCGACACAGTACTTTGACTCAGAGTATGGATCATCTTGGACTGGCACACAATTTAGATCGTCCCCCATCACCAAGGTTGTGGGCTTCGCAGGTAAAATTTTTAAAGTCTTGCTTCTTCTTTGTTCTTCTGCTATCCTTGTCATTAGGCTTCTTAAATCCTTTGCTATCTATTTTGCTTGGCTTTGATTGCAGGCTATAGCTGCAGTAAATCCAAGGGATGCCGGGGATGTAGGCAGAAGATTGACTTCCATCAAAGGGGGAGTGGAACTTGGAAGGTTTGTATCACACAACTGTTTGAAAATCTACTTTGTTATACTTGTGTTGAGCGTATGAGGATGGGATGGGACCTTTTCTCTATTCACACTCAAAAAAAAAGGCGAAAACAAAAAGGCCTGTGAGAATGGGATCTTGCTGTAAGTGGATGATAAAAAAACTATGCCTTGCACAAAGACAACCGTGGATGAAGTTTGATCGTGTGACTTTGACTCACTTGTTTCGCGATCACAACGATTTCGCCCCTAGGTTAAGGAAAGCTTGTGGGTTTATAGCTCTAAGAGGTGGAAGGGTGGTTGTAGGCTTTGGGGATTCTAGATGGTCTTTGCATGAATGTAGAAGGGGACCAATCAGAGTAATTTTTAGTTGTTAGCTTGGAATAAGCCTTTACTGCTAATTAGAAAAATGAGAAAAAAAGAATCTAGGAATCCCAACTAGAACTCCCTGGGTGTAATCCTGTAACACAAACTTGAGAAGACTTGAATCCAACCTAAAATTCCCTAGGATCAACCCATACACGAGGTTGCATGAACACCTAGGCACTCTCTCAATTCCCCACTAAAGTAGACACAGTAGTTCATATACTCCAAATGTTTCCATTTCTCCAAAACAAAGCCATTACATCAAGGATGCAGGGTCAAAGCTCGGTGCCAAGTAAACTTTGAGATCAAATAATTTTTGGAGGCTTAGGAGAAATATTTTGTGAATATTTCACTAACTACTGCGAAAGTCTTGGAAAACTTTCTGGTAATGTTGGGAAAATGCCAGGAATCTAATGACAAATATCTTTTCATGAATCTTTCAACTTTCTTAAAACACTTTCCAGCGATTTGCATAATTCCTAACATCTTTGTTCAAAGGTTTATATTCCCCATCCCCCCCCCCCCAAAAAAAAAAAAAACCACCCACCCACAGCCACAACACACACAGAGGCAAAAGGATAAAAAATAGAAAGACACCAACAAAACACAATTTTCTAATACGGGGTTTCTACACCTTGTTCCCCATCCTCACTTTTCTTTCCTTGCTTTTTCCTGTTCAAGCTTGGGTTGGACCCAATCTGGCACAATTTTTTCTAACGATTCGATGATGGTCATCCCAAAAATGTGTTGGGACAAGGCTTTGTGTTTTTTTTTTAGTTGAATTGAGTTGTAGATTGGATGATGCTCATGCATATTGTGTCAACCCTCTCTTATCCAATATAAGCTGAATTATTGTCATGTCTATTAAACAGATGTTATCAGAAAACATGTCATGAAGCTACTGAAATTATAAAATGTTGACTTCTTTGCTTGCCTAGTTCAATTAATCTATGTCCTTAGACTTTGCTTCAGAATTGAGCACATACATGAAGAGTTGTCTGATGTCAATGCACAAGTCATTACTATTTTTTTTGGTTGCTGCAGTGGAAGCAGATCTGCTATTGTAACAAATACAACAGTGGAAATTGTGGTTCCTGAAAATATTATTGGCTCTGTCTATGGAGAGAATGGTAGCAATCTGGCTCGTCTAAGACAGGTAGCGTCCACTTTGATCAGTCGATATTATTTTGAGGGCCATGTTAAATATATATTTTGCTATGTTCAATATATGAGTAATCTAGGAACTGGCTGTTCATGGAAACTGATGATTCTTACTAAGTTTCAAATTCTACAAATCGAGCCTTTGGGTTTATTGGCTTGCCTTGTACGACTGCATGGAAATTCCACACTGGCTTCATTCACTTTATAAACACCTTTCTTAGGTACCCATCATGTCCTATAGAGTATGGTAACATATAAGATTCCAACTCAGCATCTTTGAGTGAGATTTTGGTTGCTTGTCAGCCTCTTTTCCTCGGTAGTTGATGATGATCAATTAAGCTTAGGCTCATTTAATAGTATCCCGGAAATGTGGAAAGATCTTGATGTGGTGTAGGCTGCTTGTGATCCATTTTTTATTTTAGTGTAACAAAGCAACAAAAAATCTGAGTCTCCTGTGACCATGTTTACGCGTGCTTGCTCATCAGTTATTAGTTCATGTATCTTTATATTAGTGCTTTGGTATTTTCCAGTGATTTGCAAGCTATTCGCTTTATCATAAAATTCAGGGGTTGCTATTAGGGGTGGCAAATGGGTGGGTTGGGTTGGTTATGAGTTGGGTTAAATTGGATTGGGCTAAAATCAATCCAATCCAAGTAAATGAGCTATAATGGGTTGGGTTTATAACGGGTAGGGTTAAACCAATTAACCCATAAAGTAATTAAAATTCTTAATAGACACATTAGTACACCAAAACACACACACACTAGTAATGCTCTAAAATATAAATATACATACACACTAATATACCAAAACACATATAAATTAATACACTAAAATATGTACTACTACACCAAAAATTTACACACATATACTAACATAAAAATTAAAACACATTTAATAAAAAAAAATACACACATAATTGGTGGTCCGTTGGTCGGCCCATGAGTCATACGGTGCTCCATGGGTCAACCCATGGGTCGTGGGCCGACCCATGGGTCATTCATGGTGTACTAGCGTGTGTGTATTTTTAGTATACTAGTGTGTGTATATTTAGGTGTATTATTGTATATGTGTATATTTTTTGGTGTAATAGTGTGTATTTTTTGGTATATTAATATATTTATTTATTTTAATTACTTGTGTTATTTAATAAAAAAATAAATACTCAACCCAGTGGGTATTCGTTTGTAATCCATACTAACCCACTTAATTAAAATGAATCATATTATCCAACCCATTTAAACCCATATTAATTAATATAGGTACCTAACCCATTTATTTATGGGCGGGTTGGGCGTGTTAATGGGTAATGGGTTAATATTGCCACCTCTAGTTGCTATCTATGTTTATGAGGAAATTCACTTACAGTTGTTACATCTGGTCTCTGTGAACAGATTTCTGGTGCAAAGGTCATTGTGCACGAACCTCGTCCTGGAACAACCAATCAGCTTGTAGTTATATCTGGGACTCCCGATGAAACCCAAGCAGCTCAGAGCCTCCTCCAAGCATTCATACTTACTGGGCCATCATGACAAGAATTAAATCACAACGATAGATTGTTTTCATTCAAAATTTCACCAAGGAAAATACAGCCACTAATGATCCATAGTTTAGTTGATTTTCTTGTCATTCCGACGACTGTGTATGAAAGTTACTGTCTTTTAAACCCCCTATTTATGCCAATCCCATCATTTTTGTCATCCCAGATCTGATGGGTAAACCTATTGCTTTGAAGCAGGTACTAATATTTGAACTTTCTGATACTGTGGAGGTGCTAGTATGAATTGCATATGGTGTTAAGAGGATGAACAGAACCTTGTAATGTGTCTTGCTGGCATTGGTCACACCAGAAGCCCATAATTCTGCATGTCAAAAGTAATATATAGATGAGAATATAGCACCAATGCCATTGCTGTCTAGTCACCTCATTGATCGATTCCAAGAGTTCAAATTTTAATTTTGTAGTGGAAACAACTGACCCGAAAAAGTGATTGATTATAGAAATTCTTATGTTTTGAAGTGTTTCATAATATTTCTCTAGACGGGCAAAAAATTAAAGTCGGATTCCATAATACTTCTACGCTTGCACTTTTATCTTAAAAAATTCTTGCATTCATTTTTAACAACCATTTGGTAGCATGAAAAGCACAATCCTCAAGAGTCCTCCATCTTCCCTTGTTTCCCCCACCCATAACATCCAAGCAAGACATAGATGACATAGTACTTGGTCTCACCCAACTAATTCCCACATGGTAAAACGTGTTCCATAGTAAAAACATAGTGGGACAATGTGAGAATAAATGACTTACTCCCACTACCACCTTTGCACATAACACAACATTGTGGTAATAAAACAAGTCATTAATCTCCTTTGAAACACATCATAAGTATTAATCTTACGAGAGATTAACCATGCACAAATTTGCATCTTTAAAAGCACTCTAACGTCCTAAATCACATTCAAAGGAGAAAATAAAAGAAAAGAAGAACCATCAATTAAAGACTCAAAAAAAGATTTACATGAAAACACACCTATAGAATCAATATTCCAACACATTCCATCCAAACGAGCATGAGTCAAAGAGACATTAGTAAGCAAAGAAAGAACTCCCGCCAACTCCATACATTCCCTATCATTAAGACTCCTATGATACCCAAAATCTCATGACAAAGGATATGAACAGTTCTAAACAGAGGAAGCAATCCTTTGACCTTGAAATCTAGAGAATCGATAAAGCCAAAGAAAAAAACTATGAAAGGAATAATCTCTACCCATATGTCCTCTCAAAATTGAACCCTTGTCCCCTTCTCCACAATGAACTTCAGTTTTTGAGAAAAAGGTAGTAGAAATAAACTTCCATAGACTTCAAAAGTTACCACTTTTTACCTGATTAGCATCCCACACATTGGCTTGTACCCCATACTTGCTCCTAAAATCAGAGCTTCGTAGCAAAACTTGTTCCAAAAGAAATCACCAAAACCATTTTCCAACCAAAGCTTCATTCATTTTTAACAAATTTTCATCCGAAAGACCACCTTTTTCCTTAGATGTAGACACCGCCAACAAAACAAACTTTCTATAAACGGGATAAAATTGCTCACAGCTAATCCTGAAACAGTGTAACGGCAAGAGCCTCGTATATTGCATTGGGTTTCCTTTTTTGTTTTTTCGGTAATAGTTATTCACAAAAGTTTTACGACATATTAAGCCTTTCCAGCCAAATCGTTCTAGGCCCCGCAGGGAAAATGCTACCACAGCTGATTGGCAGAATCCTAATCCCACTCAGGTCAATCTCAGAAGTAGGTTACAGGAAATCCAATTTAATAAAATTGTTGATAAGAAATAATGATAATCTAGTGGCCCATTAATTCATTTGGACCCAAACAACACAGATCATACATATGCATCAGTACTAAGGTTTTACCAATATCAGGCTTCATGAAGGCAACATCAGATTAACTCACTCTTATATCACACATCATACATAATGCATCAATACAACCATATCAGGCTTGATGAAGGAAACAGCAGATTAACTAACTCTTTACAACAGCATCGGTTGATGTTGCTGCTGGAGTGGGTTTGAGTATAATTTCGACATTATCGTGAACACCTTGTAGCAGTAGCTCACCATCATATGTGACAAATTTACGTTTCTTTGCAGCCCTTAATGTCCCTACAAGTGCTTCAAAGATGTTTGCACACTTGTCATCGTGAAATAGCACACCGAATGTGACCTGCAAGACAGAATGCAAAATGTTTGCCAAAGAAAATGCAGATATAAATCAATTGATGCACTTTGACAATATCAATTGAATTTGATTTCTATATGGAATAAAGAAAAAAAAGCCGGGCCGATGCATGAGACTTCTACCATGGAGTCCAAATTTGAGGGATCCAAAAAATAAAGAAGAAAAAAGGAGGGGGGGGGGACAATGGAACACAAACAGAATGTAGATGAAACTAACCTAGAAGTAGAACGGCATACTTCCCCTCCATTTAAGTCTTGAGTTCAACCATGCTTAATTTCAAGAGTATGGCTTTCAAAGTTCATCAAAATTACTAACATTAAGCTATTTGTTTCTCACTCTCTTTTTTCTCCTATACAAGAATCACAACTATTGGAAACCACAAATAAAGGAGAAGCCTTTGACCACAGTCTACTGCTAGGGAGGGTTAGTTTGTGTATACACCTAACTTATTAACATTTATTTGCACAAAATCAACAGACTTAAACTGACAATCTCACACTTGAAAGCATGAGTTTTACCGCAACAGTAAATACCTCTCCCTAAACATCATATGCCTCACTGTGCCAAATGGTGATCAGCAGTACTGTAATTGTAGCTGATCAAATATCAATGGAAACATTACTGCAATTGTTCCCTTCCCTGAAAAAATCACTATCGCTCATCTAATTCGTGTATTCTGCCCTTCTTGCCACATCAAATACAACAAAGCCTCAAATTGTATGGAACATCAAGGGACTTTGAAAAAGTCATGAACATTGAAGCAGTTAACCAAAACCAAATTACCACAAGCAATATGCTATCCACCCTCTGAACATTATGATATTCTCTTGCTCCAATTCATTAATGGAAGTAGCTAAATTGTCACATTATACGACCTTAACTTTTCAGTGTCATTTACCCAGTGCCTCCTTGTCGACAATAGAAAAGGTTCCAAAGCTGAGTTATTTATAACCAATGCAACCCCAGTTACACTGATGAAATGGAATGTATAACAAATCAGATGCCAACATCTTGAAGACCTTTCACTTCACTTGCTGGTAATGGATGAAAAGGGTGGTCACCCAATTAATTCACCCAAAAAAGCCGACTAAAAACTCAACCTGACTATTGTTCATGTTCAGAAAATTATAGCAATTATTATAATCTCATCATCTTGGAATCACACGAAAAAAACAGTGAGATGGTTGCCAAAAAAGGAAACATGGAACAGAATACAATAATCAAAACAGGAAATTAACCACCACAATCTTCAATCAACAATCTGTGTTACGATCCCACATCTTGCAAGCCCGTTTTCAGGGCCATGGGTTCATAACAGTCTCGAAATAAACATCTAGTATGGAACCACTGCAAAATTAAGATCGGATCGAACAGAAATCTAAACACTGCTAAGACAGGAAGAAAAAAAAAGCATAAATACGCACATACACACACAAACAGATATCCGCAATAAAAAGAACGAAAACTATGATCAACGACGTAATATAGATCCCCCATTGACACGACCCAATCAATCTAGATCTGTATCAGATCAGAACAATTGCCAATTTCCCATTTTCTCGATCTGTTGTGCTTAAACCAGACATACCCACATACTAATATCTTAATCTTCTGACAAAGACAGACTTATTAAGCAAGGAAAGAAACGTCGAATAAAAGGAAAACAAACAATGGTGCACAATACATATATATAAAGAGAGAGGGAGAGACAGAGAGAGAAACAGAGAGAAAAGGTTTGATAAAGGAATGAAATGTACCTAAGGAATGGAATGTACCTTGTAAGAGCCATCGTCTTGGATCTTGCCGAGCCGTTTGATTTCTTCTTTGAGTCGCTCAACCTCTTCTTCTACGTTCATGGTTTTCAGTTTATCTTCTCTCTCTCTCTCTCTCGTCCTGATAAGTTTTCTTCAATTTGGCAAAATTTTCTTTTTATATACGCTTTCCTGAAAATATACAATAAATTAGCAAATGGGAAAAAATAAAAAAAGCAAAAGAGTACGGTATTATTTTTTTACTTTTTTACACCATATTAAAAATTAAAAAAAAATGTGATAAGTTTCACCAAAAAATTAATATATTTCACTCAAAAAAGTCGTAGGTGAATCCAAAA
>CM042191.1:27912319-27927080 GCA_023539305.1 Ilex asprella
TAAGTATAATCTCTCTTAAAATTTTAAACTACAAACCTTAAAGAAATTTTTTAGGGTACAAAATGCAATTATTTCTAAAATTTTCATCCCCATAATCTTAGCAGTCTACCTCCGGAAACGTATCGAAACAAAACACCCAATCACTGCCCACTTTTCCCTCACACCAATCAGGACTCAAATTCTATTAAATCTTCGTCTTCTATATCCTCGCTCTCTTATAAACATCATAGATTATATGTGTTCGATGTTTTTATCCTATTGATTTAATTTGAATTTACAGTATTATTTGTTTCGGATTTTCCAAATCTCAGCTTCTTAGTCTTTGTTTTTTATTCTTGTAAATTTGTAAAAAATTTAATTTTTTGTTGTCTCACCTGTGAAATTCGATGTTTTCCTTCAATTTGCAGTTAATTTTTGTGATTTTAGGAATTTTTTGAGGGATTGGTTGTTTTTTATTTATTTATTAAAAATTGGACTCTTTTTGAGCTGTAAATGCTTGAGAGATGCCAGAGACAAATCGCCAAGGTTCGATTTACGGGACAGGGACGATGAGCATACAACAACAAAGGCAAGGCCAGATCGATGATGAAGAAGACGACGACGTTGGGGGTGGTGGTGGAGGAGGAGAGTCCATGGATGGCTCTCAGATCCGATATGAACATCACCACTCTCATGTGATCCAAAACGGTGGCGTCGGTGGAGCAATGGAAGCCGGTATGAATGCCGTAGACGGTGTTGGGCACCATGCTTTGTATGTTCCAAGTACTGAAGTTCCTCCACCTGCTGGTGGAGGGGGTGCTGATCAGCTAACGCTGTCGTTTCAGGGCGAAGTGTATGTGTTCGACTCCGTTTCGCCAGAAAAGGTGTGCTTTTTATTTTTCAGCAAGGTTTTTGGTTAGTTTTGTGAATTGTGCAATTTAATGCTGTTTGTACGTGAAAGTATCTTTATTGGTTATTCTGAGGTTTGATTAATTCTTGAACTATGTGATATGGTTTTCCAATTCATGCTCTAGTAACTGAGAGATATACTATATTGGTGGTTGGCTATGGGAAATTGTATAAAAGGTGCGTTTTTTGAAAAAAAAAATTAGGGTTGGTAATTGTCTAGTGAGAAGGCTGCTGATTTTCAATGGGGCTTTTGCTGAAATTTGTGAAATTTCAGTTCTTTTGTAGGTATGTCTCTTTTTTTAATAAGCATTTTGTAGGTATGTCTCTGGTGAATATAGAAAATGGATAGTTTCTTGGGTTTCCTGCTATGCCGATAATAGGGATTGTATGTTCTGTGGTTGATTTATGGATTGGGAACTATCAAATTTGCTTTTATACTGATTGCTGTAGGCCCCTAGTAGTTTTGTGTGATAGTCTGTGTGTTTGTTCTATTTTTATTTGTTTTTCATGGATTGGAAAATTTGTTTATAAAGTTTTATTCGAGTTTACTGGAATGGATTGTGCAAGGAATAAAATGTTTCTTCTTCATCGGTGTTTACAGGTGCAGGCAGTGTTGTTACTCCTTGGTGGATATGAAGTCCCCACGGGCATTCCTACTGTTGGGATGGCACCCCAGAATCATAGGGTAGCCATACAATAGCGTAATCATGCAATTTCGGTTATCATAGTAGTGTTTTGTGCCTGTTATCACTGTTTTGTGTGTAATTCTTATAGGGCCAGGGTGACTTTCCTGTACGGTCAAGTCAACCACAAAGGGCTGCTTCTTTGAATCGATTTAGGGAGAAGAGAAAAGAGAGATGTTTTGATAAGAAAATCCGTTACAATGTTCGGAAGGAAGTTGCTCTCAGGTAAAAGAGAATTGTGCGGTTAGAGTTATGCTTTTAGTTTTTTCTTAGCATTTTCTTTTCCTATTTATTTTTCAATAGTGGTTGCAAGTGTGTTTCTGCACTGCTAACTCTGATTGATATTCTTTTTCTATTTGTCCTCTTCCATTATATTTCTTCACAGGCATTATTATCATTCTGGCTCTAGTCTCATATTCTGTGTAACTCTGTAGGATGCAGCGTAAGAAGGGTCAGTTTACATCTTCCAAGGCATTTTCTGAGGAAGTGGGTTCATGTCCTTCGGATTGGAATGCCAGTTCTGGCCATGGGGAACAGGAAACTTTGTGGGTGTTGAACCATTTAATCTTACTTTTAATTCTTTTAAAATATGAATTTGATTGTCCTTTGCTTGCTTTATGCATTGAATTTGTAATGATTTCTTAAAACAACTTATATTTGTTTCCTTGCCCACCTTTCTCTGATTTTTCCAACAGATGTAGACACTGTGGAATTAGCTCAAAGTCCACTCCAATGATGCGTCGTGGACCAGATGGCCCAAGGACACTGTGCAATGCATGCGGACTCAAGTGGGCCAACAAGGTCTGTGCCTTGATGAAGGATTACCCAATTTATTTTAGACTTTCTTTTGTGCCTCTGGAATCCCATTTGTGTGATGCATAGTGGGGTTGCTTTGCTTTTCTGGTTATTTCCTTAAGTTTGCTATTGCAAAGCATCCTTGAAGATAATATTTGAGGTGTTCATAGAACTCATTGAGTGTATCTAAACCTGTATTTGATGGGGTGAGTGATAAGACATCTTTGGGTTGAAGATTTATTTTATTTCCCTATTTTAGGAGTTTTAATGTACCTATTTTGATTTCACGTAATTGGTCAATGGGATGGTTATGTTTTGGGAATTGAAAAATTATTGAAAGAATTCGAATTCACTCTCCCTCTCTCTCTATTTCTTATCTTTTTTGGTCTCTTCTTTCATCTCTCATCTTTTTCTTTTATTCCTTCCCTATGCTCTCTCTCTCTCTCACACACACACACACACACACACACATACACATTTAAGTTTTGTAAAAGGTGAGTGTTTTGCTGTTGTATAGGAACTTTAAATTGTTTTGCGTCATATCACTGATCTATATTATTTGCATGTATTTGTTGTTTACGTGTATTGCTAATCCTAATCCCATTATAATGTGAGAAACATCGGGAAGTTGGTTAGAGGTATTCACATTTAAATGATTTCTATTCACTTGTTAGCTGAGTGAGACCAGTAAGGCAATGACTTTTTTAATTTACTAGGTCGTCTGTTTCTGTGTTTTGTTTGTTCTCTAGGAGGAATGACATCTACCATTTAACCTTTCTGAATGATAGGGAGCCTTAGGTTAGGACTTCTCTAAGAATAATGAATCATTGTTTTAACTTTGAAGGTGGAATATTAGAAGTGTCCAGGCTTGTATATGTTGAAGTATAAATAGTTATGTAATTTCCTCTCTAACAGCTTGAACTTTAGAATAAATGGTGATTTAATATAGTATCAGAGTTGGGCCATAGCTAGTTGGTGGGCTAAGTTTCTCACCCAATTGGAGCAGATAGTGATTTAACATTATAATCTTCAGTTGAACATGTCAGAGTACAGGTCTATCTTGAATGGATATCTTGAATGAATATCAGAGTAAAGGTCTGGTGCGAAGGATCTTGAATGAATATCTCTGTCAATCTCATTGAGTAGAGAAACCCTTGGAAGGGTAAACTTTTCCTTAAGCAAGCCTACCACCCGAGACTCTTGGGTGTGGCATGATGGAAATTTGAGTCTTTGTTTCTAGAATAACTCAGTGAGCCATGGTAATGGCTAACAGATTTTATTTTGACCCTGGAAGGGATTAGCCCTTATTATAAGGAATCCATCTCTTGAATATTCAGTCTATAATGTAGGACGTGATAATGATTAGAAATGGAATCAAGAATTGAAAATATATTTGATAAATCTAGATCCGTTTAAATTAGACATTTATAGTTATTGGGAAAAGAAGTATGAGTAGTTTTTTTGGGTATGTGAAGGATGAGTAGTTATTACTTAGAGAAAATACATAAAATTTTCAAGTATAAAAGGAATTTTTAAAATTTTATGTCAGGCACTAGTTCTTAATCAATTAAACGAAACATTCACAAATTAAACAACATGAACGCATTAATGTGACTGTCAAAGAAGAAATGACCAAATGAACAAAGAAATAAGTTAAAAAATAATGGAACAAAATCAACTAAACATGGATTACTGTACAAAGATGTACGTCGTCAAATCAAACCCAGACGCAAACTGTTTTCTTACTCTAAGCAATAGGAGTCATGCAAAAAATTTGTTAAGCACACCTTGGATTTGAGATTCACTTCTTCTGGATTTACCAAATGGGCTTTAATCCATGATTTGATCTGATATGTTGTGGATATGCTTGAGCAACTGGTTAATCTTTGTTCGAGACTTGTTTTCTTATTTCTTGGAAAGTGAGAATGGGGGAGGTTAAAGGATGAAGTCTGGATCCCATCATAAGGAGATCCTAGAAATCACTCCACAGAGAGGGGGGAGAGAGAGAGAGAGAGAGAGAGAGAGAGAGAGGAGCAGTCATATTATGTGGCGGGACCAGCCCTATTAAAGGTTTTGGAGCTCGTAAACAATTTAGGCTTTGGCTGCAAGGCCTCTACAATATAGGACTTAGTTTTTCACCCTTTCTGAGCCTTCCCCTCTTGTTCTCTTTCCTCCTTGGATCTTCTTATCCTCTTTCTTGCTTTTCAGCTTATTGAAGATTCCTATTAAAACAACCTAAGTTTTGTTTTATTTCTATTTGTATATCGTACCAATTTTGTTATGGCCATTAGCCCACTTAGGGTGCTTGGCAATCTCAAGAAAGGCCAGGCACCAATTGTTTTTTCCGTTTTCAATTTTTGCCCATTGGACCTGTTGAACTACAAAAAGACATGGACATGCACATATGCACTCTTACCTGGAAAAATAATCAAAGATTGAGATTTGAGAAGCACAAGGTTACTAAACAGTATACAGTGGACTAAAATGGTGCCTAATGCCTGTGACCATGATTTTCATTTCCCAATTTTGCCTATGGCCCTATGCAGCCTATTCTAATCAAATTTGTGTGTGCATTCTTCTAGAAAAGAATGCACTTGCTCACTGTTTTCTATTGATCATTAAATGCAAGTTGAAACTTGAGATAATACCTTTACCCCAAGTATTTATATTTTGTGCTAATACATTGATCAGGCATTAAATCTTACCATGTAAACTAAGTCCCTGGTGGGGAAAATGTCAGGTTGCTGATTTAGTGACAATCAGCTATAAAGGTTGTAGGGCTTCTTGACTTAGTCTTGGCCTTCTAAGGGTGTGGCCTAGGCAGCACTGTGGCAGCACCGTGGCAGTGTCGGATATGGCTAGAAGTATCTTGATTAGTGAATTCGGTTGGACATGACCAAAACACCGCTAGGACACGGCCATGATTTTTTTTTAATCTCAAGATTGTTAACTATTGAGAGGAGTGTAGAATTTTTTTTTTTTTTTTATATTTGTGTTTGTTGGTATGTAACTTATGGACTATGAATGTAATAATTTTTTATGAAAATGGTGGATTTTTTTTGGATCTATTTCAATTTTAATCAACAAATTTATATTTGCTAAGTCTGATTATTAATATTGTTGTAAAACATGTTTTGTTTTTAATATATTATAATTCTATTATTATTCAAAAAATATATAATATTATTTTAATTAGCCGTATCCTTGACATACTCGTGTTTTATATTTTTGGATTTTGCCGTATCCCCGTATCCGTATCTATGCTTTCTAGTGTGCAGTTTTCTTCTACTGAATAGATGGTTGGAACTGTCTTCTCAAAATTTTGTTTTAGTTGGCATTTTAGCCTAGCTTTGGTAGATATGCAATGGTGGTTGTTGATG
This sequence comes from Ilex asprella, assembly GCA_023539305.1. NCBI lineage: Eukaryota > Viridiplantae > Streptophyta > Magnoliopsida > Aquifoliales > Aquifoliaceae > Ilex > Ilex asprella. The sequence goes on from CM042191.1 coordinate 27,918,066, forward strand.
TGATAGTCATAAAATTTACATACTTGTTTCTTCACCTGCAATTGGTGCTTGAATGGTTTCTCTTTTCCTTCAATCTCATTCTGGTGTTGTTCAATTCCCTCATGAATACTGGAGGTGTATAATACATCTTCTGTTTGCAAACCATTTCTTTTGTACGAAGTATTCAATTGCTGGTGCTTGTACACTCATTCCTGGAGCTCGCTTTTTGCAGGGAGTTTTGAGAGACCTTTCTAAGGTTTCAACTGTGGGAACCCAGGATCCTACTGCGAAGGCTACTGAACAGGTATGCCTGTGCCTCTTTCGCAGAGTCAGTCTGCTTCTCTCTGAGGATAAGTTTACTTAATTTTGTGCAGTCCTTTTACTTTTCTTGATTACGACATTGGCATTGCGATTATGTTGATTGAATTCACTCGACTTCCATTTTACCGAATCTCATGTTCACCCCCACAGAGTGATGGTGAAGCTAACGACTCAGATGCTATAACCGCTGCCAATGATGTTATTACTTCTTCAAATGGAGACAACTCAGCTTTGACTGCTGATAGGTAAGTGAGACGTTACCTTCCTTGCAGCCAAGGTGGAGAGTAAATGTAGTTTCTATGTAATAACTCTCAGTTTTAAATATAGAGATTGTACATAGGCTGTTGTACTCGACCAAATTCCTGATAATCGTGTATCATGACGTCATGGTAAAGTTTTTTAGGCTTATTGGTACAGAGCCTAATTTGGACTTGTATTCTTACTTTGGTATTTGTATGACTTGTATCCAACATTTCACCAGTAAAGGGATGTAACAATGGTGAGATACCTTTCTATTGGCATATGATTATCTCTTTTTCTCTGTCGAGTCTGAGAAAAAAATATCAAGGGAGGTTTCTGAATGAAGAAATTGCACATTAGAACTTTCTTAGTCTACCTCTATACATCATGGAGATCCATGCCTGATCATAGGAAGATGAACACCTGCCTTTAGGAGGATCTGCGGAGAGATGATTGATGATGGTGGGATTTGCTTGAAAATTTCTGAACGGTAAGACATCTTCCTTCTTGTTTTGCGCTCTGAGAGAGAGGAGGGGTGGTATTCACTTACTTTTGTAAAAGATTAACTGTTGTGACATCTTTATGAAGGGAAATGCATGTTTTCTTCAGTTCGGCTCAATTGATGGCAATCAATGGCATGCCGATGGTAGTCTTTTGGGTTTGTTGCAAAGAAACTTCTGTTTCCCCAAGTGCTTTGCAATTTGGCGGAGAAAAGTAGTTTGCATTTTTCATGCATTGCCTTTCATTTCCTTTGCGAAAGGATAGTCAACAAGGTTTTCACTACAAAGTTTTGGAAGGGAAAGATCTACACAACTTTATACCGGTATGTAAAGAGGTTAATTTTGTGATTCAAACCCGCCTCTTTCAAATTGCAATGAATTCCCTCTTCACATTGAGCAATATTTTCACGTGTACCTTTTGTATGTTCCTATGGCTGAGTTGGGGGGGGGGGGGGACCTATTTTCAATAATAAATGACTGAGACCTGTGTTTCTACCTCGCAAGTCTGCATTGAGAAAAAGTTATGCTTATGCATGTCCCATGCAAATGCTACTGGAACTTTGCCAATGTATTTGGCAAATCAGGGTCCAAAGCATGGTTTTAAACCAGCAAATTAAAACAATTGGTTAAGCGTTAGCATGGCATATTAGAAAGATAAAAAATACTTCTCTATAAGGGTTGTTTATATTGGTAGAGGCTAGATTAAACAAGTATTAATATGTGATTAGTTTCACGAGGAAAGCAAAGGGTATTTCTCATCAAACGACAATGATTAAGTTTGTTTGTTCGATGGTTTTGAGAACTCATTTAAAAAGAAGGGCTAATAGCATTTTTTATCCTTAAAGTACGTATTTTTTTTCGCTTTGGTCTTTAAGTATCAATTTTATCAATTTAGTCATTAAAATATTCAATTTGTGTCAAAATGGTCCCTACATATACGGATCATTACATTTTTTATGGAATGATCACGTGTTAAGTACGTTATACCGTTTGAACCGTGACACGTGGTTATTTTTGTCAAAAAATATGATAAAAAAATAATCAAATAATGTGGTGTTGACATTGTGGTATTTTTGGGTCAATTTTTTCTCACTTAAAGTTCAAGCTTTGCTCATTATGTTAAAATGTTTTTTTTTTATCCATCTTTTGATAATAATGTCACAGACCTTATTGTACACACTTAATATATTGCGATCTGGGTCAAAATGAAAAAAAGCCTAATCAATTATTCCCTCCGGCGAATATTTGTTACTGCAACTAAAACAAAGGAGATGATATAATTTTCAAAACCTGAAAATTCAACAAACTTTATCCCCTCTTATTACAGCTAAATGGTTTCTTTTTTTGGTTGGCATAGATGCAAAGCAGCAGCCATGCTTACACATACATACACTACAAAGAAAATTAACAGGATGAACGCAAAATCCATTGTCAAGGCCTCTATTGAATTTTTTTAGGGCCTGCCCTCTGAATGCAGAGGACTTACATTATATAGGTTCACCAAAGTGGTGAGGCGGTCATGTGAGGAAGGGATCTTTCACTATTTTGGTAAGTACAATTTTAGTAAGATTGGATCTCCGTAATAATGCGCATCCTGATATTTTCTCCATCGTGCTCTTATTCAGTCGGAGGAGGATCTCGAGCTGGGTTGAGCTTGGATCATCATGGGACGAAGAGGAGGCAAGTGAGGAGAATGAGGAGAAGAAAGGAGGAGCCCAGGCTTTGGGCGGCGCCCATTAGGTGACGCTTAGAGGCATGGGTGACCCCCTAGGGTGACGCCCCCTTGGTCCTCCTTGGGCGTTAGCCACTTGATTTCCTTCTGGACTCCCTTTTCTATTATTCGACTCCCTTCTTCACTATTCAACTCCAACTTTACTATTCAACTTCCTTCTCCATTATTCAACTCCCTTTTCATGGGTTGACCCAGCTCCATGGGTTCTAACGACTTGGGCTCTTTCTTGGGTCCTGAATATTTGGGCCTTTTCTTGGTTCATTTTTACTGGGCCAGACCCAGCTAATATCGGGGCTCATCACATTTCTTTGCCTTAGGATCAAGTTTAGGCCTCTCATCTTTGGGTATGTGAATGAAAGCCCTACAACCAAAAGCTTTCAGGTGAGCATATGAAATGTCTTTACCTTTCCAAACTTTTTCGGGCACTTCACCATGTAGAGGAACCGAAGGAGAAAGATTAATTAAGTCAACTGCTATCCGCATTGCCTCACCCCAAAAGGATCTAGGTAGTTTAGAATGTGAAAGCATACACCTAATCCTTTCAACAATAATGCGATTCATTCTCTCGGCAACTCCATTATGTTGAGGAGTCTGGCGAACTGTCCTCTCATGTCTAATCCCATGAGTATCACAATAACCATCAAATGGTCCTAGGTACTCGCCACCATTGTCCATGTGAATGCATTTCAATTTCCTCCCCGTTTCTCTTTCCACCTTGACATAAAAATGTTTAAACACTTCTAGCACTTGATCTTTGCTCTTCAATACATATGCCCACACCTTTCTTGAATGGCATCGATAAAGGTAACAAAGTAGAGTGTACCACCAAGTGTTCTAACTTTCATAGGACCACACACATCCGAATATATCAAATCCAAAACATTGGTCTTTCTAGATGTAAAGTTCCTACAAAAAATAACTCGATATTGTTTACTGGCCAAGCAATGAACACATATTTTGAGAGGTGTACCTTTAATTTCTGGTAGGAGTTGCTTCTTGGACAGAATTTGCAGTCCCTTTTCACTCATATGTTCGAGTCGTTTATGCCATAGCTCTGTGGAGGAATCATTCTCAAGTGCATTAACTTCACTCTTGCTGATTTTTGCTTCAATTGAGTAAAGAGTAGAGTTTTTCTTCATTTTTGCCACAACCAAAGATCTTTTAGTAAGCTACCATTTTTCATCACCAAAGTGGTTGCTGTAGCCCTCATCATCAAGTTTTCCCGTGGAGATCAAATTAAGCTGAATGTCTGTGACATGTCTCACATCTTTAAGCAACAACTTGCAACCAACATTTGTCTTCAAACAAATATTTCCAACACCCATGACTTTAGATAAGCCCTCATTTCCCATTTGAACAAATTCAAAATCTCCTTGAGTGTAAGATGTGAAGAAATTAGCCTTTGAAGTGACATGAAATGAAGCACCAGAATCAATCACCCAACTACTCTCTTGACACATGAAATTAACACAACAGTCATCTCACACAACAATGATGTCACCATCAGAAGTGATTGCGATAGTGTCTTCTTGCTTCTTTTCATCACATTTTTCTTTCTTTTGATCCCTTTTGAGTTTTCTACTCTCTCTTTATGTGCCCTTTCTTGTGGCAATAATGAAATTTTATATTTTTCCTTGAACTTGAAGCTCCTAGTGATTTATCATGGTTGTGAGGTGTTCTACTTTTACTTTTCTCCCCTTCTCCATGACAAGTGCTTTGGAATGAGAATAACCGGATGACTTCTTTCTTGTCTCTTCATTTAGCAAGCTACAAGTCACTTGACTCATAGTGACAATTTCATTGGGGGCGGAGTTACTAACCGTCACTACCAAGGTCTTCCAACTTTCCGGCAAGGAACTAAGAAGAAACAAAGCTTGCAACTCATCATCAAAGACAATCTTCATGGAGGAAAGTTGATTTACGATGCTTTTCATTTCATTCAAATGTTCCACAATGGAGCTGCCCTTTCTATACTTTAAATTAACAAGCTTTCGAAACAAAAAAGCCTTGTTAACGGTCGTTTTTCCTCTCATAAAGACTCTAATTTTTGTCAAAGAGAGTGTGCTGAATCTTCAGTGGAGACATGGTGAAAAACACTATCATCAATCCATTGACGAATAAATCCGAAGGCCTTTCGATTCAGCTTGATCCATTCACCATCTAACATACCAAGTGGTCGGCCTTTTTCACCTTTTATGGGTCCATAAAGATCTTTACAATACAAGAGGTATTTAATTTTAGTCTTTCAAGTTACCCAATTGGTTCCATTGAAGCTAACCATACGCCCCATATTACCTTCCATGATTTACACAAGAAAAAACCCGAAGCCAACCCGTGCTCTGCTACTACTAGTTGGGAAAACTAGTGACTTTTCATCTATGTGAAAATCAATAGAGAATAATCAAAATCACAATCAAGCACAAACAAGCAAACCAAACCAACAACAAGAAACACAAGAATTTTTAACGTGGAAACCCTTTAAGGACATATTCCTCTCTTCCATAGCTGGTTTCTACTGATTCGGGTCGTCAATCGGAGTAGAAATGAGCTAAAATTTTAGGAATATATTCCGCTTTTTCATAGCTGGTTTCTACTAATTCGGGTCGTCAATCGAACTCTTCTACAACTGGTTTTTGATGATACAAGTTAAGCCACTCTGGTAAGATCTTTCTTGTTGTTTTGTGTTGAAATACACCTAAGGGTGAAGTTTTATGTTCGGGAGCCAAGGAGATATTTTTCTCTTGATGATTGACACATCTAGTTGTAACTAGAAGACTTGTAATCCTACTTTCGTTGATAGAGAAGAGATTGGACCAAGTTTGGTCTCGTGTTTTTTCTCTTTGCCTTGAAGGGTTTTCACGTTAAAAATTCTTGTGTTTCTTGTTGTAGGTTTGGTTTGCTTGTTTATGCTTAATTGTGATTTTGGTTATTCTCTATTGATTTGTATATAGAGGAAAAATCACTAGTTTTCCCAACAGAAAGGGTGGATGACAATGCAGGATCGACTTCACAGAATCCGAACTCAGATTCGTCAAATGACTCATGTATGAGATTGCATTGTCAATGAGTTATGGGCAAGTGTTGGACATTGAGACATGATTTTTGGTGTATATGGATTATTATTTTGGATGTTTGTAAATTATAGGATATATTTGTAGTATGAATGTTTTATGAATTATATTATGTCTTAATATCTTATCTTTATATTCTGTTATGTTTAAAATTAAACTAGTATGAAAGTGTGGGGTGTAAATAAGTTATTCATGAAATAATTTAGAAGTGTTTATCTTTTCTGTTTTTATTTTCATTTTTTTATAATAGAAAATACAATCAAACAAGTTTTCGGTTTTTATTTTTTATAAAAAAAAAATCAAAACCATTTCAATTTTTATTTTTTTTTTAAAACTAAAAATCGAAAACGTTAGAAAACGCAACCTTAATTTTCAATATCCAGATTTCAATTTTATTGAAGAACACCTTACAAACACACACTCTCACCCTCACTCCCCTTTTTCTCTCTGTCTGTGCACTCAGGTCTATCCCCCAAATCCAGTAAATCCCCCATTTCCCCTCTCTGTATCCGATTGCATCTCTCTGTCACGCCTCCTCTCTTTTACCCAACGCATCTCCCCTCTCCATGTCTCTCTGCAATTTCTTGTGTTACGTCTCCCTCCCTCTTTTACCCAACACAACTCCCTTCTCTTTCTCCGATTGCCTTTCTCTGTCACGTGTCCCTCCCTCTTTTACCCAATGCAACCCTCTTTTCCTCTCTCTTTCTCTTTCCGATTGCCTCTCTCTATGTCTCCCTCTTTCTCTTTTACCCAACATAGGCTCCTCTCTTTGTCTTGCAATGCACACACACAATGCAAAGCCACAACAACGCACACACAAACATAAACACATTCTCTCTCTCTGCGTCTCTCCCTTAATTTAATTAGCTATCTACACACTCACTGTCAGGCCTCTGATTTAATTAGTGAATTGGGTATTTGATTTTGATTGTGAATTTCTCCCTAACTCTCTGCCCCTCTCTCTCCAAGACTGTCTTCTCTCTATTAAGAATCCGTTTATGTGGGTCCTTGACCGTGGGTATTTGTAGCTTATTGGTGGAGGAAGCAGTGATGGGTTACAGGCCTGTGGTGGTGCACTTATTGGTCACAGAGGATGAGCAGTTTGGGTTGGTTTGCAATGGAGGTGGAGCAGGATGCATTTTGGGTGGTGGAGACGTAATAAAGGTGATGGCAGTCGGTGGCAAGGACGGGAAGTTGGCGGGCACAGATGTGTGTTGAGGGTTTGTGGTTGGAGCATGGGAAAATGGGAAAAATTGATCTATGAATCTGATTTCTTATTTTACATTTTTGGCCTTTCATTGGTTTGTAAAATACCAAAAATGCCCTAAAGAGAAGCACGCGACATGCACATGATGTTTTTTTGTCCATTTTTGAATGATCATGGGATTACGTCTACTCAATGTTTGAATTTTGGGGGCTATCCACATCGGATAGCCTCTGGGTGTGTGTGTGTGTATTTATATACCGTTACTGCAGTTCTGTTTTTAAGTAGAATTATAGTAATTGTGCTTTAGACAAAAAAAAAAATATTTGAATTTTAGGGATGAAATTGATAGAATTTAAATTTTGGGGATTAAAGTGTGATGAATGGCAAACATAGAGATGGTGCAATTTATCCTATTTATTATAGGAAATAGTAGTGCATCATACATCTTGAATATATGGAGTCTCCTATATTAGTACCACTAACTTGAGAACCACGCATACAGATGCTATGAAGTCTCCTATACAAGCACCATTAAGTTGTGAACCACCCATACAGATGCAGAACTTTAACCGATAGAATTCCTCCAATTCTTAATTGTTCTTCCATGAACCCACCAGTTCATTTCTTATATTAGAATTGCGAGGCCAACCCAAAAAACAAGTTTTCTTCTGCACAATATGCTATCTAATCTTTCCTACAGTGTTGTTATTGATATCAAGCTTCCATAAACCCACCAATTCATTTCTAATTGCGAGGCCAACCCAAAAAACAAGTGTTGTTTTGCACAATATGCTATCTAATTTTAGTAAAGTTATTATTTTCCTGAAAAGTTGACCTAAGGGTGACCTTATACAAATTGGGACTGAGGCTAGAATTTTACATGAGATTTCGATCAATATTTTAGAAAGATAATAAAAAAATATGATTATTATTGTGGTATGATTTAGTTCTAATATTTTAGTAGTTTTGGGATTAGACGGAATCAGACAATAAATTGATTGCAATTGTCTGATGAATAGATTGATTGAAGTCTTAAAAGAGAGAGCAATAAAGTTAGAGATAAAGACTAAGATTCAGAACAACACAATGAAAGTGTGAGGGGAAGAAAGAGTTAGAGAGAAGTGGTGAGAGTAGAAAAAAAAGAGATTGACAGTAATTTGAGAGATTTTGTTACTTTTAAAGCTAGAAGCGGTTACATTTGGGCTTTTTAAAATGACTTTGTTACATTTTAGAGTTTTCTTTAAGACTTTATATAAACTTGTTAAAATATTGTTACATTTTAGGAGAGCTTGTTATATTTTAGAGTTTTCTATATAACTTTACATAAACTTGTAAAAATATTGTTATATTTTAAAATTTTCTATAAGTCTTTACATAAACTTTTGAAATACATTAGACTTTTAACTTTGACTTATTCAAAATGGTCTCATAACATGAAGCTAAACTAAGAGTTGATTATTAAATTGAGTTCCTAAATTTTTGGGGCTTTAGCCCCATTCAAATGATCAAAGTATTTGTGCATCTTCCAAGATTATAATTTTTGTACGTCCCTCACTGTTGAGTCTTCATCCATGAACTAATTAGGTGAGACAAAATTTATCACTGTACGACACGCAATGATTAAAGATAATATATATGTTAATCCATATTATATGCATTTTTTTCAATTTGTCAAAAATCTTGTGTAGTCATAGTAAAGATGTTAAATGTTACAACGTAGTGCCATATACTTTTTCTTTATTAGTAATTAGTAATTTAGGTGTCCATAGGTCGAGTTGGCCTACGGGACTGTTAATCAACCTAAAAAAATAGGCCCAAGTTCAATATCCCTCTCCCCAACCTAAAAAAATAGGCCTAAGTTCAATATCTTTCGAGAGAGGGTTTGAATCTCCCTCCATGCTCAGTACCTAGCCTGTCCGTAAAAACCCAGCCCAAAAACCCACTCGCCCAACCCAGCCCAGCCCA
>CM042191.1:27937080-27956741 GCA_023539305.1 Ilex asprella
ATGTATCTCCGTACCCTCTGCGTCAATAACTAATACCACAACCTTGAACCATGATTGCATCATCATCATGTTCATCCATATTGCAATAAGATAAAATCCAATATTATCGCTCAAGGGTGCGTGAAGCAGCACACCAAATTATTTATCAAGGCTTTGTGAAAATACAGCAGGAAGAAAATCTAATTTCAGCATACCTCCATTTCAATAATATGCCCAATCATTGTCTCTGACGGTTGAAGGCCCTCCTGCAAAAAGTTCCCTATAACCTCATCCATGCGTCTTCTTAGAACAGGAAACCGCAGCATTTCATTGACCATACAGCGATGGCTCATCTGAATATAAAAGAGAGAGAATTCAGTTAATCCCTAAATGCAGCGAATAATGCTCCCCAACTTTATTAACTCATCATAAATAAATCTACCACACTGAAGGCTTTTTTATTAACTCGTCATAAATAGATAATATAGCACATTGGCCACACACAAAAAAAAAAAGCTGCTAGGAATTTCCCAACCTTTATTAACTCATCGTAAATAAATCTGGCACACTGCAGACTTGGATCTAATAATCGAGCTATTTGTCTTCGAACTAGAACTTCAAACGGCACCTACATATTTCAAGATTGAATAAAATAATGCAAGTTCAAAGCAGAAATGGAAAATAAAAAAAAATACAAGAATACATAGGAACATTGCGGAAAACACAGGAATTTTTTCAAATAGGACAGTATGTCCCAAAAGCAAGGAGAAATCTAGCTCAGTAAGACCTACTTCTGGAACAAATAACGCAGATTTAGGACCAGTTGCATTCTGAATGGCTGTTCGGATGTCATCATCAGTTAAACCCTCACATGGGTCCACATCCTGCAAGAGATCAAATCTCATCAGAGTTGAGGAATTGAGCATCTTCAAGCTCAGCACCATCTCCATTTAGCCATACAATATTATAGCAATCACAAGCCCATGGGAAGGCAGATAGCTCATTTGCGCCACTCTTACAGAACCAAACAGCAGTAAAAACTTTTGGAAGCACATCTCAAACTTGAGATGTAATGAAGATTACTTCTATTATAGGACAAACAACATCAATAAGAAAATCATTTTCCTTTCACCAATTTACTGCATTGATTGCACCGAAGAGAATAAAAAAGACAGCCTTTTCACTCTTAAAACCTTTTTTAGTTTGCAGAACGTATATTGCTTGTCTTCTTCCCCTTAGTTTAGTAACCACATGAAAGTTATGAGATAATAAAAAGGGGAAGACCTCCACATCTGGGGAAAATGATGTACAAAATATAGAATGCCTAAAGTCCAAAGCACTCACATTTTGACTTCAATAAGGAATAACAAGAAAAAGAAGCTTCAATCCGGAATTTCACAAGACATGTTCAAAGAAAAATTGATCTCAACAATATACCTCCAAACTCTTCACAAATATACTCTGGAAGATATAATGGATTCTTGCTCCACCGGACAACTCAGATGTTGACATCTCTTCATTTTTCCCCTCTATCATTGACGAGAAAGCTGTTTCCAACAAGGGAAAAAGGGGCCGTCTGCAAAGGTCAATCAATCTCTGCAACTCCTAGAGTGCGCTAAGGACACAAAGTAAGCTAAGCCACATTACCTTCAGAATATTTCGAAAGTATGTTCAGTAGAAGAGCTCCCTGACCAGCCTATTGTAAACAAAAAGATATAAGTAACAATGCAAAAAAAAAATATTAAGAACAAGAAATCCTGAACAATCGACAATAATTACCAGCAGAAATAAATTTAAACTCAAATAACCTAGATCATTATATAAGCTGGCTTGAGTTTAGAACTGCCCAGTATCCAGCTAAAGATGCTGGGCTCTGGATCACCACAGGAATACGAACTAGAACAACATATTATTCTGGACCTTTTTTCATTTTCCTGGATGCATAAGACAGACAAATGGCCGCAACACTCAGAAAAAAGAACTAAATGCCCATGTACGCATACGCATATAGATGCTACACACTGTTGTGGACCTTTTTCTTCTCATATTCTTAGATGCTTAGGGCACAACACATAACCACATGACCGGAAACTCTCAATCCAGCAATTCAGTAATGTTTTTAAGCATAGGTACACAGAATTTTGACTAGTAAAATGGTTCATGCCTTTGATTCTGTGATTTCTCCAAAGCTAGCATGCTCTTTTGCAACAGAAACCAGTGCAGCACTAAGACGAGACCTCAACCCTGGAAGCACTGACATGATATGCTGTACCAGAATCTGCACAAAACATAACAAGGAGTTAGTTTACAAAACCATCAATACACTTATAGAAGCACCTGACACAAGATTTCAGATTAGTGCGAAAATTCCAAACTGATCTAAAAGGACGGCAAAAGAACAAAACACATTTGTATGTACATAAAACAACATAGGAAGTGAGTTTTTTTCCCTTTTTTTTTTCTTGTGTGTGAACGTGTTCATGTTTGTGTATGGTGTGTTGGAAGATAAGCGAGATAATTCCCATATCCCACACTGAACAAAGTAACTGCAAGTGCACAAGCATCTACTTTTAAACAATAGGAAATTTTGCATGAACAAACATCACAATCAGTCTCACACTTTCGTACTTGGTTCAACTTCTTTGCCAACTGGGGTACGCCACAACGATCAGCAAGATCATTGTACACCTACATTAACATCAGAAGATATATGATCAGCTATATAAACAATACTAGTTACATACGTAAACCACAAGTTGAAGACAGTGCGGTCTTACTGGACGACTGCGAAAGAAATTCTCCTCAGCAACAAGTGCATCCCTAATGGTCTGGTTATTCGCAATATCCTGTTTAAGAAAGATACCAACCAACCAGATCAGAAGCCTACGAACTTAGAAAAACTTAGAGAGCTATTAATCAAAGATATAACTTTCTGAATTCAGTTCATAAAATAATCTGAATATGTACAAATTGTTCAGATCACAATTATACTACCACTTGCGGTTCTGGGCGTGCAACAATGCAGAGTTTTATCTAAGGTTGCCTACATAATGTTTCCACTTTCCTTTTGTTAATCTAAGCTTACGCAAAACTTCCTATCTGCACTCTTCTTATTTTTTTACTTTTTGGGTTTCCTGAAAAGACTTGGAAAATGCAACATACTAATCAGCTGTGATCTGAACCAATTTATTTTCTAGAAGACTCTACAACAAATTTGACAATTCAAATATAAGAAAGACCAAGGAGAACAGAGAACTTGCACTGTTTATCCATTTAAATAGCTGCTTGGAAGACAATATATACAGACAGAGAAAGTGAACAACGAAAGTGGACACAATGCTATTTATGTATTACTTTGATTTTTTAGGAGAAAAAAGTAAGAAGGACAAAGAAAGTAGGATATCAACATATCACTCACATAAACAATTACGTTTCAATAGTAATGCAGTTCTTTTAAGAAGTAAGATTCAAGTGTAAAATAAAGACAGAAAGTACAGTGTAAGACAAAAATACATACAAGTATGTATGATAAAAAGATTTGTATTTAAAATCGGGGAGGAAAAAATACTTCAGCCTCTTAGCAAAATAATCTACCGTAACATAATAGGAAGTTCTCCCCAATGCTATGAGCTGAAATATTACCTCTTGGCTACGATTCACAACACCTACATAACCGAGTCGAAGGGGAATAACTTTTCCAAGCAGAAAATTGCGGGCATCAGTCCCCCTATCCATAATATCCAACTGATGCAACAAAGGAAATAAGCTAAGCCACGTTGACAACTAACAGCTACAAAACAATACAAAGATAACTATATGGATGAGAAATATGTAGTCATGACTCATATACATATCACACCTTTGTGATTACACCAATTGTTCGATAACCTGCCAGCAGAAAATATCACATATAAGCTATAAAATTGAGGGAGCAAGCACACCCTACTATGGCTAGTATTCATCTTGTTCAACTGATATTGGAAGCAAAGCCTACCATCTGGATCAGCATTTCCAGCAATTTGAAGAGCATCTGAATTTGCTAAGTCAGAATTTGCTGGTGTAACAGCTAATATTAAACAGCTTGGTAGTTTAATATATGACATTATCATCGTTCTAATCCGTGCTTCAATGTCAGAAGGCTGATCACCAACAGGAACCTTTGTTATACCCGGCAAATCCACCAAGGTAATATCAAGGACGTTCGGTGAAAAAATCTTTAAACGAATCTGTTTGTCTGAAACACCTTTGTTTCCTCCAGCTTCCCTATTTGTCTCAGCCTAAATTCAGATGCAGAAAATTTGGACAAAAAAAGCAGCAGAAGGAATAAGAAATTTGTAGTTAATGCTAAAAGCAATAGAAGGAATAAGAAAACTACTAACAGACTCTAAAAGACATCTTCTTCTAGTTTAGCATTTAAGGAAACCCAAATTTTCTTTCACTTGGGTAGTACCAACTTTGTATAAACAAGTTTGCTACCTTCAGTAATCCAATAAGATAATAGACCGCCAAACCTATCATAAAGCTGTAGCCAGGGGTCACGTACAGGAAGGAGGACACAACTAATATTTCATGACCATAAAGAGTCTCTTCTATGATCACTGGCACTGCCAAAGGACGATTAAATTTGAAACAGGTGCAAGGAGTATAATTTTTCATTGTTACGAACAACTTTAATGTTACCCAAATGGAGGTGTCCACTGGCATGAGATTGATAGCATCATTAAAAGCCCCCTGTGGAGAAATGAAATTCACTCCCTTCAGTTTCTTCCCGGGAAAAAAATTCATGATTGCCAATCGCTGCCAGCTATCAAGGATGGTTCTCATCAAGCTAGGGGAAAGGAAGAGATGATGGGAAGTAACAACAGGAACCAGAAGGAAAGGTCTATTGCAAATTAGTTGACAAACAGCGAACTGCAAACATTTCATTAGTCTCCGGTCTTCCCATTGATCATCAAATACATACCCAATTCATGATTGTACTGTGTGGAATTCAGCAATAATATTACCACCAGAGTCTAAATAGCAAGTGGCAACTGCGTATTACCAGTAGAATCGCACAAGCTTCCCATGGACACAAAAGGTGTACAGTATGTCAGTATCATAACAAAATAGGTCAAAGAGATTTTCTTTCATGTGAAATTACAGAATCAGTCACTAAAAATCTAAGTTAAGCAACGAGATGAATTAGGTTTCTCTGTGGTCGCTAACTGTAAGTTTTAAGTGTTGAATGATTTAGATTATTTACATTTGGCAAGAAAATTATTCATACCTAAATGACTGGATATATCATATTTATAGTCATACATGTCTAGAGCATGACACAATTAGGAAACACACAATAACATGCATTCTTTCAGTGAATAGTCTAATACATACTAAAGTGACTTTTCTTTTAAGTTTATATATTGAGACATTTATCATGGAAACCTCCTCAGAGGTTCCCAACAGAGGGAGACACAGCCAAAGTACATGTAAAGAATACAACAGAGAGCCATCTCCGAACCTATATCATGCATATATCACTAGAAAGAGAGTGTTCCCTCAGAAAAACACATAGAATGTTTCGATCATGGAAGGATCACAATTAGCATGGTCTAAACTATCATCACAGGGAACATAGTCTCTAAATAAAAATCAAGAAAAGCACAAACTAAATCGAAACTGCAAATATATATGACTTGAAGAAATGAGATTGAGATAAATTGCAGAAAAGATGTATATGCTTCCCCAAGTGTTGAATGAAGTTTATTCTTTGACTGTCCTAACAAAATAATAATAATGTGTTGGGACTGCACCACGCCCTTTATTCAGTATGTGTACCAATAATATGAAGTCCATATATATATAGTAGCACAATTATGGAAGTTCTGCACCATAAAGTCCGGTGGGAACTTTTTATGTGAACCGTTAGATCACAATCTAATGGTTACTGATCAAACAAGACTAAAATTAATGCAATGACTTACCAAGTTTGGCTCTTAACTAAAAAGGAAATTTAATGGCATATTGATTGTAATCATATTTATATTAGGAAAGCATATTTTAGTTTTGAAATTGTATCTTTAAAAAATAATAAAAAATTAACTCCTTATGAATTTTTTCCAAAATTAAACATTTTGAAATGAAGGCTCATCTTCCTGATAAGTCTTCATCCTTGTCATGCCAACAATCCGAAGTCTAGCTAGAGGCCTTTGAACACAAATTTTGGTCAAGGCCGTTACAGCAAAAGTGAATTCGTGGTTATGAAAAACTTAAAATGGAACTTACCAATAAAATGTGAACATGGAATTAGGTGCATGAAGATGACCCTTAAGTTCCTTTGATAGAAGTTTATTAGAAGGGATGTGATTTTGTGGCGCTAATTTAGCTCACTTGATCATATGCAATGATTGCATCTATGTAATAGAGTTTTATCCATATGCTTTTTATATGTAGAAGATTTTTCATTTAGAGAATCAACATAGAAAATGATGGTGGTGTTCTTCACTCTAGGAGAATGATATACATTTGGAGTAACTCGACTTGGAGGTGATGATCTTAATTTTTTTATGTTGATTTTTAAAGATATGATTTCAAAACTAAAATATGCTTTCCTAATAGAAATATGATTACAATTAATATGCCATTACATTTCCTTTTTAGTTAAGAGCCAAACTTGATAAGTCATTGCATTAAATTTTGGTCTACTTCGATTAGTAACCATTAGATCGTGATCTAACAATTCACGTAAAAAAATTTCCCCGGAGGTTATGGTGCAGAGCTTCCATGATTGCACTATTTGACATATATATAATAAGATAGATAGGTTTTTTAACTTATGGGAGTTCCCCACAAATTTCACACACCTAGCACACTCCTCTCTTAAAATTTCACAAACCCAATCCGCACACAACTGCACACACTCTCCAACACACACAATCATTATATACACATTCCAATTGTATACACACTCCAATACACGCACAGTGTTATAACTTAGTGTATAGTGACTTTAGTCATGGGATATCACTGCTATATATACACTGATCAATTTATGCAATTTGAATTTGTCAAAATCTCTATTTTAAATCAAATTTAGAAAATATTATAGCATCGTGTAGTCGAACTAATAAATCTTTTTTATTTGAAATTGAATATTTTATCTATTGTAAAACCTTATTTAAGGGTTTATAATTGATAACAAAATGAGGTATTCCCTTTTCTTTTTCAGCATTTTTATTTACATAAAACGCTGCACAACTTCAAGGAGAACTTTTTTTTCAAGTTTTCTCTATTTCTCTCTCTCTTGTTTAGACTTCCTTCTTTCATCATTATAAAGCTTTCCATTCAGTATGTGCACCAATAATATGAAATCCATATATATATATATATATATCATAGGGTTTATTGGACTTTTTGCCGTAAAAATGGGTGTAGGTAGTGGTGAGAAAGTCCGGTTTTGGAAAGATACATGCATTAGGGATTCTCCTCTTTCTTGGTCTTACCCCCCCTTTTAGGTTGTCTAGGTCTCAAGAAGATTCCATTTCAAGAATATACTATATGTTCATCTCATGGGGGTGGAATTTTAATTTCTTTAGGGCGTTAAATGAAAGAGAAGTTTTGGAGCTTACATCTCTGTTGTCTTTACTTCAACAAGTGTCTCTAATGGTCGGAGTGAATTATTGATTCTTCTCTTGCAAATCTTATTTTCATTCTCAGATTGATGATCATTATTACCTAATATTTGAACCCAATTAGATGATTTGGAAGGCTAAATTACCTTTAAAAGTGTAGATTTTTGCTTGGACAGTGGCTCTTGAAAAGATTAATACTTGTGATGCTTGCTGCAAACAAGGAAAACAAATTCTTGTCTTTCTCAACATTGGTGCATTTTTTGTAGAAATACCAATGAAAGTGTGGACTATATTTTTCTCCATTGTCCGGTGACAATGAAATAGTGGTATAGAGCTTTGAGGGAATTTGGATTGAGATAGGTGTTTTGGAGAAGTTGTGCCTCTCTTTTAAAAATAAACTATGATGTGTTTGGGAAAGATTGTAGATGATCCATTTTATGAGAATGTGTAGTTGTGACAATCTTACGAGTAGTGTCAAAGAAACAACATAATTTTTGAAGAAAGAGAAGAAAAGATAGAGCTTCTTTGGATAGAGCAAAGTTTTTGGCATCCCTATGGGCCTTAACGGAGGTTTAGTAGTGTTACATGACTATGCGGTTTTTCTATTGATGTAATTCCTTTTTGGATCATTTTAGGTTGGACTTCTTGTCCACTTATTTTGTTAAAATTCATTCAATGAACGAAAGTTTTGTTTCTTATCAAAAAACTAAAGATTATGGTTAAAAGACAATGAAAAGTAATCTTCGTATAATATAGCATCACAACTATGTCACAAAGACATTAACATAGATATGCACATTCTGTAAGAGAAGAAATAGATAAGAACAGCCTTAGATTTCAATTGCTACAAAGATCGAGACACTGGAAAGAAATGAGTCAAAAGAAGTTACATATTCAATTCCAAAGAAAGCCAAAAGAAAAAATGGGGGTTCGAACTTTGAATCTGTTCCCAGTGTCTCTCAAGACGGCACTAAGCCAAGAAGTAAAAACTCTTTTTCTTTTTTTTTTTGCCTCCAATTCTGAAAGACAACAGGGTGTGAGCTCAAGAAACAAATTATGGCGGCGATAATTTGAGGCAAAATGGGGCATAGTCACAACAACTCTGACTAGAAAGGTACTTCTAAATTGTAATAGAAGTAGAGTGATTAAATTAAAAATGGTGGAGACAGGCAAAAAACAATCACTCTTCATTCATTGAGACTGTAGGAGAAAGGGAAGTTGGCATGAATAAAGGATGCAATGTTAGAGGAAGTGGCAAATGGCAACTGAAATTTGATGGACCGACAATTCCAGAACAGCAGCAACAGTGCTAAGAATGGTGATGATGATGGAGTTGGTATTGAAGTTAGTGGCTGGAAGCGGAAATGCTACTGATGTGGTAAACTGTCAAAATAGACAAAAGAGGCAGATACAATTGGCAGGTATATCAAAGTACTCTTAGCTATGGCAGCAAGGGCACTGCATGGTGCTAGGAACAGTTACCGTTTTCATAATAGCAGTTATAAGCAGCCTGATTTTTAGCAAATAATGCGTTGTTTTCATAAAATAAAAGCAGCCACTTAACTCCTGCTATAGAGATTATTATATCACCAGGAAATTGGATAATCATTAGTGTTCTTGTGCTTGACTCTCAATGTGAGAGCACTGTTGATGAAAAATGTTACACCTACTGAAAATTGGACTGAAATGAGCATCATTTCAATCTGTCAACACCATTTCCAAGAGTAAGCTGGACCTACTATCCTTGTTCACAAAAATTCAATATTTTCATGAATACAACTTTATAACCTCAGAGGATGAGCCTTGGCAGGGGTAAGGTTGCTCTAGTTCAAGTCACGGTATTATAATACCTCTTCGTACATCTCACCAAATTACAATGGAGTGGGATTGCCGTACTTTTTACCTTTCTGACCACACAATTTCTAAAAACGAGCAGCACGTGGAGCCAATAGCTTTCCAACGATCCTTTTTCAATGGACACCCAAAATAGTACGAGTTTAATGTATGAAATTTCTGTGGATTCCATGGAAGTGATGAAAAACACCATCTCACCACTTAGTTGCCAATTTATACTGCTAAACACTACGTCATTCCTGTCTCCAAAAAACTAAAAGCACAACTCTACTACGCCAAACAGTACTGTTACCCTCCCTCAGGTAAACACCACTGCTTTCTATCTTTCAATCAAAAAATAAACCTAAAAATTCTAGACTAAGAACAAGACTTTATCTCAATTTCATACGAAACCAATAGAATAGGTATAAAAACAAGGTACAAATAAAAAAATACCTGAATTTCCCTCCGAATATCACTGAAATCAGAAAACCTCTTTCCCGGAAGATGCAAGAACTCTCCATACTCTTCCTCAGCCCCATTTGCCTTTCTCTTCGTCTGGAGGAGCTGCAAAACTAAGGGCCTCCTAGTACAAATATCCGAACCCCTCGGCAAAAAGTCACGGCCAACCAAAGCCTCCAAAACGCTCGATTTGCCGCTGCTTTGGCTCCCGACGACGGCCACCTGAGGTAGCTCGAGCGTCGACTGGCTTCCGATCTGTGCGAAGATGTCCTGCAGCCTGTTCGCCATTGGGATCACCAAGTGACCCAACGGTGCTGCATTCGAAGTCGAAGATTCTTGTACTGGTTCTTCGGCCATTATTGAAGATTGAAATCGATATGTAACGACAATAAGTATATATATGTATATGTATAAATATATATATATATAGAGAGAGAGAGAGGGTTGAGTTGCAGAGATCGGTGGGAGGTGAAACCCTACAGGGGTGTGGAGGTTGAGTTGAGACTTGTGAGGTGGAGGAGAGAAGAGAGAGAGTTTAATTTTTCTTTTTTATTTGTTGAGAGAGAAGACAGGAGAAGGGTATTTCTTGTCGTACTGCCCAAGCCAAACAATTAGATGTGGGTCTGTCAATAAATCTGTTAAATCATATTTAATAGATGTAAATTTTGATATACTAATATTTGATTTGATTATGTTTTAATCTGAATAATATATTTATATAAATTTATGATGAAATTAAGTTATTGTTTAACAAAAAAAAAAATTCAATCATATTCTTTCTAATTTATTATATTTTTAAAGACATTCCTCCTATTATTCAAAACATCACCGACATTTTTTTTAGTTTATATTTAGACATAACTAACACTGTTGTCATTAAATCATCATTTCTAACCAAAAAAAAATACTCATCTAAAATACAAAAATAATCACTGCATTAACCTCAAACAATCTTTCTACATAAAATTCGATTAAAATTTATTTTTTTACCTATTAAAATATGAGTTGATTAAAATTTAATTTAAGTTCATTAATTTTTTTTACTTATTAAAATTTAATAAGATTAATTTTAATTTACATATTAAATCTTGAGCTGATTTAAACTCAACCTCAACTGTTAGCGTCGATTAAAATTTATATTTTTTTTATTTACAAAATCCATGTCAATTAAAATTTGATTCAATATATTTTTTTTGCGTATTAAATTTGGGCAAATTAAAAATAAATTTTAATCGGCTCGAATCGAATTTTAATCGACCCAAATTTTAAATCGTAAAAAATTCATAAAATAAAGGGGATCTCATTGAAAACATGTCTATTTAGAGAGGATGTGGATGAAATTTTTCTTAAAATATATCATGAACAATTTAATAAAATTATATTCTAGTTAAGACATTTAATCTAACAGTATGTGTCAGTAAAAATTCAAAAAATAGAAAGGTGTCTTTAAAAATATGACAAACTAGAAGGAGTGTGATTGAAATTTTCTCTTTCATTTATTTATGAGTTTTAGTCAAATTTTTTAAGTAGAGGGGGAAGTTGAAGTTGCTAGGTTTGCTAATGAAATTTTGAATTGTAAGTCTTGATTAACAACTAATTTGGCTTATTTGCATACAATCCGCTCCATACTTGGTATAATGGTTTTATCAATGGTAAGTAAACAAGTGGGTAAAACACGTAGTTCGGGAAATAAGATGAATTTACTTTTTTGTCCAATTCATAACGAACATTAATCATTGGGACAGAGTAAGGTGAAAAAAGAGTGGGAGTCAAAGTTTAATTTGCCCAAAAATAAAACTGTTTTAGGTTTTAGTTACCTAGTCATTATCAAATTCAATTACTGATCAGTCGAATCGAGTCCCAACTTGAATTGAATACCAGGAGAATCCCAATCAGAATGGTAAGTCTGATTTATCGGATCCTATTTTACATACAACCGTTTGTTGCTACTCTTTGATCACACTACATAATCTTTGTTGATACTCGTAGTCATCAAATTCCATTGCTGAGTTTGTTGTATTTGTATCTTTCAGCTATGGAGGCCGTCCCTAGTCGAACAAGAACACTCTTGTTTCTAGTTATTTTCATGGTCATCACAACTATACTTCTAATCTCAATGTCAAACTCAACAACAACAATGGCTTCTGCAAAAGAAGGCAAAACACGAAAACATGAGGAAGACAGAGACCGTGAGCCATTCATGGTTCGCTGTCTGAGGCACCACTTTGGTCCACTGCCTCCACCACCAAAGCATGAAATCCGGCGTACACTTGCAAAGCTGGACTCTATACTGTGCAGAGGAAAGATTCGTGGCATTGGCTATGGTATTAAGGCATCAGGCAAAATACCACATTATCTTGTTGAAGCCTTGAAGGAGCTTCCACAATTCAAGAACAATGAAACGGCCTTGAACACTGTTCTTTCAAAAATTCTCTCCTCCTTCTACTACCACCACCACCGAGTAGTAGCTGAGCTTCCTACAGTCCTACCACCGAGTAGCTGAGCGTTAAACATGGGTTTCTTTTGCTAGTAAGTTGCCTACAGAGTTTTGTCGAAACCGAAAACTTGGAAACATGATGTCAGTTTATGATATTAATTGTCCTGCTGTAAATTCTATAGTGATATTAAGTTTCCTCATTGTAAAAACTTAGGCTCTTGAATGACAATAGTTAGGTTGCTGGCTTAGTGCAATGATTACATGATACAAAACAACCACTGGATGACTTTGTTACATATTCTGTTAAAGTACACACAGATAAGCATATGAATACTTGGATATATGGGCATAAAAAACTGAAGGTTACACCTTGCACTAATATGTCAAGGGTATGCCACAACATTATCCAAATATTTAAGCACACCAATATATACAGATTCAGCAGTATATAAATTCACCAATGTTAAAACATTTCTTTTCTCAAATAAGCTTGACTAGAATAATCACACATATAGGTATGTTCATCATCAGATTCAAAATGGTTCACCTAAAATAATGCCAACTTTATTATGACAAGTCTTCATACCTTGCTCCATGTATCAAATGATCAGCATTTGATTTGGAGCTAGAGAACTTGATTGTTAACTGGAAAACCTTTCATTTTGTTGTGGGTTAACTACATTTGTTGTTGGCAATTAGAAGACCCATGCATACTATGAGTAAATGAGATTTTTTGAGTGTGCTATCTGACATTCTTCTAATCAAACAAGCAGCCACTATGCATGTTGAAACTAAAACTGCTCTAATTCTATTATTTAGTCCTACCATTCCTCTAATCCTATTTGAAACACCTATATAAGCATGGTATTGCAACCAAGAAGGAAGCACTTGAGCATTTGGTGAACAAGGAATCCTATTTCTAGGAACAGAAAAGTGATAGAAAGTATAAAGAACACCTTTATACACATTGGATAGTGCTGAATCCTCCAGTCCACCATGAATTCTTTTTCCATATATCCATTTGTCTTTATCTTGTCCTTCATCACTCTAGCCTCCACAACCACAACCATCACCACAAAACTTATCCATTTGAAAGCCATTATTCCTTCTTTCCCCGAAGATGATATTAGAGGGAGCGTAATTCCAAATGAGGCCCACAATCTTTTTTTGGTAACCCCTGTTTCACAACTCCTAACATGGGTTAACTGCGAACCTTGCAGTGGATGCCATGTTAGGGTTTAACTCACGTAAACCCACAGACAAACGCACACAATCGAAGAATAAACCAAGAACATAAATCAATGAGAAACAAGAAAGAACAAGACACAAAGATTTTTACGTGGTTCGGCAATTTGCCTACGTCCACGAAGCTGCAGGGATTTCACTATATTGAGAGAGAAGGTTTACAAGAAGCGGCTACAATCAACTCACCAACCCTAATCACCAACAACGGGTTTTTATATGTCTTGCACCGGGCCACAAAGCAGGCCCAAAAAATTTTCCTCGGGAACGTTGCCCCCGAACCCCTCGGCTCAAGCCGCAGCGCTCATGGACCAAGCCTCAGAAACTTTCCCATTAAAAACCACGCAACATTATTTCGGGTCATCATCCGGATCAACCGCGAAAACTAGACTCCACAAAAGAACCCAACATGCCACCCATCAAGTGCAACTACCTCCTTCTTCGATCCCTTAAAATCAACAACATACAACCCTGTATCTTGCGATTCAAGTTATTTTGATCTTAGTATAGAAGGCAAATACGACCTTAGAAAACAATGTGAGTACATTATCAGGTATCTCGATGAGACGTCAAATGCAGGAGACCTTGCCACCAAGAATCTCTCTTTTGGGACATCTGCTGATGGACTGACAAGTATCCCGAATGTTGTTATTGGTTGCGGCCATAAATTTATAGGACGCTTACAACTAGATGGGATTCTCAAACTTGGTTTTAGTAAGGTATCCTTGGTTTCCAACATTTCTAAAAAAAATTCTTATTGCACTGGGGATATAACAGATCCCAATTACATATATAACAAACAGATCTTAGAGGACGGGGCACAAATTGAAGGTGATTCAACACCAATGGAAATATATGGTAGCAACTATTATGTAACCCTGGAAACCATAAGTGTAGGAGACAAAGCACTTGCCATAGATAAAATTTTTTTCAAAAGAACAGACACCAGAGGTGGAGTAGTTATCGACTCGGGTTCAACATATATGCAGCTCAAAAGAGGTGCTTTTGAAGCTCTTAAAGTAGAAGTAGAAAATTATATAAACGGAGAATTAGAGAAATTTTATTACAAAGACTATTTGTGCTACGAAGGAAAAGTGAACCGCGATCTACAAGGGTTCCATATGGTGAAACTCCATCTAGCTGGTAGAGTGGATTTAGTGATGCACATAGGGAGCATGTTTCAACAGCTGGGCAATGAAATATTTTGCACGGCAGTGGAATTAACCGAGGATGACAATATCATTGGAATGATGGCGCAACAGCGTTACAATGTCGCGTATGACCTTACAACAATGAAGATCCATTTCCTGAGGACCAATTGTGAGCTTCTAGCTAGATAACTGATCATTGCCCTTGCTCTCTTTGTATAAGGGTATTCATTTTTATCGTATTTAATGTTTTTCATGGTAAGGTTTGTAACAATTTTCATGGAGTAATAGATACCTTCTTATGCCCAGATCAGTTCATATGAAAGTTGGATGTTAGTTGGTCTAAGTTGTACTAAAATAGATGGCACTACAACGAAAATTGGAGTAAAAACAGGGCATACGTATTAGAGACATTTTGTAACAGTAACTACCTCTGTCATGAGTTGCACTTTATTCCCAAGTATAAAATTTACATGTCGCAAAACACACATTCTTCCGACGTGGACAGAAAAATTTAAAAGTGTATTAGAGTGTAATGTTGGATATATGTGCACATAAATACTGAAGACAGTGTTTACATATAAGCAATTGAATTGATGAAAAGACCAATTAATTCGAAGATCACTAATTCTGTTAAAGTACCGAACATATTGCCAAACATTACATACTCTAAACTTTGTTGCCAATCAAGTGTTCATCATTCGTACTTCTATTTTCTCTCCACTAACCCATAAAGCTCTCTATTGCACCTCATCTCTACCGGATCATCCCATGTCTTCCTTGTATCCCTACCCTCTCCCAACCCCCACACTAGCCAAATATAGTTGTGTATTTGGATTTACAACTATTATACCCGAAAATGCATTGCATAGCATTTTACGAATGTTGGGAGTAAAGTATAATTTTTAATAATAATCTCTAGGGTTGAATTATAAGATGGCAAATTGTTTGGTGTGAATTATTAGGTGACGAAAGTTTAGTGTTGTGTATGTGAATAAAGGAAAAAGAAAAAGGGAAAGTGTAATTATATGAAAGACTAAACTCTTCAGGTGAAGCCTTATGTCTTTGTTGGTTTGTGCCTTCTTATCTCTTCCATTACTCTCCCAATTTATTTTCCTTCTTCTTCTTCATGTTTTCCTTCGTCGCCTAGTTGGCCTCCACAAGTCCACAAGTGAAGTGTATGGATTCCTCTTGAATAAAACTCACTACAAGAAATAAGCCTTGAATTTGTCGCTAATTGTTATTCCCTAGCAATTTTTTTGTCGATAGATTCGTCAGAGCATAAACAACAGTAAAAAATTTTATCTATAGAAATAAATTTCCTAGATAAAAATTAAGACGTATGTATTTGGTTAGGATGAAAGATTTGCGAGAAAATTTTAAAAAAATTTCATTCTATTGTTTGAAAAAAAGGAATGTTACAAGAATTTTTTTTCTAATTGTCTAAATTATCCTTAATTATATTAAATCAGTCTGAAAAACGGAAAACATGTATTATAATTAAAAGTTAAAAAATTAAAAAAAAAGTTGCTTGTAACCTAATTCTGGAACAAGCATAACACAAAGGTCTTTTGGGCCGAATTCTATGGTTAACCAAATCCATACTAAGATTTTTTAAAATTAATAACCAACAAAATATTTTTAAAAAATAAGAATAAAATGAAAAGTTAGTTATAGATCACAACTTCTTGCATTTACTTGTGTTTTTTACAAGAAAAAAAAGTTGGTTAGTTGTGAGAATATTCAAACACATGAAAATTTTAAAAAAATTCTCTTTCTTGCATTTTTTACTATTATCCCTCTAAACAAATGGATGTTTTTTATTTTTGGGCAAATTAAACTTCGACTCCCTCCATTTTTCAATATTATTTCCACAACTATCATATTTCTCATATTACACCTTTAACTATATAATAATTAGTTTCTCTTTGCCCCAATGATTAACTTTCATTACAAATTGGACAAAAAAGTTATTTCATCTTATTTTCTGAACTGTGCTTTACTCACTTCTTTACATATCATTGGTGGGTTACATCACATGACATTATTAATGTGATGTAATCATTATATTGAATATGGAGTCGACTATATCCAAATAAGCCAAATTCAGTAATTAATCATGACTTACAATGCAAAAATTCATTAACAAACCTCACAACTTCAACCTTCCCCACTACTTAAAAAATTGGACTTAAATTCATAAATAAATAAACACACAAGGCAAAATCCCATAGAGGAGAAAAAAAATTAAGAAACAACGGTATTAAGAAAAGAGGGACTGTACTAAAAAATATAGGACAACTTGGATAGATAGATAAAATTTAAAATTAAATAAGGGATGAAGATAATAATAATTTAAGTCAAGCGTTTGTTAAGTACGGTATTAAGAATTGGATAATAAGTATCAAGTCTAATATAATATTTGGTTAGGTAATTTATTCAATGGTATTAAACGAGTGGACTAAAATACCCTTAATCATCTCCAACTTAATCCCTTATGGTGATCCAATATTTATTAGGATTATATCAATAGAACCAAAAGCTATGTAAAATGAATATTTTTAAATAATATTAGAATTAAACAAGCATGCTTTAATTGTGTAAAAATGCATTTTGGATATATGCAGTTGTTTATTATTAATGTCGTTGTCTATGTAATTTTAATTTTTTAAATTATTTTTAACTCAAACCATTCAAATTGAATCGCATTTTTTACATGCTTTTTATTCTCAATAGATTTGGATATCTATATCTATACAGTCATGACCCTTAATTCTCAATCTATTTTGTTTGTAGAAATTTTAAAGTTAGATGTATATATGGATCAAATGGCAATTAGCTGTTATGGCATGTCCAATTTTTGATCCAATTTGCTTCGAGCAATGCTACATGGACTTAAAAAGTAGACTTGATAATTACAACCATTGATTTCACTGTAGGTCTCAACATTTATTGGGACCTACCACTTATTCAATGGTTGGGATTATCAAATCAATTTTTTAAGTCTAATTTTTAAGTCCATCTAGCATTACTCATTTGCTTCTCGCTTGGACGCTTAATCTTTACTTTCGCAAAGCTCATTTTGCCTAGGACATTCCAGGCTTGCTTGTCGCCTAGGCATGCTTTTAATAACACTGGTTTTACCCATAGTATTCCCTATTGTCGCATATTTTTCTCTCTTTTTTCCCCTGTTTGTCAGCCCTGCTCATTGGCAAATTATTTCTATAGACATTTAAATTTGTCAACGGTTCTCTTCAAACCAGGCTAGCGAGTAACAATTCTATTTCTGTGGAATTAAAATACTTACACTTGTTCTGTTTTAGAGCTTAAATATCTCAAGGTTTGGTTGGCTGAGCACCGTCCCTCTAGGATCTTATGTGCAGTTTTCATCCTTGGCTCGTTATTTTGTCACTCTGCCACTCATGAAGGTGCAAGGCCCATGTCCTTTGTGTGAGCTGGGCGTGTGTATAATACAAATTCATCAAGATAAAACAGGCACAGTCGAACAGCTTGTGTTAATACTGTACCTCTTGCTAAGTTGATGACACTTGCTGAAGCTTTAGAGAATAGTGAAGTTGTATGTAGTTCATCACTCCTCTTATTATCTAATTATTCTCATTATTTTGATTTCTGACTGGGTACGGGGTTCGGCCTGTTGCAGATGTCGAGAAAACCACATCATCTGGTAAGCACATAGATGATCCATATATTAGTACTTGTATGTAGAATTTTTGTCATGTCTACTCGTTTGAATTGGTACGTGAATTCTGCTAATTATTAAATACTCAGTCACAATATGCAAGAAGGAAGTAAAGTACCAGAACTTTCAAAATTATTTTACTTTTTTTCTCGACCAAGGATCTCGTGAGGCATGATGTCCTGCGTGATAATCATGAAATACCTTAATTTTGCAATGGTCTTTGGTTAATCAGGAACCACTACTGGTTCATCATGGAGGATTTCATCAATTTTCAGAGGGTCTGACAATCGAGTATCCGCCAAAGAGAACCCAACGAGCAAGCTATTTAGTGAACCTGTTCAGAGCATGGAGCACACATTCTCTATGATCCATTTAAGAGAGGTATGTGCATGAGCTCATTTTCCGGAGTCCAGCTGATTTAACTATTGAAGGCTCATTCGGAACTGATTAACTTGTTCTAATAAGTTTCTGCTTGATTTTCATAAAGGCCCCCAAACGTCTCAAGGCGTTCAGAAACACATTCAGATCAGGAGCCTGTTGAAATTGCTGTCAAAAAGCTGCTGGTCAGGTCATATTATGACATTGTTAGAAAGAACATTGAGGATTCTGTACCTAAAGCAATTATGCACTTCCTGATAATGGCTATACATCTATGGACTTGCCTCCTATTTCTTTATTTTTCAGTTCATTTCTTCTCCCGGAGTAATAGTGGTTAAATATTTATGCGGATTGCCTTAGTTCTATTAACCGAATGAACTCTGAATCTGATATTGTAGTGGTGAAGATGAATTGGACTGTGCATTTGGGATTGAAAGTTGCGTAGCCAAGGAAAGAATTGATATACTTATTCGTGGGAAAGGGACTTGACCAAATTGAAAACAGTTTCAGGATTGTAAATCTATTGCTAAGGATGGTCTACGAACTGCATGAGTTCTTCACCTTCATGTTGGACAGGTAATGTCGTTATTGATATTAGCGTTTGTACTCGATCCAACTCTAACCTTTAATAAGCATTTTTGATATGATCATTAATCTCTAATGTCTTTGAAATGCAACTGATTAAAATTTTGAGCTATTTCTATGACAAGTGTTTGCAAAACTCCTATGCTGAAATTGACAAGTTCATAGCAGGGATCATCAACAAAAAATTGGTGAATCCATGTTTAAGGATCCTTCTTGTACATATTAGGTAGTCTAGGTTTGACAATTAATCAGACAGTCATAAGAAGGTGTCTATTACTCCATGA
>CM042191.1:27965848-27996828 GCA_023539305.1 Ilex asprella
CGTGCCTTCAGACACGGGTTATTCCTAGTTTACTCATAGTATGCATGGGTCTTCTAATTGCCACCAATGTAGTTAACCAACAACAAAATGAAAGGTTTTCAGTTAACAATTATCATTCAAGGAGCTTATCTATGTTTTTATTGGCAAAAAGTTTCCAAATTTTCGGTTTCGACGAAACTCTGTGGGCAACTTACTAGCCAAAGAAGTCTGTAAGATATAATGAACAGATGTGGTCGAATACAATCATATCCAAAGAAAAATAAAAATAATTACGCATCAATCCAAGGCAATGCATAAATAACAATAGGCAATTAATCCAATACAGAGAGAGATTGGCATTACATGAGGCTAATTGCACACATGCATAACAAAACCAAGTTTAATGCTCAGCTACTCGATGGTGGGACTGTAGGAGGGTCAGCTACCACTTGGTGGTGGTAGGAGAAGAGGAGAATGTGTGAAAGAAAAGTGTTCAAGGCAGTTTCATTGTTCTTGAATTGTGAAAGCTTCTTCAAGGCTTCAATAAGATAATGGGGTATCTTGCCTGATACCCTAATATCATAACCAATGCCACGAAGCGTTTCTCTGCACAGTATAGGGTCCATGATTGCAAGTGTACGCCCGATTTCATCCTTTGGTGGTGGAGGCAATGGACCGACGAGGCGCCTCAAACAGCGAACCAGATCACGGTCGTCGTTGTCTTCCTCTTGTTTTCGGGTTTTACCTTCTTTCCCAGAAGACGCTGTTGTTGAGTTTGACATTGAGAGTAGAAGTATTGTTGTGATGATAATGAAAATAACTAGAAACAAGAGTGTTCTTGTTCGACTAGGGACGGCCTCCATAGCCAAAAGATACAAATACAACAAACTCAGCAATAGAATTTGATGATTATGAGTAGCAAGCATGGGCGGAGAGAGGAAGGGCCAGGGTGGGCACGTGCCCCCTCAAATTTTTAGTAGGCCCACATTATTTATTCAAAATAATTAAAAAATTAAGTCCATTTAAAAAAAAGAATTGAGCTCACTATTATTTACCTAAACTTATTAAAAAACTAAATATTTGACTTATTACAATCCACTCAAACTTATTAAAAAAAACAAAACTTTTAGCCCACCCATCATTAAAAAATAAAACTTTTGATCCACTTGACTAAAACCTATCTTATCTTTCATTTTTTTTCCTCTCTGTCTTACTCACTTCCAATTGCCCACTGCCCAACCACAAGAAAAAGAAAAGACACAAAGAGAAGCTCAACACACAAGAAGTTCAGTTCCTTGAGTTTTTTTGTCCTTCCTTGCACCGACCTATAAAATTATTTTATACATTATATTTACCCCCTAAATTTTTGAAAATTTTAATAATGGTTCTAGTATTTTTTTTAATAAATTAATGGACCACTACCCCCTAAAATAAATATATTAGTTTTGGATTGAGTCAATATTTTATTTATATATTGACGAAAATATAATATTTCTCTTTATCTAACGCAATGTTCGTTACTTTTTAAGAATAATTTTTAATTTTCATTTACCATTTTTTTAGTAATAGTAGTTTATAACCTAATAAAATATGATTGTATAAAAAAAATAAAATGTTGTAACCTAAAAATATTTCAAACTATTTTGAATAGGAAATTTCTCTATAAGATTGATAATGATCTCAACTAAATTTTGTAACTAAATAAAGAATAATTTTACTACGTACTTGTGATTGTGCACATTGATATAAAATTAGTGAAAATTAATTTATATTTAATTCATATACAAAATTTTAGAGATTTTAATTTTTTTTATATTTTATTAAAATATATAATTAGGCTAAAATGTACTAAAAAAATTATTTTGTGTCTTTTTGTTAAGATTTTGTTTCAGCTAAATAAAAATTGAATTTACTATTTCACAATAATTTAGTGTTGATTCTTACCTTTTTTTTTTCATTCTTGAACTGATTTTTTTTGTATTAATTTCGATCAAATATTTTTTCATACCAGTTATATTTTGCCTCCATTATAGATATTCATGGCTCTGCCCCTGACAATATACATTATATTTTTGGAATTTTTTATGTTAAATGAACTTCATATATCAAATATAATATAATAAATATAAATATGTTATATAATGTGATTGGTTAGAAGGAAAAAAAGTTAGAGTACATAACTAAAGTATCCACCCTGAACAAAATTCTTGACTCCGCCCCTGGTAACAAGAAAGATTATATAGTGTGATCAAAGAGTAGCAACAAACAGTTATATGTAATATAGGATCCGATAACTCAGACTTACCATTATGATCCAGATTCTCCTGGTATTCAAGTCAACCGAGTAATAGAATTTGATATTAAATAATGATGAGACATTTATGAGAATTAGTAGGATCGTGACATGTGTCCTCGGCACCGAGGAACATCACCCCTTCAAATACAGTGGAACCTATGAACCGACGGATAACGGCTTCACCCATATGTCCTCGGCCCTAGCATGCCCCCCCCCGAAGGGGTCACCTGTCCTCGGCATCAAACAAATTGAGGAGCCACGTGTCCTCGACACCAAAGACACCCTTTAGTTTTAATAGGGCCCACATTCAAAGGCTATCACTAGCCTGGGGGATTTGCTGATAAGTTTCAGCTACTACTCGTTGAGTCTACCTATTGAAATCATTGACTTGCCTTCCTAATGGAGTTAGGATAGATATGGTAAACCAGACACTCCGCCAAGGAGGGCCAGACACGTGGTGCCATTTGCAGAATTAGGGGTAAAAGTATATAGGCAACTCTTATGCCATACGGCTATCTCAAGTAAACATTTAATGGAATCCCGTCTGAAGGGACACCCACAATGACTCTGATAGCCTCAGAGGAAATGTATTTAAGTGCTCATTTATTTCTCCAGGATCCGGGCATTCATTGCCTCGATAAAAGAGAGAGTGCATTAATTACTCGAGGTGTCGAGCATTTAATACTGAGGATTCAACATTTAATGATAGGGGATATCCCAAGCAAAGTGTGGGGCACGCTGCCCCATTCTGACAACTGATTACTGACTACATCGTCTGATGTGATGGCCTTTTGAAGGTATTTAACATCCTTCAGAAATGCAATACGGAGGTATGCAAGCTTACTGGACCACAGAGTGTTTTCCTTTTCCCATTCCTAAGAAGATTGACTTGATCGTCAAAGGGGATATGCCGGAAACCCTTTCGGCACCCTTCTAATATGTTTTTCCGTGTTTCAGGAACTCTTCACAGCCATTAAAGGCCTGTCAGGCGATCCCTGGAACAATTCACCACCACTCCTTATACCCCCTTTGGCCTTCTCAACCTATTCTCAAGCGGTGAGATTGACTGGAGGACTAGCAGAGTCGACGGGATAGCTCGAGAACAACATGTTGAAGCCAACTGGTTCTCCTTTGGTCCTCCCAACTCATTCTACCTTGCGGAGCAGTCATCTTTGTTGGCGAGTACGAGCTCATCACGGGAGAGATCTGTTCACTAAATACATTGTGCATAAATTTGCCCGCACAAATAGGTAACTCAAACCTAAAGCAGTTTTATTTTTGGGCAAATTAAACTTTGACTCCTATGTGTTTTTCACATTCTTCCTTTCCACAAACTATGATATTTCTCATATTATACCTTTAACAATATAATAATTAGTTTTACTCTACCCGAATGATTAATGTTCATTACGAATTGGACAAAAAAGTTATTTCATCTTATTTCCCCAACTGTGTGTTTTACCCACTTATTTAAATATCATATCATTGGAGTGGAGGGTTATATCGTGTGGAATTATTAACGTAATATAACTATTATACCGAATATGGAGCCAACTGTATTCAAATTGATGGAAAAGTTGGATCCAAATAAAGTGAACGGCAGGGTGAGGCGTGGAATAGGTCGCTCTCTGAAGACGATTCGCGCCCCTTTATGAGATTATCACAGAGCAGAAGGCAACAACGCGTCGTCCCCAGGATACAACAGCCCAGCCTATTGACTGTAGCTTCACTCGGATCTGCACAATCGAATGAAGCAGAAGCTTCACACACATCTTTGAATATCGCCCAGACACTTATACAGAAAGGTTGATATGAGATTGATATTGATTTACTGAAAATATATGTGTATATATATATATACAGAGAATACAAGTTTTAATAGTCTGTAATTACTTCTATATTTAATTTGGACAATAAGAAATATGACTGTTGGAATACTAGCCGTTAGAGGCTTTTAGTATTCAGCAACTGACATTTTATTATAGAAGTAATGGTAGAAAATAATTAAGCAAATATTAAAAAGTGGGTTTAATACTAGCCTGTATTGTAGTTCTTTTAGGCTAGCCAGGGGCATCCAATACCCGGGTCGTGGATTAGGGTCAACCATGTGGAGAAATCCGTATCTCCTCCGCTAGTCCCTCCCCCTGCGCACGTGAGAGTCTCAAGACTCTCTTTAATTCAAAGGCTAAATAAAACTAGTCTATATATATATACTCAAGTTTCTTTGGACTTTTTGTCGATGTGGGATTGAGTTCCCACACTTAAAAAATACTCTTTTAGTTAAAATATTCTAACACTTTTTGTCGATGTGGGATTGAGTTCCCACACTTAAAAAATATTTTTTTAGTTAAAATATTCTAACACAAATAAGCCAAATTCAGTAGTTAATCAAGACTTACAACACAAAATTTCATTAACAAACCTAGCAACTTCAACTTCCCCCACTACTTCAAAAATCAGACTCAATTTCATAAATAAATAAAAACACACACAAGGCAAAATCCCATAGATATGTATGTTAATCAGTCACATCCCTTTATTACAAATAGCAATCAAACTCTTAGATACTATTTACTAAAAACAAAGATAAGCTGGTAGTTTGAAAATTCACGACTTCTCTACTACCTGCTAATCTGAAAAAGGAAAATAATATAGGGTGAACAACAAAAGCTAAGTAGAGTAACTCAATTTTCAAGAAAACGAGTTTAAAAATAACATAATTGAACATGATTAAGCAATATCAAAACAATTCATTTCATACATACATAATAGCACATAAAACATTGAACATTAAAAGAAAGTTTAGAAACATCATGTACCTACACCGGTGGGCAATCATCTTAATAGACTACTAAAGGTCCATATGAAGTTACGATTAAACCTTTTAGGGGACTTGTACACCAAGGAAGATACACTCTCTAGTCAAAATTTAGTACCCAAATCTGAATACCAACTAGGTCACCCAAACATTTACGAACTCAATGAGTACCCCCAACGGCCTCAAACTAAAACATAAACACTTTTGACACTCGACATATGTGCACTTATGTTTAGTTTAGAAGGATTCCGTTATCTCATTTCATAAAGTCAAAATCAATTGTTTCGAACAGTTGTACGTTACCGCACTCAAAACCCTAATCCAAATCCATACTTTCCAACCCAAGTTTAAAAACCCCATCATATGATTTAAAACATGTCAAACATTCATAAATAATGTAAAACATAATTTAAAGGCAAGTTTGAAATATTTCGTCTTATTCGGAATTAAGAAATCCTATCAGTCTCGATATTTTGATCTAAAACATCCAAAAAATGAAACGATGTTATTTTTGAATAAAATTTCATACACACACTCAAATAAGCTACCTAAGAATGAATATAAAATTTATTTGATGAAAATCACGCAAAAACTAGGTCAAATTTTCCCTAGAGGGAAAAATAAACATTTTATACCATATATTGATCCGGGTATTGGACTAACCTAAAATTTTATCCGGACCTTTGCATGGACATTATGAAACTTTTGGCACCAATTGGAGGTCCATTGGACACCGTACGCACCCTTCTTCGTCTAGTGGTCCTTTGATCCACTTCATCTACTACCTCCAACAAACTCTAGATGTTAAAATTCTGTTTCAATCACCATCTTCTCACCCTATAACTCACTCCATAGAACACATTTAGACCTGATTTTAGAGTCTATAGAGCCTATTTACTTTCCTCATGGCCTTTTTAAGATCCCCATAGGTGAGACTCTTCGAATCAAACTTTAACCCATCCAAAAATTAAGCCAAAGTTTGAAGAAAACAAGTTTTACACCTCGTGGCCAAACTTGCAATTGTATTTTTCTCCCACCAAATGAACTCCAAATAAATTTATAATGTCACCAACGGATTCCTAGGGTTTGTAGTCTAGACCAATACCTCTTACGTTTTAAAATCCCAAGATACCCTCTCTATTTTTAAATCTTCACTAACACCTCCTGTCAGAGTAAAAGCCTTCACTAAAATATAATTGTACTAAATTACCTATGATATATTTTAGGAAAAATTTCATTCACACTCCCTTTGTTTTATGAATTTTTTTTATGTATTAAAATTCGGGTTGATTAAAATTCGTTTTCAATCAGCCAAAATTTTAATACGTAAAAAAATATAAACTTAAATCAAATTTTAATTAACACGAATTTGAGTAAGTAAACAAATATAAATTTTAATCGACCTTACAACTGAAGTTGAATTAAAATCGACTTGAATTTTAATATGTAAAAAAAAAGAATTTTAATAGGCTCGAATTTTAATATGTAAAAAAATAAAATTTAATCAATTCAAATTGAATTTTAATCAGCTCAAATTTTAATATGTAAAAAATTTAATTTTAATTAGTTCAAATTTTTATATATAAAAAATAAATTTTAACTGCTCAAATTTTAATCGAATGTTATGTAAAAAGATTGTTTGAGGTTTATGTAGGGGTAATTTTTATATTTTAGATGAATATTTTTTAGTTAGAAATGATGGGTTAATGGCATGAGTGTTAGTGATGTTTAAATATAAACTCAAAAGGGTGTCGATGATATTTTTGATAATAGAGGGAGTGTCCTTGAAAATATGATAAATTTGAAGATGTATGACTGAAATTTTCCTTTTGTTAAACAATAACTTAATTTTATAAATTATATATTTATTCCAATCAAAATATAATTAAATCAAATATTAGTATATCAAAATCTAAATCTATTAAATATAATTTAACAAATTTAAATTTTAAATTTTAATTATTCATAAAAAAATGTCAAATTATATTTAGAAATTAAAATTTGATTTATTGACAGATTTATCAACACAAATAAAATCTAATTGTTTGACTTAGGTAGTACGAGAAGAAATGCTCCTCTCCTGCTTGAATTGGGTTGTATGAGAACAAACGTCCTTCTTATGTTTTCTCTCTCTTCAAAGAAAAAAAATAAATGAATTATCTCTTCTCACAAGTCATAACCTCCACACCCTTCTAGGGTTTCACCTCCCACCAATCTCTGCAACTCAACCTCTCTCTCTCTCTATATAAATATATATATAAATTAGGGGTAACCCGTGCCTGAAGGCACGATCTGAAGTAAGTGAGAAGTGATGAATTTGGGGGAGGGGGAAGGGGAAGGAGCGAAATTCAATGTGAATGATTTTGAGAGTGAAGTTGGTCGCATTTGGATGAGTCGATTAGAAACCGTCGGATGGACTTATTGAAATATGTCTTGTTCCAATAGTCTCCAAACTCAAGCTATCATTTCTTGTTCTCTTTGTATTAAAAAAATTAAATTCTCTATTGCTCGCATTAATTCAAAAATTAAAGTCACATAATACAAAAAAAAAATCATTCACTCACTATCATAGATGAAAAAAAAAATAGCTTCATGAAATGCTAAAATCAAATGTGTCACTACAGTTCATCAGTAATAAATTTAAAAATTGTCATTGTATTATCCAAAAGACAAATATCCAAATACTAATGAAAATATATTAGTTACCATAGAAAGATTAAATGAATTAAGGAAGGGCATAATTTGGGGAAGATATGTGTCTGATTTGCCTCCAAATTAATGGGTGAATATGAAAGTTAGGGACCGTGAATGGAATGTGTAAATGGAATAGTAATTGGTAGTTTTATTATTATTTGATTTATGAATATTTGTTTAACTAGGAGTAGTAGTTAGAATTTGATTAGAAAATTATTATAGAGTTTTAGAAGTATAGAAGTTTAAGAGTTTGATTATAAAACTCTTTTAGAATTTTTATTTTGGTGAGAAACTTGGTCTATAAATAATGGTGTAATCACAACTATTTTTATTAGAGAGTGATATAGTAAAAAGTGCTTCTCCGTGGAGAATTTTTTGTATTTCTTGACCTAATCTTTGCGAGGGTTTGGTATCTCTTCTACTTCTTTCTATTACCTTATTTCTTCTTCTTCCGTCCTACATCAGTTTGGTATCAGAGCCCAAATTTGATCTATTGCCACTACTATTTTTCACTATGCTCAATTGGACACTATTCATTAGTTTCTTGGTCATCAGTCCTCCACAGGTACTTATACAAGCCCCTCCACCACGAGCTCAAGTTCAAGAAGAACCAAGATTCTTTGATATTGATAGAGGAGTTAAGCTAGAAGTTGGAGATTTTCATAGGGATAATAATACTGAGATATTCCTTAATTGGATGCATAGCGTTGAAAGTTTCTTCAGGTGACATCGTTTTACCGATAAGTGGAAGATATTCTTTGCAGAATAAAAATTGAAGGGTATAGCAAGACTTTGGTGAGAAAAGCACCAGCAAACTCACTTTGATAGATCATAGGATGTTATGAAGATTGCTATGACCTGTTATTTTGTGCCTACTAATTATAAGCAACAAACTCATCTATAGTTTACACAATTGAATCATGAGAGTATGTTTGTCGAGCGGTACACAGGAAAGTTCTACAACTTGGCCACCCGATCAGAGTTCTCATGGATTGAGGATGTGATGATTGTCATGTACCGACAAGGTCTCAATTTACAAATTTCTAGGGGTTTATCCGAAAGTAGACTTGACACCATGGAAGATGTAGTTTAGGTTTCCTATTAGATGGAAGATGAGTTGAAAAATAGATCCTCTATGGCATCTCCAACCCGGATCGAGAGAACTGTCATTGATGCACATCAAGGTAAGTCCACCAATAAACCCCTAGATAATACTTTTGTTCCAAACAAATCATCTCAGACTAGTGCTAATTCTTCTTCTTAAGGGAGTACTAATTCTAAGACGAGATGTTTTTATTGTCTTAGTTTTGGTTATCTCTCTTTTCAATACTCTTCAAAATCTGTTGTTGTGGTTGAAAAGAAAAATTCTAAGGTGCATAACGATTCTGATGAGCCAAAATTTGAAATAGAGATTTTAGAACCTCTTGATGTGGGTGAGGTTAATTTTGATGATTTGGATGATGATCATTTTGTAGGTGTTATCCATCCTCTACTTATTGCTAATAAATAATTTGCTAATTGTGAGTTTATTCATCGAGGAAAAATCTTTCAGACAAAAGTTTGTTGTGAAGGACACGGGAAGTTGCACAAATATGGTATTAGAAGAGGTAGTGAAAAAACTAAATTTGAAAGTTGAAGCACATTTGGAACTATATCATTAGCATGAATTACTTATACCAAGTTGAAAGTAGATTAGAGATGTTCAGTTACATTCACCATTGGAAGTCTTAAGGAGACTGTCATGTGTGATGTGTTGCCTCTTAAGCTCTGTCACATGCTGTTAGGGCTCACCTGGATATAGGATCGTGATGCACAACATACGGGGCATGCTAATACTTATTCTTTTGCAATTGGAAGAAAGAAATGTCTTCGTACTTGTGCTATGGATGCGTGTACACTACAATCGAAAAAAAGTTAGTTGTTGATTCAGAAAGGTTCTCCATCAAATGGTATTCTAGACCCTCCTCCTTACTCGTCAGAGTTGAGTTCTTTTCAGCATGGGAGAATTGATGGAGTAGCCATTGGTTGGCTGGATCAATACAATTAACTTTAGAAGCCTAGACGAAAAATTAGGAATTTTTGGTTCAAAATGAAGTGTAATTGGTAGTTTTATTATTAGTATTTGATTTATGAGTATTTGTTTGACTAGGAATAGTAGTAAAAATTTGATTAGAAAATTATTATAGAGTTTTAGTAGTACAGGAGTTTAACAATTTGATTATGAAATTCTTTTAAAATTTTAGTAAGAGAATAGTTTTTTATTTTGTTAGGGAACTTAACCTATAAATAATGGTGTAATACCAACTATTTTTATTAAAGTGATATAATAAAAAGTATTTTCTGTAGAGAATTTTGTGTGTTTCTTGACCTAATCCTTGTGAGGGTTTGGTATGTTTTCTACTTCTTTTTATTACCTTATTTATTCTTCTTCCATCCTACATCAAAGGGTTTAACTGATGATGACATCCGAATAGCCATTCAGAATGCAACTGGTCCTAAATCTACATTATTTGTTCCAGAAGTAGGTCTTACTGAGCTAGATTTCTCCTTGCTTTCGGGACATATTGGCGTATTTGAAAAAAAATCTTGTGTTTTCCACAATGTTTCTAGGTATTTGACGGGACTTTAAGCAGATCAACAGCCCCCAAACTGACACGTGGATTGATACAATCATTATAGAACTCAAAAGGCGCCGAGAGATGGCGTCGAGGAGTTATTACTTAGAAGAGCCAAGTGAATAAGTTGGGATTGGCATTTAAGGAGATATAACAACTCATTAATAAAGACTTGAGTGACTGTGACAGGGCTATTAATGAGTCTATACATCATCGAGACCCCAAACCGACAGTCATGATTGCAAATCATTAATGGTCATAGTTCCAACCAGGTGTCTTCGCCAAACCCCGAGTTACTATACCGCGAGCATTAAAAACTCGAGAATAAGTGTCAAACACCGATCAGAGGAACGTAAATGACCTAAGGTAGTCATAAGTGCTCGGCATGCCTCCGAGCACTTGTCCTATCACTCGAGCATTGAATGCTCACGGGGATCGGAGTGGAGAACACTCATTACGCGTGAAGAAGCGTGTAAGTTATTAAATGTAATGATGGGACTCAAGACCCTTGCACTTATTACTGGTACTGGTATAAATACCCCTAAGAAAGATGAACAAAGATACACAAACTATACTGAAAAAATGAAACATTGTGCTAAAATCTCCAACGCCTACTGACTTGATCTTCGGAGGGAATAAGTTGGGTGTTCACCCGACCCCTTTGTTGACTTTTTGGTGATTTTAGGTTTATCATCTAGAGGATCGCTATCTCTATTCATTGCAGAAAATCTCATGTGCAATTTGACATCGTCTGTGAGAAACGTACGAGCTTTTGCCGCAGTGATTGCATCATATGGTGAACATACGATCCCAAGGTGAAGGGAGAAAAGCTTATACATGAGAAACGCAAAAGCTACCCTGCTCCCAGCAGTCACTAAGTCAGACTCCTTCAACCAGTCAAATGGAGGCGAGCAAGCCTCGCAGCGAACGTTCCCTGTGGATCAAGGCCTCGGGGGGGGGGCAGGCCTTTTGGCTCGTGAAATCGTTGAGTTGGTGGAAAAACGACTGGAAAACTGCCTTAAGCAACTTGAAAAGAACAATGCCAAGGTGCAAGATCAGCTCAAAGATTTCGAGCGATCATGGAGTGCCAGTTGGAGAAGCAATAAACATGGAGACCGAAGTATCAACCTAGGTGATTCCCAGGGCAAAAGGCTAGTTACACCTGAGAGTTTACACAGACGCATGAGCGAGAAACTCAACCCCTGATATTGGGGTATGCCAGTTCTCGAGGAAAGATCAGGAGTGGATCTTCACAGGGCAGACCTGTCTCAGTGGGATCTCCGCCATAGATTGTCAGAGGGTGCCGCGATGAGTGAGTCCCACACGGAGTCCACTGTAAGGGGGCCTAGAAAAGTGAGGATCCGAGAGGACCACCGGACGCACTTGGATGCCAAGCGCCGAAGGCTCAATTATGAGGAGGATGAATAAGATGAACAAACCGTCTCCTCGTTCACGCAGGCGATCCGTGAGATTGAGATGCCCAAGAAATTCACCGTTCCCCGATTTAAGGTTTATGACGGGAGAACAGATCCTGAGAGCCATCTATAACAGTACAAACATCTAATGTCCCTTTATGACACAGATCAAAGGCTATTGTGCCGAGTTTTTTCCATGAGCTTAGGGGACACCGCGATGAAGTGGCACGAGAACTTGGCCCCTGAGAGTATCAAGTCTTGGAAACAAATGACCGAGCTCTTTGTAGATCGATTCATTACTAGTAGTAGAAGGCCGAAATACATCGGCGCGTTGTTAACACTTAAACAGAGGAGTGGAGAGTCTCTTCGGCAGTACACAATTAGGTACTAGAAGGAAGTTAATGAGATCGATGCATGCTTGGAATTCATGGGAGCGGTGACGTTT
Source organism: Ilex asprella (assembly GCA_023539305.1). Lineage (NCBI taxonomy): Eukaryota > Viridiplantae > Streptophyta > Magnoliopsida > Aquifoliales > Aquifoliaceae > Ilex > Ilex asprella. Next base: position 27,978,111 of record CM042191.1, read on the forward strand.
TGCCTAGGGTTGTCCCGAGACACTGACCTATACAGGTCTCTAACTAAGCGGGGTATGGGAGACATAAAAGACTTGATGGCTTGTATAAACAAATACACAAGGGTGGAAGCGGAATCGGCCGTGCCCGAGAAGAGAGCCCCAGTGCTGAGGAACCCAGAGAAGGAACCTCCAAGGTGAGGGTCGCCACCTCATTGTCTTTTTAAGGGGTGAGCATAGTCTACAAAGAACCCATATATAAAATGCTGCATAAGGTAAAGGGGCAACCATTCTTTAAATGGCCCCCAAAGATGCAGGGAGACCCATCCTCGAGGGATTCGACATCTAGGTGTTCATACCATTGGGATGTAGGACATTTGACTGAGGATTGTAGGGTGTACAAGTGTTTCCTAGAACAATTGGTCTAGGTTGATCACCTCGAGGAGTTCATTGAAAACCAACCCTAAAAAGGCTCGGCGGGAGGAGGAACCGACGCGTCTCAAGAAACAACAATGGTGATTGATGTAATACACGCTTGCACAGTTGAGAGACCGATGTATAATTCCCTTCGATCCGACCTCCAGAGGGTTTCACAAGCAGTGAAAGTGAAGAAAAACAAGTATGGGGAGCAGTCGTCTAAGAGGCCATGATCTAACTCCGTGATCAATCACTTTTTCAATGCCGACCTAGGCGGGCTAGTACTCTCGCATGATGACGCTTTGGTGATCACCCTCCGGGTTGATAAGTTTGATGTCAAGAGGATCCTTGTAGACTCGGGCAGCTCATCTGAGGTGATGTATGACGATCTCTTTCACAAAATGGGGTTCTTGAAACCGATTAGGACCCCCCTCATAGGTTTCAACGGATCATGCGCCCTTCCACTTGGGAAGATCACTCCCTGGGTTAATGCCGGGGTCGTTACCATCCCAGTGGAGTTCATGGTGATAGACTCTAATTCACCATATAATGTCATTATGGGCAGGACATGGTTGCATGCAATGAAGGCGGTGCACTCATCCTATAATCAGAAGATAAAGTTTATCACTCCAAGGGGTGTCATGGAGATTCGTGGTGATCAGGCATCATTGAAAAGCTATTTTTACGTCGTAGTGAAGATTGAGGTCAGTGGCTTAGCACATGAGCGTGATTCCGAGACAGTGGTGGTTAAATGGTAATCACAGTTCGGTCGGCTTGGTGTGGACGACCCCATTATGGAACTAGATGATCGCTCCACGGAGGCCGTGGTCAAAGTTTTTCTGAATCTCGAAGACGAGGAAAGATTCTTTTTAATAGGATCGTCACTATGCGAAGCCAAGAAGTCCAATATGATAACCTTTTGGTGCCAAAACACCGATGTCTTTGCGTGGTCCCAAGTCAAGATGACTGGAATAAGTGTCAATGTAATGACTCATCGGCTTCATGTGGACCCTTCCTTCAAACCCGTGAGATAGAAAGCTCAAAGAACGTCGCCTCATCACGCCAAGGCAGTAGAAAAAGAGGTGGACAAGTTGTTGGGGCAGGCTCCATCAGAGAAGTACAGTTCCCCCAATGGTTATCCAATACGGTATGCGCGAAGAAAAAAGGCGAAAAATGGCGAGTTTGCGTGGATTTCACGGACTTGAATAAAGCTTGTCCCAAGGACGAGTATCCATTGTCGAAGGTCGATCAACTTGTAGAAGCGGCCACGGATCACGAACGTATCTCATTCATGGATGCTCGGACAGGTTATCATCAAATTTCTTTGCATGAATCAGGTCAGGAGAAAACAGTGCTCATTGAGGGATCTATTGCTACATGGTAATGCCATTTGGGTTAAAGAATACAGATGCCACTTATCAGCTCTTGATGAACAAGATTTTTATGTAGCAACTCGATGTCACCATGAAGGTTTATATTGATGATATGCTAGTGAAAAACAAAAAGGGTTTTGATCATCTTCGGGGCCTCGAAGCGGTGAACGCCGCTCTCTGAAGATATGGACTAAAAGCTTAATGCCTCAAAATGTGCCTTCGGTGTAAGCTCGGACAAGTATTTAGGGTACTTGGTCACGCATAGGGGCATAGAAGCCAATCCCCAGCAGGTGAAGGCCGTGCAAAATATCCAGGTGCCGAAGACCACCAAAGACATCCAGAAATTGACTAGAATGCTAACAACCCTCAACTAATTCATCTCCAAGTCCTCAGATAGGTGCAAGTTGTTCTTCGCCATGCTTAAGGGGGCGACAAAGGGAACTTGGGATGAGGAATGCGTCCGAGCGCTTGATGGGAATAAGAAGTACCCGAAGTCTCCTCCAACCTTGTTTCTCCCAACGGCGAGGAAAGTACTAAACCTTTACTTGTCTGTCTCGAAAGGAGCTGTCAGTGGAGCCCTAGTAAGGGAGAGAGGGGGGCACAAAGGTCCATCTACTTCATAAGCAAGACCTTGCTTGATGCCGAAACACGATACTTGCCAATGGAGAAGCTCATTCTAGTGTTGGTAGTCTCAGCAAGGAAAGTTAAACACTATTTTCAGGCGCACGCCATAGAAGTCTTGAATGATCGGCCCCTCAAGCCCATTCTTCATAAAGCTGACGTGTCCGGAAGGGTTGCCAAGTAGGTTGTAGAACTCGGGGAGTTCAAAATAAAGTACAAACCCTATACTTTAGTTAAAGGGCAAATTCTTACCGATTTCATTGTCGAGTTCTCTGCGTCAAAGCTCCCACAAGAGGTGATAGCTTTTGACAATGACATTTGGATCCTGCATATAGATGGGTCCTTGAACGCAAATGGGGACAAGGATAGGTCTAGTGCTGACCAATTCTGGAGGATTCACAGAGCGAGCTATTATATTGAGATTCAATACATCTAATAATGAGGCCGAGTACGAGGAACTGTTGGCAGGACTCAATATCGTATGCTCGGTCGGGATTAGACACCTCCATGTTTTCTGCGACTCCTAGCTAGTAGTGAATAAAATCAATGGCGACTTCAAGGTTCGGGATAACAAGATGAAGGCATATCATCAAAAGGCAAAGTCCAAAATCGAGAAGATGGAGAGGGTGGAAATATCCCAGATTTTAAGGGATCACAATACCCATGCCGATGCGCTGGCCTGTCTCGCCTCAACATTGGCCTAGAAGGTGACTCGACCTATTATCATTGAAAATCGGGAAAGCCCGAGTATAAAAGAAATAAAGGTTGAGCAAGTGCAAAGAGCGCCTTCGGGTTGGATGGACCCCATAATCACATATTTGATGGACGGAGTACTTCCCGAGGACATCAAAGAAGTCAGGAAGATCAAATTCAAGTTTTTCAGGTTCTAGATATCCATCGATCACAAGTTATATAGAAGATCCTTCTCAGGGTTATATTTACTATGTGTCCCCGAGGATAAAATAGAACCTTCGCTCTATGAGATTCATGAGGGTGTATGTGGGAGTCATATAGGAGGGAGATCCCTCGTACACCGAGCGATGTTTCAAGGGTATTGGTGGTCGTACAAGTAGAAGGATGCCAAGAGCTACGTTTAGAAATGTGACAAGTGTCATAAATTCGCTCCCATCATCTGACAACCATCAAGAGATCTGAACTTATTGACAAGTCCTTGACTGTTCTCTCAGTAGGGGGATGGATATCGTGTGATCTCTCCCAAGGGTCTTGATTAACCATCAAAATTGCTATTTTATTATATTTAATGATTGGTTAATTGCATATTTTTTATGATTAAATGTGTTAAATTCCTTGATTATCTAGTTTGATACTTTTTCTAGTTGTTTGGTTTATTTTGCAGGTAAATTGGTTGATTTAAAGTAATAATGAATAATACAAGTGAAACAATAACTAGAAGAAGAATCATAATCGATTAGGATTGAAGAATCATGAGGAAGATAGGAAGACTTGAAGATAAATTAGCATTTTAATCCTTATAAGAGTCCAAGTTTGAAGAAAACACATTTAAAGTTGGATTTGAAAAGTGTCCTAGAAGATAAGGATTTGACACGTCTTCAGTATTTTTGTCATAAATTTTGACTCCGATATTTGATTGACTTAATTTTTGCGGAGTTAGAAAGAAAATTTCAAGGGTTACAAAAGTGTATTTCATGAAAATTTCGTGATTCAGCCACTAAATATGCGAAATTTCAGTTCGAAGTCTGAACAGATTGTATACCTGCGATGCCAAATATTTTATGCACGAGATTTGATTTTACAAGACTTCTGTTTGGAAAAAGAATTCCTTCCAAGCCAACATTAGATCTCCTACCTATACCTAAGATTTATTTTACTATAAATAGAGGTTCTCATCTTAGAAGAGATTATTATTATTCTTTTTTCATCTTTTTATTTAGATTTTAGTTCGTCGTGTCTGGCTAAAAGGTTAAGCTAGGGCTAGGGGAAGACCTCTCAATGAAGTACGTTACTGTTATTGACTTTGTGCTCAATGATTTATGATGTTTTGTTAATTTAATTTCTGATATTTTAGTAAAGTTTTTATTCTGTAAAAATTCTTGAGTTGTTGTGTCATGTACATTGATTGCTTGAATTTTCCTACGAGTAAATAACTGGTTATTTCATGCCTGAGGTAATTATCATTATTTCGTAAAACAATATAATTGGTTGATTCTTCAGATTCCTGAATAATTTACAGATTATAAGTTTAGGTTTTTCTTACTTGATTTGTTATTTGAATTAACCGACATCTAATTCTTGTCTCAAGTTAAGATTTGAGTTTTTAATCAGTATTGTATGAAATTGAGAGGGAGTACTCGATGCTCTAATATTTTATATTACTGTTTTAATTATTTAAATAAAATTTCTCCACTCAACAATTTTCCAAATGAATCATTTATTTTTAAGTTTATTTTAGAATTTGTGTGATTATTTTCTTGTTACAATTCCTTGAGGGTTCGACCTCAGACTTTCGAGAAATATATTATTTCGTTCAACCTGCGCTTGGGTTGACAATATTAAAGTTGAAGCCAGTTTTTGGCCCCGTTTTCGGAGAATTGAAAAGGCAAGGAGCCATCACATCTTTGAGGTTTTCGGTATTTGTGATTCTTTGGAGATCTGGTAACTTCATTTCAATTTCTTTTATTTTTATTTATTCATTCTATTGCAATTTATTTACTTTTTGTTTTTTAATTAGATTTTTGTTTTATTTAGTTTGTTTAATTGTTTCATGAGTTCTTGACAACATGACTTAAGTGGTCGTTTGATAAGAGATGATTTAGATACTCTATTTGAAAATCTATTTGGTTCATCTGAGTCATATCATTCTTTGCATATAATGGCTTCTAATCCTAACAATAATAGGCAAAATGAACTTCCCAAACATGATGATTATATTGATAGATTAAGCAATCATGATGAGAACGATGTGGATAATTTAAATGCTAATCAGGGTAGGACTTTGCGTGAATATCTACAACCTATACGCCTCACTGAACCCTCATGCATTACTTTTCCATTGAATACCACTAATTTTATTTTTAAACATGGCATGATTCAATTACTCCCAAAGTTTCTTGGTATAGAGTCAGAAAATTCATATTTACACATTAGAGAATTAGAGGATGTATGTGCTACATTCCATGACCAAAATGTTTTAATGAATATAGTCAGATTAAAACTGTTTTCTTTTTCATTAAAGGAAAAAGCTGAAACTTGGTTATATTCATTGAGATCTAGGTCCATAGGTACATGGCCGAAGATGCAAAAACAATTTTTGAAAAAAAAAAATTTTCACCCATCACACAAACTCTTTAAAAAGGCAAATAATAAATTTTTCTAAAAAAATTCTAATTTTTTTTATCAAAGTTGAGAAAGATTTAAAGACCTTCTTGCATCCTGTCCACATCACGATTATGAGAGCTAACGTGTAATAAGTTTCTTTTATGAGGGTTTAAGCTCACAATTGCGTCAAGTTGTAAACATGATGTGTAATGGTGACTTCATGAACAAGAAACTAGACGAGACTTTTGATTATTTAGATCAGTTAGCTGAGAGTGCACAATCTTGGGATACCGTATCCCAAGAACCTCTTAAAGGAAAAATCGCACAATCATCATCAAGTGGGGGTAAATACCAACTGAGAGAAAAAGATGACCTAGGAGCTAGGATTGTCACTCTAGTTAGGAGGGTAGATGTCATAGAATACAAGAGGGTCACTGAGGTTGACACAATACCGGTTAAAGAGGTTTGTAGTATTTGTGAGATCCCTGGACATCCTATGAAGGAGTATCTGACACTCCCTGTTTTAAAGGAAGTTTTGCATGATCAAGCAAATACTGCAAACAATTTTTCAAAAGCTTACAATAATCCTTATTCAAATACATACAATCCAGGGTAGAAGAGTCATCCTAATTTTAGTTGGAGGAATGAAAATCAAGCATTACAACCACCTCAACAAAATTCCTCAAATGTTGCACCCTATGTTCCTCCCCCTAAGAGAAATTTTGAGGAGGCATTGTCATAAATGATGCAGATTCAGGAAAAATTTATCAATCAGACCACACATGCCATAAATGATATCAAGAGTGCACAAAATAAGAAGGAAAATATTAACATACAAACTAACTAGGCTATTGAAGATATTAGGAGTGCAATCACTAAGTTGACTATTGACCCTTGCCATCAGGAAAATGGTAAGTTTCCAGTTCAACCATAACCAAATTCACATGGACAATTTTTTGTGAGTGAAACTGGCACTTCTAATACTATGCATGAACAAGTAAAGTCTATCACCACACTCTGTAGTGGAAAAGAAATTGATAAAACCATTCCTTATAAAATTCAAGAATTCGAGAAGATTTCAAAACCTACGGAGAGTAATAATAAACTTAACCCCTCTGAAATCTATAAGTCTGAGAGGTATGTCATACCTGCACCATTCCCAAAGAGATTGCTCACTTCTATCAAGCCTATTATGCATAATGATATGTTGGAGATTTTTAAGAAGGTAAAAATCAACATTCCCTTGTTGGATGCCATTAAACAAATACCTTCTTGTACAAAAATTTTGAAAGAATTATGAAAAATTAAAAGAAAATTAAATGTGCAAAAGAAGAAATTTTTGATTGGGCAGGTATCTTCCATCATACAACACAAGACTCCACCAAAGTATAAAGACTCAAGTTGTCCCACCATTTCGTGTGTTATAGGCAACCACATAATTGAACAAGCTTTATTGGATTTAGGAGCTAGTGTGAACTTACTCCCGTATTCAGTATATGAGCAATTAGGGTTATGGGAGTTAAAACCTACTTCGATTATACTTCAATTAGCTGACCGATCAGTGACAATACCGAGGGATATGGTGGAAGATGTCGTAGTACATGTTGATAAGTTTTACTTTCCTGTGGATTTTATAATTTTGGACACTCAACCTGTATTAAATACTAATGCTCAAATTCCTGTTATATTAGGCAGACCATTCCTAGCAACTTCAAATGCTTTAATTAATTACATGAATGGGGTGATGAAATTAACTTTTGGAAATATGACATTAGGATCAATATTTTTAATGTGTGCAAACAACCAGGAAATGTTGAGGAGGATGTGCATAGATTAATATGATTGAGTCTATTGTTCCAAGCAGAGTATATGATTCTTCTTTATTTGATCCACTTGAGGCATGCTTGCTGGAACAATCTTCTTTGATAGAGATGGATGGAAATAACTCTGAAATTTCTGTTTTGGCTGATTTGTTAAATTCTTCACAGGTACTTGAAATGAGAGAGTTGAGACAGAAATTTGAGGAGCTTCCACCAAGAATCAATCCACCAATCACATTTGGTGATAAAGCTCTCAAGCTTGACTTGAAGGAAGATTTGAATGGTCGCATATTCAAATCTAACTTTAAGCCGGATTGAGTGTGTGTTTTTATTTTTATTTGTATATAGTAGGTAGATTTAATTTTTTTTTTTGTTTAATTTCAGTTTCCTTTTTATTTGTTTCAATTTATAGTTTTTATTTTTTGAGTATTTTATTTTTAGGTTTTAGAGCCGTTGCGGCACCAGGTATTCTTATCTCTTTAATCTTTATTCATTATTTTTACTAAGCATCAAGGTATTTATTTTTACATTGAGGATAATGTTGAATTTATGTTGGGGGTATTATGAGTATATTTTGTGTTGTGAAAATTTCAAGTTTATATTTTCTTTTTAGTTTATTTACTTTGCTAAAAAATAAAAAAAATAAAAAAATTATTAGATATTAAATATCTAAATGATATTTTTATGCATAATTTGACACCACAATATAGAAATAATTTGCATAGCTTTAATTTTACAGTTGTTTAAGCATCACATATAACTTTATTCTATATTTTTGTATCTCATATTATGTTATTATAAAAATTTATAATTTGTACACGTTAGACTTTACCAAAGTTAAAAATTTGTTAGGTATTTTACCTTGAGAACTTGAATCATATAGTGGAGATGGCTACTGATTATTTCACAAAGTGAATAGAAGCTAAGCCCCTGAGTTGTATTCGGGACATCGAAACAAATAAATTTGTATGGCAGAATAGTATCACTCAGTTTGGAATCCCTCGGGCCATCATCTTGGACAACAGTACCCAATTCAACAGTAGTCCGTTTAAGGAGTTCTGTTCAGAATTTGGGATACGCAATTATTATTCCACCCCAGCTTACCCACAAAGCAATGGAAAAGTATAGGCCTCAAATAAGACAGTGTTAGCCAGAATCAAAAAGAGATTGGAAAAGCCAAAGAGAAAGTGGATCGAGGAGTTACTCAATGTGCTATGGGCCAATAGGACAACACTAAGGACTTCAATAGGCGAGACGTCGTACGCCATGACATATGGGGTTAAAGCTATCATCCCACTAGAAGTAGGACTCCCAAAGATAAGAAGCCAAATCTTTGAGTTGGGGAACGATGATCAGACACTCGTCAAAGACCTTGACTTAGCTGAATAAAGAAGAGAACTGACATCAATCAAGCTAGCAAAATACCAAGAAGAGCTGTCAAGACAACACCAAAAGAAAGTTCGAACAAGGAGCTTTCGAGTAGGGGACTTGGTGCTGCGCAAAGTTGTGGGTAACACTCGGGAAACCAATGATGGGAAGCTCGACCCTAACTAGGAAGGCCCTTATAAAGTAATTGTTTTGGGGAGCACGGGGTATATAGACTACGAGACATGGATGGGAATGATGTAATCTGATCTTGGAATGTATTGAATTTAGAGATATTACTACTAAGTTGAATCTTAGGCTTTGGTTCTCGATAAATGTTTAAACAAGCCATGAGTTCGGTCGTTAGGGGCACAACCCTGAGGGGTATGAGACTCCACCCTTGGAGCATTGCCCTTAGATAACACGAGCCTTGGGCTCAGTTGTTAGGGGCACGACTCTAAGGGGTATAAAACTCCACCCTTGGAGCATCGTCTTAAAAAAAGTTAACACGAGCCATTGGTTCGATCGTTAGAGGCACGGCCCCAAGGGGTATAAGACTCCATCCTTGGAGCATCGCCCTCAAAGTTAACGTGAGCCTTGGGCTTGATCGTCAAGGGCATGACCCCGAGGGGTATAAAACTCCACCCTTGGATCATCGCCCTAAAAAAAAGTTAACACAAACCTTGGGCTCGGTTGTTAGGGGCACGGCCCTGAGGGTATATAAGACCCAAACACTTGTACATATTCATAATTTTATAAGTTTGGAGTTCGAGGAACAATTTAGCAGAATGAAATACAGTTAATGAAATAAAAAAAATCATAATGATAAGAAAATTCCGTTGATAAAAAAAGGGGTTTTGCGTCCCCTAAGCATACAAAGAAAAAAACACAAAAGAAGAAAAAAATGGGCTTTGTGTCTCTAAGTCTCTGTTCTACCTTCTGGGTCAACCTGTTCTTCGCCACCAACCTCTCCATCGCCGAGCCTACTACGCCAAATCACCAAGCCCGCCCAGATGCCAACGATTTCATCAAGCTCTGTCTCGATCCCCCAAGGAGAGTGATGGGGGTGCCGGGAACTGGAGGCTCACCACTCTGGCTTGGAAGAGAAGGAGAAGGGAGCCGAGGAGAGAACGTCTGTTCTTGCTCAGATCCGTCACTGAGTGTGATCGGTGTATTTTCGCCCTCCGTCCCCTCCCTCTGGTCGGCCCTTCCAATGTTGGCTCCACTTGTTGTTGCACCTCGGGGACGTCCCAGACCTTGGGCTCCCCGAGCAAACTGTGCATTGCAAAGAGATAAGAGCCTACTTTGACCTCGGCGGCGTGTAAGGCATCATCCCAGCCATGCTTGAAAGCCTTCTTCTTCGCTTCATCGAAAGCTGAGACTATGTCATCTTGACACTAAAATTACAAATCCTCGCATGCTTTTCGGGTCATTTCGGCCTCCCCAACCTTTTCTCCCTCCAAAGTTTCCACCTATGAAGTCAGGGCATTGATGATAGACTCGGCGTCTTGTAACTTCACATTGGCGGCGCAAACCGTAAGCTCGACCTCCTCCATTATTTGCGTTGCCTCGGCCTTATCCAACTCAACAGTGAGGGTCTCGACCTTGTGGATCAGATCGGCAATACACTTTGTTTGATCACCGACCCTCCTCTCCACTTCTCAAATATGCTCATCTTTCTAGGCCAGTTCGATCCGAGCATTCCTTGCCATTTGCTTGTACTCTAAAAATGGTCAATGATGACCCTCATTTGTTGGCAGGCCTGAGAGGAAAGAACATAAGTCAGAAATGGCCAAATGATCAAGACAAAAAGAAGTTAGAGCAATCGGCGCACTCACCACTAGATTGTGCTGGACAACTCCTTGTAAGAGTCTATTGTCCCTATAGTCCCACAAGACGGCCATGTCGGCCTCACAGTGGAGACTCCCGCTGACGGCCAAGGTAACGCCAAGGGAGTGGATAATGGAGTCGAACTCTAAAACTGGTTGTCCCCTCCTTGTCGGCAGGGACATTTGACGTCGGGGTGTCATGACATTGTTTCCCCCTACACTCATTAGATGGCTTGGGGTCTCGATCGCTGCGGTCCCTTTGCCACTTGTTTGAGGAGGTCACTTGGCGCCTTGGGAGTGGCTGATCCCTCAGCGGGATCACAGGATCTTGAGATTCCTATTGACGTTGCGGGAGTGGTGGCGTGGTGGAGGAGGCGGAGGCATGACGATCGGGGCGGAGTTAGAAGGCCCGCCGAACCCTGAGAGCCTTGCCCTTCTCGCCGTCGAGGTAGCTTTTAGGGAGTTTACGGTGATGGGAGGAAAATTGAACATTTCTAAAGATGGTGTGCATTCGGTGTCTCGGTCGGGATTGACTTCTAGGTCCTTTTCCTCTCCCTTAGAGGAGTGGCCCTCCCAGATTAAAGGATTGAGCGGCGGGGGGACTTGTGAAAATCTTGTGTAAGTGGGGTGGTAGCTGAGCAGTATGTGGGTGGGGTGGTAGCCGAGTAATATGTGAGCGGCCCAAGTAATTGGATCAGCTGAATTATGGGATCAGACTTTCAATAAGTCCTCAAAATTGACTTGGGACTTTAAGGGTTGTGCAGCGTCGGCCTTGTATCCGTCTGCAAGGAGAAACTAGCAATAAGGTGAAAAAAAATAATAAGAGCTGAACAATATCAGAGTATATGCAATACGCACCTGGATCCCTCGGTACTTTGGGGCAGTATAATCTATCATACTTTTGCTCATCTCCCTTCTCCCAACTACTGCCGAGTATGATTAGATCCTGGACATACCCCTTGTCCCAATCTGGCATGTGTGTTCCCTAGCCTAAATTTTGAGTCGGCTAATTTTGAGTCGTAGCAGAACAGGATCTTATCTACCCCCAGGTTTACCCCCAACCGAGCATTGAGGGCGACCACACCCATAACCACTCTAAAGAAATTGATGCCACACTGGAGGGAAAAAAGCTTCAAATGCTTTAACATCTTCAGCAAGAGGGGATGGAGGAGGAACGTAACTCCCCCTTCCATAATGACCTTAGTGTAGAAAGGCATGAATTCTACACTCCCTATATCATTCCTATGGAAATTGGGATCAAAGACAAGGGTATAAATGGGCTCAGGAATGCGGTATCTATCCTTAAAGGCTTGGAGGGTACTATCTCTTACTTCGGTTCTCCTCAACCTACCACTATCCCTAGCCATAACAGGTTCCCTCACCACTGTTCTCCATATCCTGGCCATGGATAGAGCCTAGAAGAAAGGTAGAAGAAGAATGGGAAGATGTAGGAGATAATCGTGGGGGAGAAGGTACTTATAGGTTGAAGATCCTTAAGACGAGTGCTCAGGAGAGTAAGAACGGGCACTCGGGAGACGAAAGAAGGATGCTAGGGAGTTGCTTGTTGAAAGAGAGTTCGAGGATACGCAGTCTACAAATGTCCAAACGATCTTCTGTTTACACCCTACAGTAGGAGCGGGAATCGAATAGGCAAATCATCATTTAGAAAATTGATAAAAGTAGTGCAAGACGTGCAAGTAATCGCTCTTATCAACACGACGTGCTTGAGAAGCCACCAATCTCCATGTGCCACTTGTCCCACGTCGCAAGAAGAATGGAGGCTGGGGGATAATTGATGGGACTTTAGGCGGCTCAGCAGCCCCTAAACTAACACGTGGATTGATACAACCATTATGAAACTCAAAAGGCGCCAGGAGATGGCGCCGAGGAGTTATTACTCAGAAGAGAAGAGTGAATAGGCTGAGATCAGCATTTAAGGAGATATAATAGCTCATTAATGATGACTTGAGTGACTGTGAAGGGCTATGAATGAGCCTCTGCATCCTCAATGCCTCAAACTGACAATCATGATTGCAAAGCATTAATGGTCATAGAGCTGACCAGGTGTCCTCGACAAACCCCAAGGTACTGTACCCCGAGCATTAAAAACTCGAGAATAGGTGTCAAACACCGATCAGAGGAACTTAAATGACCTGAGGTAGTTATAAGTGCTCGGCATGCCTCCGAGCACTTGTCCTATCACCCGAGCATTGAACGCTCACAGAGATCTGAGTGGAGAACACTCATTACGCATGGAGAAGAGTGTAAGTCATTAAATATCGTGATGAGACTCAAGACCCTTGCACTCATTACTGGTACATGTATAAATACCCCTGAGAATGATGAACTAATGTATGCAAACTATATTGAGAAAACGAAATGTTGTGCTAAAGCCTCCAACGTCTACTGACTTGAACTTTGTAGGGGATAAGCTGGGTGTTCACCCGGCTCCTTTTCTAAATTTTTGGTGATTTCAAGTTCATCAGCCAGAGAATCGCTATCTCTATTCATTTTAGGAAATCTCCCATACAATATTCATGCATTTTTTATTCCATTTCTGCTTTGAACTTGCATTATTTTATTTAATCTTGAAAGATGTAGGTGCTGTTTGAAGTTCTAATTCGAAGACAAATACCTCGATTATTAGATCCAACTATGCAGTGTGCCAGATTTATTTACAATGAGTTAATAAAAGGTTGAGAAATTCCTAACATCTATTCTCTTTTTTTTTTGTGTGGCCAATGTGCTATAAAATATTTTTATGACGAGTTAAGATTTATTTATGATGAGTTAGTAAAGTAGGGGAGCATTATTCACTGAATTTAGGGATTAATTGAATTCTCTTTCTCTTTTTAAATTCAGATGAGCCATCGATGCATGGTCAATAAAATGCAGTGGTTTCCTATTCTAAGAAAACGCATGGATGAGGTTATAGGGAACTTTTTGTAGGAGGACCTTCAACCTTCAGAGACAAGGATTGGGCATTGATGATGTCTCGGATTTAACGGCCCAGGCCCAGCGGCTAGTGAGCTGGTTAATGGGTTTGGTTAGGGGTTTGGAGTGTACAACTGGACATAAATTCGAAGATGACACAGGAGTTAAGTGGTTCGCCTTAGCCAATGGACTGAGGTTACATCCACTGTAACGGAGTCTCTTACTCCTTGGTGATATATATTAATTTCCGATGGTCATCGGGTATATGGAAGGAGAAGGTCCCGAAGAATTACAGTTAACTAGATCGTTTGTTTTTTCTTCAAGCTAACAAGGCATTCTCCTTTTTTATCTCTCTCTCCTGATAAGGCAGTACTGTTCTTTTTTATACGAATCCTTGCTCTAGGGTTTCCAACGACTCCTCCTACAGCTCCTTGACTAGTTGGGGACCTTTCGTCCTCATCCCGCCAGGGAAACCTGTTAGCCGACGCCACTACAACCACTGTTCCTGGGACGATCCGCACCACTACTCCCAACAGGCGGATTTGTCTGTCCTTGATTGCAGAGGTGGTCCCCTCGTCCTTTGGGGCGCGTGGCCTGGTGGGGTACATCCGAGTGTTAGGGTTTGACTCTCCCCCTCCTACGGTTATCTTTTGGCTTGGGTTGGGCCGCTGGTTCTTCAGGACTTCCCCCATTCGTTGGATGGGGATGTTCTTCTTGGGTCAGGCACCAGGAAATCAGGGCGTCCTAGGCTTGTTGGGCTTATCCTCTGAGGGCGGCCCATAACCGAAAATTCCATCCCAATCAGGCATATTATTGAAATGGAGGTATGTTGAAACTAGATTTTTCAGATTTTGTTCATGCTCTATTTTCATTGAACCTTGATAAAATAATTTAGTATGTTCCCTTCACGCACCCTTGAGCGATAATATTAGATTTTATCTTACTGCAATATGGATGAACATGATGATGATGCAATCATGGTTCAATTTGGTGGTATCGATCATTGACTCGGAGGACACAAAGATACCTCAGCCGATACGTTCAAAAAGTTAGAAAGTTCCAATTTTTTTTAAAAAAAATCATGAAACTTAAAAAAATATAAGTATCATCATTCATGCATCATACCCTAGAAATATAGTTTAATTAACACATTAAACATAGTGAAATGAATGAGTACTTTCAGAATATATTGCACCTTAGTACAGTATGTTTAATGTGTACTTTTAGAATATATTGCACTTGAGCAATGCTATTGAGACCTAATTTACTAACCTAATTTGCTAATCTAATTCACTATAACCTTTGGATTGACTGTGGATCCTATCAAACATTGGAACTTGGTGTTGATCAAATAATTCTACTGAAGCTACATTATTATGTCAGTAAATTAGGTCAAATTTTTAAGTCAAAATAGTATTGCTGATTACACTTTTAAAGTTATGCTTATTAGAGCATCTCCAAGAGGGTTATCTAAAATAGCTATTCAAAATATATTTAAATATTATATTATCTACTTTAACTAACCACTTTTTCAAACTCACTCCAACAACGCTATTTATTTTAACTAACCACTTTAACTAACTTTCAATAATAAAATCTAAAATATTATTTAGTACGCCATGTCATCACCATATTGATGACATCACATGACGTGTTATGTCATGTCATCAAAATTTAGAAAACTAATGATCAACAATACAAACAAATTAACAAGTAAACCAATAGGGGTGTCAATTTTTGACTCGAACGTGAATCCGATTCGAACCAAACCTGACACGAACATGAAAATAACACGATTCGTTGATACGAGTAATAAATGGGTCAAATTAATATTTGACTAATAACATGATTAATGAGTACTGTAGATGGAAAAATAATTATTTAACGAGTATTGTAGATAACAAATAAGAATTTTATAATTTTTTAAATAGTATTATATTAGTTGTCAAATTAATTAATTTTTTATTAACACAAATATTGACACGAACTCGATGCGTACCGAATCACGCAAGACCCATCAAGTAAACCAATACCCACATGATTGGGTAACATATAAACGAAAGAAAGATTGAGTAAAATATACCCACTGAATTTTTTTGGAGATCTGAATGTAAGTATGAAAAAAAGATAAATCTGAATGTATACATGAAATATACCTACAAATATAGTGAAAATGGGGTTATATATTTTAGATAGCCACAAATAGGGCTAGCTACATCTATCTAGTAAAAATGGACTTATTTATTTTAGATAGCCTTTTAGCTAGTCTCTTGAAATCATATTTTAAGAAAAATCTATTTAAAATAGTTAAGAGGGAGGGTTTAACTAGCCTCTTCAATATCCTCTTACAAAGTTGTTGCTTTTAAAGTTTGATGCTTGATTTTTGTGCCATGCGCACTCGGCGCCTGCCTTACTCACGCCGCCTTACCTGATTTTGGTAAGGCGTTACAACTGGGCCTTGTTGCACACGACCTTTCCTGATTTCGGTAAGGTACTGCAAGTGGGCCTTGTTAGGCGCGCTGTTAACAACACTGATTCATTACCGGCATTTTTTAAAAAAAAATGTTATTTGAACATACAAATTTGACATAATTTGTTGACCTGATTTCATTTGAATCTTTGGATTAACAACATATTTTAATGTTTGATGGAGTCCACAGTCAATCCAAATGTTATAGTGTCAGCAAATTATGTCAGTAAATTAGGTCCCAATAACATTACTCTTTTTCTTTTTCTTTTATTTTTTCCTTGTCTAATAAGAACAAATTACAAGAGAAGAGTAAGAAAATTCATTAGTTTTAATGAGGAAATTGCAACCGTTTCAATTGTGAAGGCAAGGAGAGAAGAAGATTTATTTCAAGTAACATAATTTATTGCAGCATTATAAATAAATGCATCTGTGGAATTGTCTTGAGCAAAAAGAAGCTCAACCATTAGTAAGAAATTTTCGTCCCATTATCATGTGACGTAGAGAAGGAAAAGGAAAATAAAAGCAAGTGATCAACTGTGATGACAAGAACGATTGTAGTTTTAATGAAATCCCATGCCATTTTATTTCATGGAAAGCCCATCAGTTTTTGGATGCAAAATAGCTCATCACTTTTGATAAGGGACGAAAACTTCCTCGCGGAGATGAGATTAGTAGAAGTTAAGGATTAAAATTTTCTTTTCAAATGAATCAGTGATGAAATTGAAATTCTAATATTTTGAAGTATTTTATAATGTTTCGATATATTTTATAATATTTCAATTATTTTACACAATTATTTCGGAATGTTTTAAGATATTTCAAGATATTTTGATATATTTCGACCAATATTTTGAAAAATTATTTTTTTTATTATGTTTTCGAAATAAGTAGAATTTGGTCAAATATTTTTATTTGGATGATCGGACTATCAACTCAACTCAACAAATGCTTGTATCAATTTTTTAGGAGTCGACTATATGTTTAGTGAATCTATGAAGACTGAAACTGCACAAAATTAATTAGAAAAATATGCCAAAATTTCCTCGAAAATCTATCAAAATATCTACCCACCAAATTAACCGAGAAATCTTCCCAATAAAATAATAAAAAATATGCCCAAGAAAATTGAGACGACCAAAGAAGTACATTGTCTCCGTCTATTCCCTATGAACTGAAATGTATGCTTTGCATGCAAGAAGTACAAGGCATATCTCCCGAGTGAGAGAGAGAGGTCAAAGACGATGGTGTAATTTTCAGAAACTGAGGGCAAAAAGTGCATTCTAAGTAAAATTGAACAAATTTTATCCTACAAACGAAAATGGGATCAAACTGCCAGTTACCACAACAACAGTGTTTTTTTTTTTTTCCTAGTTGCAAACTAGAAAGTACGGATACGAACACGAGTGTCGTATCCGATACGATACTGATACGAGCAAGGGCGGAATCAAGATTTTTGTTTATCTCGGACTAAGCTAAACATTCATACGACTAACAAAATATAAATGTAAACTCATAAACATATATATAATAATACAAATCAGGTTTGTAGAACAACGAGATTGAAGGACCCAACACTACACTACACTAATCAAGTTTTTCAAAATATTGCATGTAATTGTACTTGAATTTGGTTCTATCCAGAAGTATTTGTTGAGTTATCAAATAATATGTTTTTTGTTAATTAGGATTCTTAAATTTAGAATCTTGCATCTTTGTTTAAGAATTGGAGAAAATTCCAGCGACCGTATTTCATTCAACCTGAAATAGGGGCAAAAAAACAAAAGCTTATGGACATCCTCTCTCTCTCTCTCTCTGCATGTGTGTGTGCGCATGTGTGAGAGAGATTAGAAAATAATAATTACTAATCTTGTATGGTACTTAAATGAAAAAATGGACAACAAACCTGCAAGGTGCTAAATAAGTTGAAGTTAAAAAGAAAAATTATCAAAAATTGGCAAGAAACTGGTATAAAGATCTTACATGGGTCGTTCATTACAACCAGTTCAATATAGTAGAAAACATAAACATCATACATATACAAACATATAGAGAGAGCGAGAGATAGTTACCACTTACCAGCCAAGTTTCAGGGGACCAACGATGCTGACCAGTATCGAGAAATCCTCACCTCAGCCTACTCCATTATCATGCGAGCATTTGATTCGACTGAACCTTAGCCTACTCAACCTGATAACAGTATGAACCTGAACATTTGATTCGAACAGCTGCCTGAAAAACAGATGTGTGTGTGCTTCAGAGACCTTTGATCGAACAATTTGTGGACATTTGAACGAAGAACAAAACCAAACAAATAGAGGCAGGGAGACAGACATACGAAAACAAAGAGCAAAACTAAACAAAGAGGGGAGAGGAGGAGGTGATGAATAGTACCTGTTGGGACCGGGCGTGCACGAGAATCGAATTCGTCTGAGAGAGAGAAGGGATTGATTTTGGGGAAGAGGCCGTCTGATTTTTTTTTGGATGGGAGAGGAGGGTGGGCTGGTACTTGGTGTTAATTTCTTTTTTTTTTTTACCCTGGGCTTTAGCCCACCTGAGCCAACTAATGACTCCGTCTTTGGATACAAGGATATGATAAAGTTAAAAAATATAGAACAT
>CM042191.1:27997228-28013080 GCA_023539305.1 Ilex asprella
CTGCTCGACTGCCACCCCACTTACACAAGATTTTCACTAGTCCCCCCGCCGCTCGATCCTTTAATGTGGGAGGACCACTCCTCTAAGGGAGAGGAAGAGGACCTAGAAGTCAAACTTGACCGAGACACTGAACGCACACCATCTTTAGAAATGTTCAATTTTCCACCCATCACCGTAGGCTCCTTAAAAGCTGCCTCAGCGACGAGAATGGCAAGGCTCTCGGGGGTCAGCGGGCCTTCTGACACCGCCCTGATCGTCATGCCTCCGCCTCCTCTACTACGCCAATAACCACCGCCACCACCCCCGCAATGTCAATAGGAATCTTAAGATCCTGTGATCCTGCTGAGGGATCAGCCACTCCCAAGGCGCCAAATGGCCTCCTCAGACAAGTGGCAAAGGGACCGCAGCGGTCGAGACCCCGAGCCATCTAATGAGTGTAGGGGGAAACAATGTCATGACACCCTGACGTCGAATGTCCCCGCCGACAAGGGGGGACAACCAGTTTTGGAGTCCGACTCCATTATCCACTCCCCTGACGTTACCATGGCCGTCAGCAGGAATCTCCACTGTGAGGCCGACATGGCCGTCTTGTGGGACTATAAGGACAATAGACTCCTACAAGGAGTTGTCCAGCACCATCTAGTGGTGAGTGCGCCGATTGTTCTAACTTCTTTTTGTCTTGATCATTTGGCCATTTCTGACTTATGTTCTTTCCTCTCACGCCTGCCAGTAGATGAGGGTCATCATTGACCATTTTTTAGAGTACAAGAAAATGGCAAGGAATGCTCGGGTCGAATTGGCCTGGAAAGATGAGCATATTTGAGAAGTGGAGAGGACGGTCGGTGATCAAACCAAGTGTATTGCCGATCTGATCCACAAGGTCGAGGCCCTTACTATTGAGTTGGATAAGGCGAAGGTAGCCGAGGCCGAGGCAACGCAAAGAATGGAGGAGGCCGAGCTCATGGTTTGCGCCGCCAATGTGAAGTTACAAGACGCCGAGTCTATCATCAATGCCCTGACTTCATAGGTGGAAAATTTGGAGGGAGAAAAGATTGGGGAGGCCGAAATGACCCGGAAGGCATGCGAGGATTTGTAATTTAAGTGTCAAGATGACATGGTCTCAGCTTTCGATGAAGCGAAGAAGAAGGCTTTCAAGCATAGCTGGGATGATGCCTTACACGCCGCCGAGGTCAAAGTAGGCTCTTATCTCTTTACAATGCACAATTTGCTCAGGGAGCCTGAGGTCAGGGACGTCCCCGAGGTGTAACAACAAGTGGAGCCAACTTTGGAAGGGCCGATCAGAGGGGAGGGGACGGAGGGCGAAAATACACCGATCACACTCAGTGACGGATTTGAGCAAGAACAGATGTTCTCTCCTCGGCTCCCTTCTCCCTCTCTCCCAAGCCAAAGTGGTGAGCCCCTAGTTCCTGGCACCCCCATCACTCTCCCTGGGGGGACCGAGACAGAGCTTGATGAAATCGTTGGCATCGGGGTGGGCTTGATGATTTGGCATGGAATTTTCTTATCATTATGATTTTTTTTTATTTTATTAACTGTATTTCATTCTGCTAAATTGTTGCTCGAACTCCAAGCTTATAAAATTATGAATATGTACAAGTGTTTGGGTCTTATATACCCTCAGGGTCGTGCCCCTAACAACCGAGCCCAAGGCTTGTGTTAACTTTTTTTAGGGCGATGATCCAAGGGTGGAGTTTTATACCCCTCGGGGTCATGCCCCTGACGATTGAGCCCAAGGCTCGCGTTAACTTTGAGGGCGATGCTCCAAGGGTGGAGCCTTATACCCCTTGGGGCCGTGCCTCTAACGATCGAACCAATGGCTCGTGTTAACTTTTTATAGGACGATGCTCCAAGGGTGGAGTTTTATACCCCTCGAAGCCATGCCCCTAACAACTGAGCCCAAGGCTCGTGTTATCTAAGGGCGATGCTCCAAGGGTGGAGTCTCATACCCCTCAGGGTTGTGCCCCTAACAACCGAACTCATGGCTTGTTTAAACATTTATCGAGAACCGAAGCCTAGGATTCAACTTAGTAGTAATATCTCTAAATTCAATACATTCTAAGATCAGATTACATCATTCCCATCCATGTCTTGTAGTCTATATACCCCGTGCTCCCCACAACAATTACTTTGTAAAGGTCTTCCTTGTTAGGGTCGAGCTTCCCATCAGTGGTTTCCCGAGTGTTACCCAGAACTTTGCGCAACACCAAGTCCCCTACTTGAAAGCTCCTTGTTCGGACTTTCTTTTGGTGCTGTCTTGAAAACTCTTCTTGGTATTTTGCTAGCCTGATTGATGTCAGTTCTCTTCTTTCTTCAACTAAGTCAAGGTCTTTGACGAGTGTCTGATCATCATTCCCTAACTCAAAGGTTTGGCTTCTTATCGTTGGGAGTCCTACTTCTAGTGGGATGATAGCTTTAACCCCATATGTCATGGCGTATGACGTCTCGCCTATTGAAGTCCTCAGTGTTGTCCTATAGGCCCATAGCACATTGAGTAACTCCTCGGTCCACTTTCTTTTTGCCTTTTCCAATCTCTTTTTGATTCTGGCTAACACTGTCTTATTTGAGACCTATACTTTTCCATTGCTTTGTGGATAAGTTGAGGTGGAATAATAATTGCGTATCCCAAATTCTGAACAGAACTCCTTAAATGGACTACTGTTGAATTGGGTACCGTTGTCCGAGATGATGGCCCGAGGGATTCCGAACTGAGTGATACTGTTCTGCCATAAAAATTTCTTTGTTTTGACGTCCCGAATACAACTCAGGGGCTCAGCTTCAATCCATTTTGTGAAATAATCAGTAGCCATCTCCACTATATGTTTCAAGTTCTCAAGGTAAAATACCTAACAAATTTTCAATTTTGGTAAAGTCTAAAGTATACAAATTATAAGTTTTTATAATAACATAATATGAGATACAAAAATAAAGAATAAAGTTCTATGTGATGCTTAAACAACTGTAAAATTAAAGCTATACAAATTATTTCTATATTGTGGTGTCAAATTATGCATAAAAATATCATTTAGATATTGAATATCTAATAATTTTTTTTATTTTTTAGCAAAGTAAATAAACTAAAAAGAAAACATAAACTTGAAATTTTTACAACACAAAATATACCCATAATACCCCCAACATAAATCCAACATTGTCCTCAATGTAAAAATAAATACCTTGATGCTTAATAAAAATAATGAATAAAGATTAAAGGGATAAAATTACCTGGTGCCCCAATAGCTCTAAAACCTAAAAATAAAATACTCAACAAATAAAAACTATAAATTGAAACAAATAAAAAGGAAACTGAAATTAAACAAAAAAAATAAATCTACCTACTATATACAAATAAAAATAAAAACACACACTCAATTCGGCTTAAAGTTAGATTTGAATATGCGACCATTCAAATCTTCTTTCAAGTCAAGCTTGGAAGCTTTATCACTAAATGTGATTGGTGGATTGATTCTTGGTGGAAGCTCCTCAAATTTATGTCTCAACTCTCTCATTTCAAGTATTTGTGAAGAATTTAACAAATCAGTCAAAATAGAAATTTCAGAATTATTTCCATCCATCTCTATCAAAGAAGATTGTTCCAGCAAGCATGTCTCAAGTGGATCAAATAAAGAAGAATCATATACTCTGCTAGGAACAATAGGCTCAATCATATTAATCTCATGCACATTCTCCTCAACATTTCCTAGTTGTTTGCACACATTAAAAATATTGATCTCTAATGTCATATTCCCAAAAGTTAATTTTATCACACTATTCCTGCAATTAATTAAAGCATTTGAAGTCGCTAGGAATGGTCTGCCTAATATAACAGGAATTTGAGCATTAGTATTTAATATAGGTTGAGTGTCCAAAATTATAAAATCCACAGGAAAGTAAAACTTATCAACCTGTACTACGACATCTTCCACCATACCCCTCGGTATTGTCACTGATCGGTCAGCTAATTGAAGTGTAACCGAAGTAGGTTTTAACTCTCATAACCCTAATTGCTCATATACTGAATACGGGGAGCAAGTTCACACTAGCTCTTAAATCCAATAAAGCTTGTTCAATTATGTGGTTGCCTATAATACACGAAATGGTGGGGCAACCTTGGTCTTTATACTTTGGTGAAGTCTTGTGTTGTATGATGGAAGATATTTGCTCAGTAAAAAATTTCTTCTTTTGCACATTTAATTTTCTTTTAATTTTGCATAATTCTTTCAAAATTTTTGTATAAGAAGGTATTTGTTTAATGGCATCCAACAACAGAATGTTAATTTTTACCTGCTTAAAAATCTCCAACATATCATTATGCATATTAGGCTTGATGGAAGAAAGCAATCTCTTTGGGAATGGTGCATGTTGACATACCTCTCAGACTTATTGATTTCAGAGGGGTTAAGTTTATCATTACTCTCCGTAAGTTTTGAAATCTTCTCGAATTCTTGAATTTTAGAAGGAATGGTTTTATCAATTTCTTTCCCACTACGGAGTGTGGTGATAGACTTCACTTGTTCATGCACAGTATTAGAAGTGTCAGTTTCATTCACAAAAAATTGACCATGTGGATTTGGTTGTGGTTGAACTAGAAACTTACCATTTTCCTGATGGCAAGGGTCAATAATCAACTTAGTGATTGCACTCCTAATATCTTCAATAACCTAGTTAGTTTGTCTGTTAATATTTTCCTTCTTATTTTGTGCACTCTTGATATCATTTATGGCATGTGTGGTCTGATTGATAAATTTTTCCTGACTCTGCATCATTTGTGACAATGCCTCCTCAAAATTTCTCTTAGGGGGAGGAATATAGGGTGCAACATTTAAGGAATTTTTTTGAGGTAGTTGTGATGTGATGCATGATTTTTATTCCTCCAACTAAAATTGGGATGACTCTTCCATCCTGGATTGTATGTATTTGAATAAGAATTATTGTAAGCTTTTGAAAAATTGTTTGCAGTATTCGCTTGATCATGCAAAACTTCCTTTAAAACAGGGAGTGTCAGACACTCCTTCATAGGATGTCCAGGGATCTCACAAATACTGTAAACCTCTTTAACCGGTATTGTGTCAACCTCAGTGACCCTCTTGTATTCCATGACATCTACCCTCCTAACTAGAATGGCAATCCTAGCTCCTAGGTCATCTTTTTCTATCAGTTGGTATTTACCCCCACTTGATGATGATTGTGCGATTTTTCCTTTAGGAGGTTCTTGGGATGCGGTATCCCAAGATTGTGCACTCTCAGCTAACTGATCTAAATAATCAAAAGTTTCGTTTGGTTCCTTGTTCATGAAGTCACCATTACACATCATGTTTACAAATTGACGCAATTGTAAGCTAAACCTTCATAAAAGAAACTTATTACACGTTAGCTCTCATAACCGTGATGTGGATAGGATGCAAGAAGGTCTTTAAATCTTTCCCAACTTTGATAAAAAAAATTAGACTCTTTTTTAGAAAAATTTATTATTTGTCTTTTTAAAGAGTTTGTGCGATGTGTGGAAAATTTTTTTTTTCAAAAATTATTTTTTCATCTTCGGTCATGTACCAATGGACCTAGATCTCAATGAATATAACTAAGTTTTAGCTTTTTCCTTTAATGAAAAAGGAAACAGCTTTAATCTGACTATATTCATTAAAATATTTTGGTCATGGAATGTAGCACATACATCCTCTAATTCTCTAATGTGTAAATATGGATTTTCTGACTCTATACCAAGAAACTTTGGGAGTAATTGAATCATGTCATGTTTAAAAACAAAATTAGTGGTATTCAATGGAAAAATAATGCACGAGGGTTCAGTGAGACGTACAGATTGTAGATATTCTCGCAAAGTCCTACCCTGATTAGCATTTAAATTATCCACATCATTCTCATCATGATTGCTTAGTCTATCAATATAATCCTCATGTTTGGGAAGTTCATTTGCCTATTATTGTTAGGATTAGCAGCCATTGTATGCAAAGAATGATATGACTCAAATGAACCAAATAGATTTCCAAATAGAGTATCTAAATCCTCTCTTATCAAACGACCACTTAAGTCATGTTGTCAAGAACTCATGAAACAACTAAACAAACTAAATAAAACAGAAATCTAATTAAAAAACAAAAAGTAAATAAATTGCAATAGAATGAATAAATAAAAATAAAAGAAATTGAAACGAAGTTACCAGATCTCCGAAGAATCACAAATACCGAAAACCTCAAAGATGTGATGGCTCCTTGCCCTTTCAATTCTTCGGAAACAGGGCCAAAAACTTGCTTCAACTTTAATATTGTCAACCCAAGTGCAGGTTGAGCGAAGTAATAAATTTTTCGAAAGACTGAGGTCGAACCCTCAAGGAATTGTAACAAGAAAACAATCACACAAATTCTAAAAAAAACTTAAAAATAAATGATTCGCTTGGAAAATTGTTGAGTGGAGAAAATTTATTTAAATAATTAAAACAGTAATATAAAATATTAGAGCATCGAGTACTCCCTCTCTATTTCATACAATACTGATTAAAAACTCAAATCTTAATTTGAGACAAGAATTAGATGTCGATTAATTCAAGTAACAAATCAAGTAAGAAAACCTAAACTTATAATCAAAAGATTATTCAGGAATCTGAAGGATTAACCAATTATATTATTTTACGAAATAATGATAATTACCTCAAGCATGGAATAACCAGTTATTTACTCGCAGGGAAATTCAAGCAATCAATGTACATGACACAACAACTCAAGAATTTTTACACAATAAAAACTTTGCTAAAAGATCAGAAGTTAAATTAACAAAACATCATAAATCATTGAGCACAAAGTCAATAACAACAACGTACTTCATTGAGAGATCTTCCCCTAGCCCTAGCTTAGCCTTTTAGCCACACATGACGAACTAAAATCTAAATAAAAAGATGAAAAAAGAATAATAATAATCTCTTCTAAGATGAGAACATCTATTTATAGTAAAATAAATCTTAGGTATAGGAAGGAGATCTAAGGTTGGCTTGGAAGGAATTCTTTTTTCAAACAGAAGTCTTGTAAGGTCAAATCCCGTGCATAAAATATTTGGCATCACAGGTATACAATCTATTCAGACTTCGAATTGAAATTTCACATATTTAGTGGCTGAATCACGAAATTTTCGTGAAATACACTTTTGTAATTCTTGAAATTTTCTTTCCAACCCCGCAAAAATCAAGTCAATAAAATATGGGAGTCAAAATTTATGACAAAAATACTGAATACGTGTCAAATCCTTATCTTCTAGGATACTTTCCAAATCCAACTTTAAATGTGTTTTCTTCAAACTTGGACTCTTATAAGGATTAAAATGCAAGTTTATCTTCAAGTCTTCCTATCTTCCTCATGATTCTTCAAACCTTATCGATTATGATTCTTCTTCTAGTTATTGTTTCACTTACATTATTCATTATTACTTTAAATCAACCAATTTACCTGCAAAATAAACCAAACAACTAGAAAAAGTATCAAATTAGAAAATCAAGGAATTTAACACATTTAATCACAAATAATATGCTATTAACCCATTAAATATAATAAAATAGCAATTTTTTTGGTTAATCAGGGCCCTTGGGAGAGATCCCACGATATCCATCCCCCACTGAGAGAACAGTCAAGGACTTGTCAATAAGTTCAAATCTCTTGCTGGTTGTCAGATGATAGGAGCGAATTTCTGACACTTGTCACGTTTCCAAACGTAGCTCTTGGCATCCTTTTACTTGTACGACCACCAATACCCTTGAGACATCGCTCGGTGTGCGTGGGATCTTCCTCCTATATGACTCCCACATACACCCTCATGAATCTCATAGAGCGAAGGTTATATTTTATCCTCGGGGATACATAGTAAATATGACCCTAAGAAGGATCTTCTATATAACTTGTGATCGGTGGATATCCAGAACCTGAAAAACTTGAGTTTGATCATCCTGACTTCTTTGATGTCCTCAGAAAGTACTCCGTCCATCAAATATGCGATTATGGGGTCCATCCAACCCGAAGGTGCTCTTTGCACTTGCTCGACCTTTATTTCTTTTATACTCAGACTCTCCTGGTTTTCAATGATAATAGGTCGAGTTACCTTCTAGGCCAATGTCGAGGCGAGACAGGCCAGCGCATCGGCATGGGTATTGTGATCCCTTAAAATCTGGGATATTTTCACCCTCTCCATCTTCTCGATTTTGGACTTTCCCTTTTGATGATATGCCTTCATCTTGTTATCCCGAACCTTGAAGTCGACATTGATTTCATTCACTACTAGCTGGGAGTCGCAGAAAACATGGAGGTGTCTAATCCCGACCGAGCATACGATATTGAGTCCTGCCAACAGTTCTTTGTACTCGGCCTCATTATTAGATGCATTGAATCTCAATATGATAGCTCGCTCTACAGTGAATCCTCCGGAATTGGTCAGCACTAGACCTATCCTTGTCCTTATTTGCGTTCAAGGACCCATCTATATGTAGGATCCAAATGTCATCGTCAAAAGCTATCACCTCTTGTGGGGGCTCTGACGCAGAGAACTCGACAATGAAATCGGCAAGAATTTTCCCTTTAACGAAAGTATGGGGTTTGTATCTTATTTTGAGAGTTCTACAGCCCACTTGGCAACCCTTCCGGACATGTCAGCTTTATGAAGAATTTGCTTAAGGGGCCGATCATTCAAGACTTCTATGGTGTGCTCCTAAAAATAGTGTCTAACTTTTCTTGCCGAGACTACCAACGCTAGAATGAGCTTCTCCATCGGCAAGTATCGTGTCTCGGCATCAAGCAAGGTCTTTCTTACGAAGTAGATGGACCTTTGTGCCCCCTCTCTCCCTTACTAAGGCTCCACTGACAGCTCCTTTCGAGACAGACAAGTAAAGGTTTAGTACTTTCCTCGTCGTTGGGAGAAACAAGGTTGGAGGAGACTTCGGGTACTTCTTATTCCCATCAAGCGCTTGGACGCATTTCTCGTCCTAAGTTCCCTTTGTCACCCCCTTAAGCATGGCGAAGAACGACTTGCACCTATCTGAGGACTTGGAGATAAATCGGTTGAGGGCTGTTAGCATTCTAGTCAATTTCTAGATGTCTTTGGTGGTCTTCAGCGCCTGGATATTTTGCACGGCCTTCACTTGCTCGGGATTGGCTTCTGTGCCCCTATGTGTGACCAAGTACCCTAAAAACTTGACTGAGCTTACACCGAAGGCACATTTTGAGGCATGAAGCTTTTGGCCCGTATCTTAAGAGAGTGTCGTTCACCGTTCTGAGGCCCCGAAGATGATCAAAACCCTTTTTGCTTTTCACTAGCATATCATCAATATAAACCTTCATGGTGACATCGAGTTGCTACATAAAAATCTTGTTCATCAAGCGCTGATAAGTGGCACCTGCATTCTTTAACCCAAACGGCATTACCATGTAACAATAGATCCATCGATGAGCACTATTTTCTGCTGATCTAATTCATGCAAATAAATTTGATGATAACTTGTCCAAGTATCCATGAATGAGATATGTTCGTGATCCGTGGTCGGTTCTACAAGTTGATCGACCTTCGACAATGGATACTCGTCCTTGGAGCACGTTTTATTCAAGTCTGTAAAATCCATGCAAACTCGCCATTTTTCGCCTTTTTTCTTCGCGCATACTGTATTGGATAACCATTAGGGGAACTGCACTTCTCTGATGGAGCCCGCCTCAACAACCTGTCCACCTCTTCTTCTACTGCCTTAGCGTGATGGGGTGACGTTCTTTGAGCTTTCAATCTCACGGGTTTGAAGGAATGGTCCACATGAAGCCGATGAGTCATTACATTGACACTTATTCCAGTCATCTCGACTTGGGTCCACGCAAAGACATCAGTGTTTTGGCACAAAAAGGTTATCATATTGGACTTCTTGGCTTCGCATAGCGACGATCCTATTAAAAAGAATCTTTCCTCGTCCTCGAGATTCAGAAAAACTTTGACCATGGCCTCCGTGGAGCGATCATCTAGTTCCATAATGGGGTCGTCCACACCAAGCCGACCGAACTGTGATTACTATTTAGCCACTACTGTCTCGAAATCACGCTCCTGTGCTCGGCCACCGACCTAAATCTTCACTACGACTTAAAAGCAGCTTTTCAATGATGCTTGATCACCACGAATCTCCATGACACCCCTTGGAGTAAGAAACTTTATCTTCTGATTATAGGATAAGTGCACCGCCTTCATTGCATGCAACCATGTCTTGCCCATAATGACATTATACTGTGAATTAGAGCCTATCACCATGAACTCCACTGGGATGGTAACGACCCCGGCATTAACCCAGAGAATGATTTTCCCGAGTCGAAGGGCGCATGATCCGTTGAAACCTATGAGGGGGTCCTAATCGGTTTCAAGAACCCCATTTTGTGAAAGAGATTATCATACATCACCTTAGATGAGCTGCCCGAGTCTACCAGGATCCTCTTGACATCAAACTTATCAAACCGAAGGGTGATCACCAAAGCGTCATCATGCGGGAGTACTAGCCCACCTAGGTCAGCATCGAAAAAGTGACTGATTACGGAGTTAGATCATGGCCTCTTAGACGACTGCTCCCCATACTTGTTTTTCTTCACTTTCACTGCTTGTGAAACCCTCTGGAGGTCGGATCAAAGGGAATTGTACATCGGTCTCTTAACCGTGCAAGCGTGTATATTTCAATCACCATTGTTGTTTCTTGAGACACGTCGATTCCTCCTCCCGCCGAGCCTTTTGAGGGATGGTTTTCAATGAACTCCTCGAGGTGATCAACCTAGACCAATTGCTCTAGGAAAGACTTGTACACCCTACAATCCTCAGTCAAATGTCCTATATCCCAATGGTATGAACACCGTGATGTCGAATCCCTCGAGGATGGGTCTCCCTGCATCTTTGGGGGCCATTTAAAGAATGGCTTCCCCTTTATTTTATGTAGCATTTTATATATGGGTTCTTTGTAGACCATGCTCACCTCTTAAAAAGACAAATGGGGTGGCAACCCTCGCCTTGGAGGTTCCTTCTCTAGGTTCCTCAGCATTGGGGCCTCCTTCTCTAGGTACTACCGAAGGGACTCTCCACTTCTTCGTTTAAGTGTTGACAACGCGCCGATGTCTTTTGGCCTTCTACTACTGGTAATGAATCGAGCTACAAAGAGCTCAGTCATTTGTTTCCAAGACCTGATACTCTCAGGGGCCAAGTTCTCGTACCACTTCATCGCGGTGTCCCCTAAGCTCATAGGAAAAACTCGGCACAATAGCCTTTGATCTGTGTCATAAAGGGACATCATATGTTTGTACTGTTATAGATGGCTCTAAGGATCTGTTCTCCCATCATAAACCTTAAATTGGGGAACTGTGAATTTCTTGGGCATCTCAGTCTCACGGATCGTCTGCATGAACGGGGAGACGATTTGTTCATCCTATTCATCCTCCTCATAATTGAGCCTTTGGCGTTTGGCATCCAAGCGCGCCCAGAGGTCATCTCAGAACCTCACTTTTCTAGGCCCCCTTGCAGTGGACTCCGTGTGGGACTCACTCGTCGCGGCACCCTCTGACAATCTATAGCGGAGATCCCACTGGGATAGGCCTGCCCTGTGGTGATCCCCTTCTGATCTTTCCTCGAGAACTGGCATACCCCAGTATCAGGGGTTGAGCTTTTCGCTTGTGTGTCTGTGTAAACTCTCAGGTGCAACTAGCCCTTTGCCCTGGGAATCACCTAGGTTGATACTTCGGCCTCCATGCTTATTGCTTCGCCAACTGGCACTCCATGATCGCTCGAAATCTTCGATCCGATCTTACACCTTGGCATTGTTCTTTTCAAGTTGCTTAAGGCAGTTTCCCAGTCATTTTTCCACCAACTCAACGATTTCACGAGCCAGAAGGCCTCATCCCCCCCACCCCCAAGGCCTTGATCCACAGGGAACGTTCGCTGTGGGGCTTGCTCGCCTCCATTTGACTGATTCAAGGAGTCTGACTTAGTGACTACTGGGAGCAGGGTAGCTTTTGCGTTTCTCATGTATAAGCTTCTCTCCCATCACCTTGGGATCGTGTGTTCACCATATGATGCAATCATTACAGCAAAAGCTCGTACATTTCTCACAGACGATGTCAAATTGCACAGAAGATTTTCTACAATGAATAGAGATAGAGCTCCTCTAAATGATGAACCTGAAATCAACAAAGGGGCCGGGTGAACACCCGACTTATTCCCTCCGAAGATCAAGTCAGTAGGCGTTGGAGGTTTTAGCACAATGTTTCATTTTTTCAGTATAGTTTATGTATCTTTGTTCATCTTTCTTAAGGGTATTTATACCAGTACCAGTAATGAGTGCAAGGGTCTTGAGTCCCATCACGACATTTAATAACTTACACTCTTCTTCACGCGTAATAAGTGTTCTCCACTCAGATCCGCGTGAGCATTCAATGTTTGAGTGATAGGACAAGTGCTCGGAGGCATGCCGAGCACTTATGACTACCTCAAGTCATTTACGTTCCTCTGATCGGTGTTTGACACTTATTCTCAAATTTTAATGCTCGGGGTACAGTAACTCGGGGTTTGGCGAAGACACCTGGTTGGAACTATGACCATTAATGCTTTGCAATCATGATTGTTAGTGTGGGGTCTCGATGATGTATAGACCCATTAATAACCCTGTCACAGTCACTCAAGTCCTTATTAATGAGTTTTCATATCTCCTTAAATGTCAATTCTAACTTATTCACTTGGCTCTTCTGAGTAATAACTCCTCGACGCCATCTCCCGGCGCCTTTTGAGTTCTATAACGGTTGTATCAATCCACGTGTCAGTTTGGAGGCTGCTGAGCCGTTTAAAGTCCCGTCAAATACATAGAAACATTATGGAAAACACAGGATTTTTTTTCAAATACGCCAGTATGTTCCGAAAGCAAGGAGAAATCTAGCTCAGTAAGACCTACTTCTGGAACAAATAACGCAGATTTAGGACCAATTGCATTCTGAATGGCTATTCGGATGTCATCATCAGTTAAACCCTTTGATGTAGGATGGAAGAAGAATAAATAAGGTAATAAAAAGAAGTAGAAAACATACCAAACCCTCACAAGGATTAGGTCAAGAAACTCACAAAATTCTCTACAGAAAAACACTTTTTATTATATCACTTTAATAAAAATAGTTGGTATTACACAATTATTTATAGGTTAAGTTCCCTAACAAAATAAAAAACTATTCTCTTACTAAAATTTTAAAAGAATTTCATAATCAAATTGTTAAACTCCTGTACTACTAAAACTCTATAATAATTTTCTAATCAAATTTTAACTACTATTCCTAGTCAAACAAATACTCATAAATCAAATACTAATAATAAAACTACCAATTACACTTCATTTTGAACCAAAAATTCCTAATTTTTTGCCTAGGCTTCTAAAGTTAATTGTATTGATCCAACCAACCAATGGCTACGCCATCAATTCTCCCCTGCTAAAAAGAACTCAACTTTGACGAGTAAGGAAGAGGGTCTAGAATACCATCTGATGGAGAACCTTTCTGAATCAACAACTAAATTTTTTTCCAATTGTAGTGTACACGCATCCATAGCACAAGTACGAAGACATTTCTTTCTTCCAATTGCAAAAGAATAAGTATTAGCATGCCCCGTATGTTGTGCATCACGATCCTATATCCAGGTGAGCCCTAACAGTATGTGACAGAGCTTAAGAGGCAACACATCACACATGACGGTCTCCTTAAGACTTCCAATGGTGAATGTAACTAAACATCTCTAATCTACTTTCAACTTGGTATAAGTAATTCATGCTACATGATATAGTTCCAAATGTGGTTCAACTTTCAAATTTAGTTTCTTCACCACTTCTTCTAATATCATATTTGTGCAACTTTCGGTGTCCTTCACAACAAACTTTTGTCTGAAAATTTTTTCCTCGATGAATAAACTCACAATTAGCAAATTATTTATTAGCAATAAGTAGAGGATGGATAACACCCACAAAATGATCATCATCCAAATCATCAAAATTAACCTCACCCACGTCAAGAGGTTCTAAAATCTCTATTTCAAATTTTGGCTCATCAGAATCGTTATGCACCTTAGAATTTTCTTTTCAACCACAACAACAGATTTTGAAGAGTATTCAAAAGACAGATGACCAAAACTAAGACAATTAAAACATCTCGTCTTAGAATTAGTACTCCTTTGAGAAGAAGAATTAGAACTAGTCCGAGATGATTTGTTTGGAACAAAAGTATTATCTAGGGGTTTATTGGTGGACTTACCTTAATGTGCATCAATGACAGTTCTCTTGATCCGGGTTGGAGATGCCATAGAGGATCTATTTTTCAACTCATCTTCCATCTAATAGGAAACCTAAACTACATCTTCCAAGGTGTAAAGTCTACTTTCGGATAAACCCCTAGAAATTTGTAAATTGAGACCTTGTCGGTACATGACAATCATCACATCCTCAATCCATGAGAACTCTGATCGGGTGGCCAAGTTGTAGAACTTTCTTGTGTACTGATTCGACAAACATACTCTCATGATTCAATTGTGTAAACTAAAGATGAGTTTGTTGCTTATAATTAGTAGGCACAAAATAACATGTCATAGCAGTCTTCATAACATCCCATGATCTATCAAAGTGAGTTTGTTGGTGCTTTTCCCACCAAAGTCTTGCTATACCCTTCAATTTTGATTCTGCAAAGAATATCTTCCACTTATCGGTAAAATGATGTCACCTGAAGAAACTTTCAACGCTATGCATCCAATTAAGGAATATCTCAGTATTATTATCCCTATGAAAATATCCAACTTCTAGCTTAACTCCTCTATCAATATCAAAGAATCTTAGTTCTTCTTGAACTTGAGCTCGTGGTGGAGGGGCTTTTACAAGTACCTGTGGAGGACTGATGACCAAGAAACTGATGAATAGTGTCCAGTTGAGCATAGTGAAAAATAGTAGTGGCAATAGATCAAATTTGGGCTCTGATACCAAACTGATGTGAGATAGAAGAAGAAGAAATAAGGTAATAAAAAGAAGTAGAAGAGATACCAAACCCTCGCAAAGATTAGGTCAAGAAACACACAAAATTCTCTACGGAGAAACACTTTTTATTATATCACTCTCTAATAAAAATAATTGTGATTAAACCATTATTTATAGGCCAAGTTTCTCACCAAAATAAAAACTCTAGAAGAGTTTCATAATCAAACTCTTAAACTTCTATACTTCTAAACTCTATAATAATTTCCTAATCAAATTCTAACTACTACTCCTAGTTAAACAAATATTCATAAATCAAATAATAATAAAACTGCCAATTACTCTTCCATTTACAGATTCCATTCACGGTCCCTAACTTTCATATCCACCCATTAATTTGGAGGCAAATCAGACACATATCTTCCCCAAATTATGCCCTTCCTTAATTCATTTAATCTTTCTATGGTAACTAATATATTTTCATTAGTATTTGGATATTTATCTTTTGGATTATACAATGACAATTTTTAAATTTATTACTGATGAACTGTAGTGACACATTTGATTTTAGCATTTCATGAAGCTATTTTTTTTTCATCTATGATAGTGATTGAATGATTTTTTTTTGTATTATGTGACTTTAATTTTCGAATTAATGCGAGCAGTATAGAATTTAATTTTTTTTAATACAAAGAGAACAAGAAATGATAGCTTGAGTTTGGAGACTATTGGAACAGGACATATTTCAATAAGTCCATTCGACGGTTTCTAATCGACTCATCCAAATGCCACCAACTTCACCCTCAAAATCATTCACATTAAATTTCGCTCCTTCCCCTTCCCCCTCC
>CM042191.1:28022951-28044213 GCA_023539305.1 Ilex asprella
AGATAGGACCATCCTTTGAGCTAATAAACAACAAACAGGGTTTGTTTGATAAAGTGGATTTTTAAGCTGAAAATCTTTATATGTAGACTGAAAGTGAAATCTAGTACTCAATTGGATCAAACAATTTGATCACCATAACGAGTTGAAGTCCAAAAACTGTGAATTTTCTAGTTTTATCTTTCTCCTCCACAACCCCACCGTTGCTATCCCATTCCCACCACCACCGCTTCATAACATCATCGCCACCACAACCACCACCTCACACACACACTACTACCACCATCCCGATGCGATGATGAATATTATTAATTAAATAACCTCGACTATGCGACGATGAATATTATTAATTAATAAAAGGATTACATTAAACAAGGGGAACATATACCTGACACTTGGAAAGTAATCTAAGGAAAACTGGAAAATTCAAAAATACTACAAATGTGAGAGCTAAAAAATTGGAGTCCTAAATTTAAAGACTCATATTGAGTGAACCAATAAGGAATCAATCAATGAGTAGATTTAGAAACAACCATCTTCCTCCTCAAAGTCATCAGCTACCGCTGATCATGTTGCAGCAAGAGACAACTTGGATTGGAAGAGATGTAGGTAAGGCAGTCTCACTATATTGCCTATCTCTAACTCCCTTGTTAGCCATAAAATCCGCAACAATCTTAGCCTCTAAAAACATGGACAGGTTCAAATTCAATGATAAATTGATATAACTCAGTGAGTTGTACATTTTTTCCCAATGAATAAAAACACATCACCCGATATGATACAACACTAACAACTATTGAATTTTCAATCATTTATTAGTTCTCAAACTTCCCATATAGATGTCTCGATAAAATCCCCACCCATTTTTACTGTCTCACTCGTTGCACAACCCCTGTCAACTCTGGTGTTATTCATCTCCGCTTTGGTTACTGGGCGCTAAGGTCATTTAGAATCTTTTTCACTCCTTACTCTGTATATTTGGTTGATGAAAAACAATCTGTAAGCCAAACAAATCTCACATCATCAGGAATCACAAGCTCAAAAAACATTATGGAAAAATTACTACAACAAAATTTGTACAGTAACCTTGATGAGAAACACACAATAGCTATAATAACATGACTATGTTTCAGTCTGATCCTAATTGTCTTTTATTGAGATATGCTTCTTACTAAATCTAGCTTCCAACTGCTAAGTGCTAAGGCTGTTATAATGTGCAACTTATTAAGAACCAATTAGGCTATATAGTTCTTTTTATTCTGTATGAAGGCAACAAATATTACACAAGATTAAAATTCTTTCTTTCTTTGTTTCTTCATGACAAACAAACCCTAAAAAACCCAAATCATTCTCGTTTCAACAGCTATTCATATTTCTTTTTTAACAACGCAAGTCTAACACAAACAATATTGATTCTGTTTACCAGAAACCTTAGTACTCTTACGCCACCTTTGGTGGCCTGGAATTGGGGTTTGAGGAAAACAAGTTCAAAATTTTCATTCAAATTCTCCAATTTCGATTTCAAGTCTTGAATTCCATGCTGCTTCCAGAATAACTTTTCTTAAGCTCAATATTTTACATACCATGTAACACTTCCATGCGGAAACCAATATCACGTTCTCATTATTTCAATTCAATCAAGTCTAATAGAAATACTACACTTAAGTACTACGTTTGACAAAAATCAAAAATCGCATATTTATTCCAAACAAATTAAATCAACTAAGTTTGCATCAAATCACACGCACCACGCACACAGCAAATGGATACGCACCGTCGGCATCACGAGGCGGTGCAGAGCCACCAGAAATCTTCCCCTGCGGTGCCGAAGGTGGAAATGTCTGGAGATTCGACTCTGCAACAAAGTAATCGCTTCCAAATACTTCAGAAACAAAAAAAAAAGTTACTATGAGTAAAAAAGACTCATCCGAGAGTAAAAACAATTACCTGTGAATTTGACGGCGACGGCGACGTGGGCAGGTGGATCTGAGACCGCCTGAAAATCAAAAACGAAAATTATACATTGAGATCTGGAAAATTAAGGCCAACCTACGGCGATTAGGGAAGGAGAGAGAGAATTACAGGTACAGATCCGGTGACATTTTGATTGTCGATGCTTGTATATTTGCCGGGCATCATCTTCTTCTCGGTATGTATATGTACCAAAGAAACGCGGCTTCCTCTCTACGTCTCTCGGACACAGATATAGGTCTTCTCTATCTTCGGACACAGATACAGGTCTTCTCTATCTTCGGCTGGGTCTGGCTCGTCTGCTGGTTGGCAGCTTACCACATGTCATGCGATCTGATAAAACGGCACCGTTTTTGGGTGCTTTTTGTATTTTATTTTTTTGAAAATCCTACAAGATAAAACAGCACCGTTTCTGGTCTGGGTATACCCGCTTCTTCACAGCTATAGACCCATCTCCCTCCTTCGCCAGACCCAGTTCATCTGCCCTTTTCCGGCGATTTCAGGCAACGGTATGGAAAAGGATTGGGTGGAGCAATTTGTGGAGCTTGCAGACGAGCCAGACCCTTCTTATGGCTGATGCTAACAAAACCCTTAAACACAATATTGAGTTACTTGGTTCTTTGGGATTTTCTGGCACTAAACTTGGGCAAATTATCAGCAAATGGCCAAAGATTCTGGAGATTTCAAAGGCAAAATCAGTGGTTGAATTCTTCACCGCTTATGGTTTCAGTGAAGAACAAATCACAGATATGATATTGAGGAGCCCACAAATATTTTCCTACTGTCCACAAAAAAAACTTGAAACCCAAGTTTGAATTTCTTCATCTTTGGGCATTTCGGATTTGGAAATTGTGAAGTCAATCTTCAAAGGGGGCCATCTGTGCTTAAAGCAAGCTTAGAGAACCGATTAATATCTGGTACAGAGCGGGGCCGGTTCGATAGCTTTAAAAAAAATAATGGGTTTTAGGCCTCAAATTTTTAGAAGGTCTCAAATTTTTAGGTATATTATTAACCAATAAAAAAATTAAATCTTTAAATTTTAAACCCTAAAAAAAGGTCCCAAAATATTAAATATAATCAATATTTTTATTATAATAATTTAAAATTATTATTCAATTCATAACATTAAAAATTTAAAAATCAAAAGTTGAAAAATAAAAAGTACTCAAAAGTCAACTCATATTTACTCATACTCTCTCTATGTAAAAATTAGTACAAAACATTAAAAAAAATTAAAATTAAATTGTTTGATAAAAAAATTAAAATTAAAATTAAAATATTTTTTTAGTAATACTAGTATGTTTTTCTTTAATCTATCTCATATAATAAATTAATCTATCTCATATACTAGTATGTTTTTTAGTAACACTAGTATGTTTTTTTTTAATCTATCTCATATAATAAATTAACTTTTTTAAAAAAATTAATATTAAAAAATATATATTTAATATTTTTATTTTAAACCTCTAATTATCTTAAACCACCCCTCGCATCAACCTCGCGGCTTTCTCTTAAAGGCAGCCGGTCACTTTGAAGGTTGCTGCTATTTACCATTCCATGCGTCTGACAAGGAGACAAGCTTTCTTGAAATTAAAAAACTAGGAAGGCCAGGGCCACCTAGGCGGCAACATATATAGTTGCGCCGATGTTTACACCAAGTACTGTTTATGATATTTGATTCATTTTCAGTACATCTAACAAACATTCACCATGAATTTCAAGCCTCTCATTATGAACGCATGATGTTAAAAACCCCTGGTGGAACCAGGCTGTCTGAAATTTATTGATCTTACCCACCTTTGGAGCTTTCATTTATCAAAGTATCAGGACAATTATTTTGTGCGACACCAATGCTTATAGTATCTGTGCGGTCAATTTTCTGCACAATATGTTTTGGAACAGGTTTCTCCTGTGGTAAACATTGAACAGTGTGGGATAATGACTAATGGTGGGAATCAATCGAGAACAGGACTTGATCGGACAACGTCTTATCTCTTTCAGGGGTTCATGTCTAGGCCTGGTAGGAGTCCTCACCACCTCGAATAGATTGCGAGGGTCAAAGGGGGCCTAAGGAGTGGTGATAAATTCCTTCAGTTGAGTGGTCAATCGATTCCGATGGGTGAAGGTGGATCCTAGCACAGAAAAAAACAGGTTGGAAGAGGGTCGGAGTGTTCTCCGACGTACCCCCTCCGACGTTCAAGTCAGTATTTGGTGGGAAGAGAAGGATAAAACACAGTAGATCTATGGTGTGATATTTTTTGCTTACCTTCGTAATGCTTTTCGAAGACTATTTATACCTTCAAGAACTCATCATTGTTGTTGGCCTAGGTAGGGTATAGCTATCAGAGCGGATGGCAGCATTCCATTTAGTTCGCCTAGGTAATCCCCCAATATTAATTGCTCGGTCCACCTCGGACCACCGGACAGTTAATTCTAGTCATTCGAAGGGATGGAATTAATTAATCAGCCCTTAGAGCATTTAATGCTCCTTGCTCTCGGCTTCCACAGTCTCCATTTAAGTCCCATCACTGAGATTTCATTAAATGCACACGACTGGGACAGCTTTCCATCTATAGGGGGTCTTTACGTAGGTAGCCAATAGACTGCACCTTTGCCACATGTCGGCCTATCCTTGATGAAAGGTCATTCGTTCTGACTCTTTGAAAAATTAACCTAATGATTGACCTGGCTCTTCTCAAAGGGTGACAGCTGCAGTAGTCAGTAGTCTTTTCAGAGTGTCCTCAGGGCCGAGGACACATATTTCTTGTAGAATGGACCCGTTGCAGATATACAAGGTACCTTTTGGAGAGATGTCCCTCAAGCCGAGAGGTTGACCCCTTCGGATGTCGAAGATATGGTCGAAGCGAGGAGGTGTCTGCAACGTCGGGCCCAATCACAGAGGGCACGTCATGACCACCTACCCTCGGCACTGAAGACATGCGTCATGATCTAATCCATTCTTAGGAATATCCCATCAACTGCCACCCAGCCCTTTGATTTTCTTTTGGAGAGGACACGTGTCTGTAGGAAGTGAAAGGGCACAACGGCCCAACTGCCCTCATCATTGATTCAGCCACTTTTCTGCCCCTTGGGGTTCATGCGCATTAACTGCACCATTTCGTGTCTCGTGCGCAATCATGAAAGGGACAGAGCCTATATAAACAAGTCATTTCCCTCTCTCTCTCACTTATGAATTCTTGAAGCTCTCAGACATTCGTCGGAAAGAACTTCGAAGTTTTTGCCGCTGGAGGTACCTCAACCACCATCCCAATCCTCATCGGAGCTAGACCATTACCGGAGTAAAGGCTCAGGCAATCCCTCTAGTCTTTCGTTCGAAGAAGAATAGACCATTACACCAGTTTCCAAGCCTCCTCATCTCCTTCCCATTTTACGGTGAGTTTTTGGACTACCTCTCTTCATCTTTTTGTTTTCCCCGGTGTCGGTTCATCTACACGACCACCCTTTCTTGCCATAGTTCTAAGAACCCAGAGGTCTAGGTCTAAGTTCCTGGGGGTTTCTTTGCATTGGGTTGTACATTCTGGGATCCCTCTTCTAGGAACCCCCCCTTTTTCCTCATAGAGAATGCTGAGACGTCGCCCTTCCGCTGTCGTTCCCGAGGCTGGGACTTCGAGGCCGAGGAAATACGAAGTAAAGGGTGATCAACAGATTGCCCGTTTTCGAGCCCGTTATCATATCCCTAATAATGTCGATATAGAGGATTTTGATGAAGCCATTCTTGACCCTCGCATCGGCTCCGAGGAGGCCATGCCTTTTTATACCAAAGCCATCATTGAGGGCCAGATTAGATTCCCCCTCCATCTCTTGCTTCTCCAATTTTTGTCTAGGTTCCATCTCTTCCCAGACAATGTTGCCTAAACGTCTTCAGAATAATCATGGGGGTAGGGGAGCTCAACTCACGTCTCAAGGTTAATCTCGGCCTCGAGGATATCTTATTTTGTTATACTTTGTTGAGGGTGATGCCCCAGAAAATGTTCTAACTCAAGGCCCG
Organism: Ilex asprella; assembly: GCA_023539305.1. Lineage (NCBI taxonomy): Eukaryota > Viridiplantae > Streptophyta > Magnoliopsida > Aquifoliales > Aquifoliaceae > Ilex > Ilex asprella. The sequence goes on from CM042191.1 coordinate 28,028,929, forward strand.
CGACACGTGCATGTACCTCGTCACCCATCTTCCTGATTCCAACAAGGGCTATAAGGATGACTACCTGATCTTCGGCGACGCTTGGGAGAGGGGAGTTGGACCCGAGTACATTCGTTTGTCTTGCACAAAGGAGTGACGAACAACGAGTACGTCGGCTTCTCTCTCTAGGCGTTCCTGTTCCTTCAGTTTTCTTGATTTGGTAATTCTAACAAATCCTTTTTCGTGCAGACGTTTTAGCTCGGGAAATCGTTCCTCCTTCTCGGCGGCTGGTGAAATTCGACGACCTTATCACCGTCTGGGGATTCATCGGGGACGAATTTAGCTGAGCAAGTCATATCCTTTTGGGCTACACACTAGGCTACAAGAAAAATTCCCAACTTCCCCAGCCCTTCGAACCAACCAGGTGGTCGGATCTTTTCGATCAGGCAGCAGAGCAGGACTTGGAGCAAAACCTAGAACAATACCCCGACAGGGCTACTGAGGCCGAGGTAAAAGGAGTTACAGAGGCCAGCACGACGGGGAGAGGAACTTGGCCAGATTTTCAGATCCTTCAAAACCTCGACGGGAAAAACGCCCTTGAAGTCGCACTCGACACCATGTCTCGCAGGCCCAGGATAGATCTTAACTTCCTGCGCCAGAGGGAAGCCTTGGCCGCAGGGCGTAGTAGGGGCTCTTCCAGTAATGCTCCACTACCCCCTCCTAGGTCCAACATCAATGCTCCTACTCCTCCCGTACCGCCAAGGCCCACTGGTCGGGGTCAAGTACGGGACAGGGAGCCTGAGATCGAAGAGAGAAGAATTAAACAAGGACATGACGATCCGGGCCGAGGCCGAGCCCCCTCTGCTCAATAGCAAAGAGGTAGGGGTCGAGGCAGGGGCCTCCCACCCCAACAATAGTAGCAACAGCAACAGCAACAACCAAACCATCCTGCCCGGGCGAAAGTTATAGAGAAGTGGCGCCCTCGGGCAGTCGATCAATCGGACAAGGTCATCCGGGTTGATGACTCCATCCTCCAAGACCTCCATGTAGCCCATGCCGTGAGTGAGACGCTCCATTTTGAGGCTAACATGGCGGTGCACCAGGAGCGAACAACTAACTCGTTGTTCCGCTCGATTATTCAGAATTCTTTGGTGGTAAGGACAATCACCCTTTAGTCTTTATCTTCCTCTCCTTTCAAGTTGGTGATCACTTTCTATGCCCATCTCCTTGCAGACCTCCCAACAAATCTCAGTTATCATCCCGCGTTACCACGCCACGAGACTGAATTTTCAACGAGCTGAAGAGGGGAGAGCCAAAGCCGAGGAAGCCCTGGCTTCCGTTAAAGAGGATGTCGCTGCCAGAGACATTACGCTGGGGGCTCAAGCGTCTCAGATCGAACAACTGCTGAAGGATGACGAATTGGCAAGGAAAAGCACTAAAAAACTGAGTGCGTCCCTAGCCAACGCCGAAAGAATGATAACTGAGCAGACTGAGTCGCTATCTTCAGCCGAGGAGAGGGTAATTGGCTCTGAGGAGAGTTGTCTGACTCTGACCCAGGAACTTGATAGAGTAAGGGCCCAAATGGAAGCCAGAGAGGAGGAGATTAGGAACGAGTGTGCCGACAACATCTTGGTCGCCCTAAGGGAGAATAGCAAAGAGTTTTTCAAGAAGAGTTGGGACGAAGCACTTTGCGCCGCTGGAGTTCCCTCTGATTCACCTCTGTTTCAGATGCACAACTATGAGCCATCGGAGGAGATGCTCCAGGTTGCGGCCGAGTTTACCGCTGAGGATGGGATAAATTTGCCTGTTCCAAATCCAGAGGGCCCTTCTCAAGCAGCTATCATGCCGCCCGATGCCGACCACCCTCTTCCTGTATCAGAGGTGGCAAATCAACCCACTCCTCCATCCTCGGCTGTCGTTGTGATCGTCAAATCCCCTAACGCTGAAGATCTGTATGACGACCTCCCCGAGGATATTGTGGGCAAGGTGATGGAGATGCTAGGGGCCAGATAACTTCTTTTTTACCAAACAGGGACGTGGTTTCATGTAGTCGTTCTTTTTTCTTTTCTTTTTTTTTGTAGTCTCGAGGACGCAAAGCCCTGTTTTTTGTTAAATGAAATCATTCCGTTTTCCTGCATCTTTTCATGAACTCTTACCGTAGTTTATTTTTGTTTTTATTTTTATTTTTTTATTTTTTTTTACAGTCGATCGGAGACGGAACATATCTTACTTAGATATCAAGTTTTTGTAAACCTTGCTCGGATCGGTGTTTTGAGGGGCTCGTTTTGACTATTCCATGACTCGTGCATCCACGTACTCGTGCAAACTTCAACTCCCTGCCCTCGGGGTTTGTAGGAACAAACATGGATCGCCTCTTGGATGGTTACCCTTTTTCAAGGGTCATTTTCCATTCAAGGGTCATTTCCCCGCATTCAGATTATAATCAAGGGTTCCCGAACCTCGGCCTGGGGTATGCCTTTGGGTAGGAACAGGCTGATCTAGGATTGTGTTTCCAGGGGACATGTTCATGCCTTTGTTCTGAAGCAGGGGTTCTTGAGACTTCAGTTCCCAGGGCCATGCCCTTCACCAGGAGGCTCGCTCCCGTTGTTTATTTGGAAGCAGGAGTCCTTAAGACTTCTGTTTTCAGGGCCATGCCCTTCTCCAGGAGGTTCACTCCCTTTTTTTATTCGGAAGCAGGAGTCCTTTAGACTTATGTTTCTAGGGCCATGTCATTCTTCAAGAGGCTTGCTCCCATTTTTTATTTAGAAGTAGGAGTCCTTGAGACTTATGTTTCCAGGGCCATGCCCTTCTCTAGGAGGCTTGCTCCCGTTTTTTATTCGAAAGCAGGAGTCCTTGAGACTTCTGTTTCCAGGGCCATGCCCTTCTCCAGGAGGATTGCTCCCGTTTTTTATTCAAAAGCAGGAGTCCTTGAGACTTCTGTTTCCAGGGCCATGCCCTTTTCCAGGAGGCTTGCTCCCGTTTTTTATTTGAAAGCAGAAGTCCTTGAGACTTCTATTTTCAGGGCCATGCCCTTCTCTTTTTTAATGAAATAACAACGAAACAAGACTTTCATCTCAAAAGTAATATTTCTTCAAATTCATTACATTCCAGGGGCAGGTAACAACACTCCCCTTCATATCTTCTAGCTTATAAGACCCGGAACCCCCCACTAAAGTGACCTTATATGGTCCTTCGCAGTTGGGTCCCATCTTCCCGTCGGCCGGGTCCCAGGTGTTTGCCACCACTCGCCTGAGTACCAGATCGTCGATCTGGAAACTTCTAGTTTTTACTCTCTTGCTGTAAAGTCTGGATACCTCTTCTTGATATTTGGTTAATTTCAAGGCGGCAACTTCCCTTTTCTCTTCAGCCAAATCCAGATCCATCTCGAGTTATTTTTCGTTACTCCCAGCATCGAAGACTTGTGTCCTAATGGTATGGAGGCCCACCTCCAAGGAAATTACTGCTTTCACCTTGTATGCAAGGGAGTAAGGAGTTTCCCCAGTGGAGGTCTGAGGAGTAATTCTATATGCCCAGAGGATATTCAGGAGCTCGTCCACCCACTTTTCCTTGGCTTTTTCCAATCTTTTCTTGATCCCATTGATTATTGTCTTGTTGGAAGATTTGACATGCCCATTCGCTTGTGGATAGGCTGGGGTGGAATAATAATTTTGGATCCCGAGATTCTCAAAAAAGGACTTGAAGGGTCCACTGTTGAATTGGGTTCCGTTGTTCGAGATGAGGGCTCGGGGAACTCCAAACCTTGTTACAATATTCTTTCATACGAATTTCTTGGTCACGATGTCCCTGATATGCGTTAGCGGCTCTTCCTCCACCCACTTGGTGAAATAATCGGTCCCCACTATCAAGAATCTCTTGTCCCCAGGGGCCCTGGAAAGGGGTCCGACGAAATCTAGCCCCCATTGAGTGAACGGCCACGGACTGGTGAGCGGATGTGAGTCACTGGTCGGCCTTCTGATGCCTGGGGCATACCTTTGGCATTGATCACACTTTCTAACGTACGCTTGCGCGTCTTCCAGCATTCGGGACCACTAGTACCCTTGTGATATGATACGATAGACCTTTAATCGACCTCCCGAGTGCCCCCCGCATATCCTTTCATGTATTTCGAAGGGGAGAGGTTCGACCTTATCTTCGTGGACACATAGCAAATAAGGCCCAGAGAAAGATCGTCTGTAGAGCTTTTGGTTCGGGGAGGCCCAAAATCTCGAGGCTTTCAATCTTAACCTTCTGGCTTCTTTGGGGCATTCGGGGAGCTCCCTGAAAAGTAAGTAGTTAAGTATCGGGTCAGTCCTACTGGGGGATCTCTCTTTCTCCTGAATAGACATCACCCCGGAGGCCTCGTCTATACTAGAAGTAGGGCGGTATTCCACCGTTATTCTTTGTGTGGTGGTAGAGTCCAGCGTCGAGGCTAAGCAAGCCAATGCATCAGCGTGGGCATTTCTTTCTCGAGGTACCTGCTTGATTTCCAATTGTTCAAACTTCTGGAGTAGAGTTAAAGCCTGATTATGGTACACTTTCAACCTGGGGTCCCTTGTTTCAAATTCTCCATTGACTTGATTGACAACTAACATGGAATCGCAAAGGATGGCCAGCATCGTAGCTCCTGCTGCATTGGCCAGTTTAAGCCCAAAGATGAAGGCCTCGTATTACGCCTCGTTGTTAGATGCCTTAAAACCCAGTCGGACGACCTGTTCCGTAATCATCCTTTCCGGGGAGACAAGTAGTACCCCGATTCCAGAGCCCCTACTATTAGAAGATCCATCAACGCAGAGATTCCAAGGTATCCCTGGCACTTCCGTCAGCGAAGATTCTCCGAGGAGGGGGATTCCATCCAGGAGAGGGGACTCCCCAGTAAATTTGACAAGGAAATCGGCTAGAATTTGGTCCTTAATGGCCGTACGGGGTTGGAAGTGGATGTCAAGTTCCCCCAACTCTACTGCCCATTTGGAGATTCTTCCCGAGAGCTCAGTCTTCCTCAGCACCACCTTCAAGGGTTGGTCTGTTAGAATAGTAATCGGATGGGCTTGGAAATAATATCTCAGCTTTCTTACAGTCATGACCAAAGCTAGCGCCAACTTTTCCAGGGACAAGTATCTTGTCTCCGCATTTAGAAGAGTCTTGCTCACATAGTACACCGGTTTCTGTTTGCAATCATGTTCTCTAATAAGGACCCCGCTGACGGCATATTCTGACACGGCTAGATAAAGGAACAACATTTCCCCTCTGATCGGGACAAATAGGGTCGGGAGGACCCGGAGGTATTCTTTGAATCCGCCGAGCGTGTTTTTGCATTCTGGGCTCCAAGTGTCCCTCCTCGATTTCCTGATGGCACAAAAGAATGGTTTACATTTGTCGGTAGACCGAGACATAAAGCGACTCAAGGCAACTAACATCCCAGTCAGCTTTTGGATTTCTCGGACAATACGGGGACTTCGCATGTCATGGATAGCCTGTATCTTTTCCGGGTTAGCTTCAATCCCACGCTGGCTCACCAAATAACCGAGGAACTTCCCTGAGCTGACCCCGAAAACACATTTGGCCACATTCAATTTCAATCCGTATTCTCAAAGAATTGTGAAGGTATCCTGTAAGTCCATCAAGTGGTCTGTACTGCTTTTGTTCTTAACCAGCATGTCATCGATGTAGACTTCCATCGCATTCCCCAGCTAGCGTTTGAACATCTTGTTCATGAGCCTTTGGTAAGTGGCCCCCGCATTTTTTAGGCCGAACGACATGACCTTGTAGCAGTAAACTCCCCTTGGAGTGATGAAGACGGTCTTCTCCTGGTCATCGGAATGAAGTGAAGTCTGGTGATAACCCGCCCAGGCATCCAAGAAGGTCATGCGTTGGTACCCAGCCGTGGCGTCTACTAACTGATCCACTTTTGGCAAGGGATAATCATCCTTTGGGCATGCCCTATTTAGATCAATGAAGTCTACACATACACGTAACTTTCCTTCTTTCTTTTTAGCACAGACCGTGTTTGACAGCCATTCAGGGAATTGTACTTCCCGGATGGTGTCGTCCTTAAGGAGCTTTTCCACCTCTTCGTTGACAGTCAGAGCATGATGCGGTGCCATGCGTCGGGGTTTCTGTTTTATTGGCTTATGGATGGGGCTGACATGAAGCTTATGGGTAATCATACCGGGTTTTACTCCTTTCATGTCCGTCGCGTCCCAGGCGAATACATCTGCATTCGTCCTCAAGAATTCAGTCATCTCTTCTTGCTCGACTGGACTCAAGTTGGAGCCGATTAGGAAGTATTTCTCATTATCTACGTCTGCCAACAAAATCTTTCGGAGGTCTTCCACAGAGCAGTCGGTCGGATTTGTTAGGGGGTAGTCCACTCCAAGACGCCCAGACTGTAGTTGATATATGTTAAAGATATCCTCTGGGGCTCACTCATTTTCTTTGGAGGCAACCCCGACTCTTATGGCTGAATAGAAACAATTCTTGGCAGAAACCTGATCCCCTGCGTATTTAGTTTCTGGTGGTAAGTGGAATGCACGGCTCCTAGCGCATGTAACCAGGCCCGTCCCATGATGATGTTGTAAGGGGAATCAGAGTCGATTACCACGAGCTCGGTGTTAAGAGTGACGGGGCCGGTGACTATTGGCAACGTGATTTTACCTAACGGTAGAGCGAACGATCCGTTGAATCCAAAAAGGGCCTTCTTACTTTGGTTAGATCTTGCATGCCGAACACCATACACTTCAATACTTCAACGTACATCACCTCCGAAGAACTCCCGAAATCCACCAAGACCCTCTTGACATCAAAATTGTCAATTTTCAAGGTTATGATCAGAGCATCTCCGTGGGGGAGAACCACGCCAGCCAGGTCGGCATTTGAAAAGGTAATGTTTGCCTCGCCAATCCAAGCCTTCTTGCTCGACTGATTCACGTCCCTTTCATCCAATTTCCTCGTGAACACGACCCTATTGAGGTCTGATTGCAGGGTTTTAGACGTCGGTCGGTCCATCGGGCAAACATGAATAACGTCTATTAAATTCTCCTAGTTGGGGGTAGGATCATTGGCTCCACTATCCTCCTCCGGCTCCGCTTTGATATATTCTTTTAAATAACCATCTCGGACCAGCTTTTCTAGGAAAAACCTGTATGCCTTGCAATTCTCAGTGCGATGCCCGAAGTCCTGATGATAGGAACATCTTGCCATCTGATCTCGGGTGGACGGGTCACTAAGCATCTTGGGTGGCCATTTGAAAAACGATTCCCTGTTGATGTTACTAAGTAGCTTGTAAATCGGCTCCTTGAAAACCATGCGGATCCCTTTAAAGGACCCAAACGGCGGGGGGACTGACCCTCTCTGAGCAGTGACGCCCTCCTTTTCCTTTCTAGGGGCAGATGTCTTTCCTTTGCCCCCCAGTATCTCATCTTCAACTCGAGAGTATTTATACATTCGGCTCATTAATTCACCCATGTCTGACGGGGTCTTCTTAGTTAGAGAACGGTAGAGATCCGTATCCCGCGAGAGTCCAAGCTTGAAAGAGGCGGGAGCCATGACCTCGGAACATCCATCTATTTCATTTACCTCCTCCTAGTAACGAGTGGCGTACTGTCGGAGAGTTTTCCCTTCCTTCCACCTCAGTGTGAGTAGGGACCCAACGTCCTTGGGTTGTTTACTACCTGTGATAAATTGGGCAGAGAACTGCCTAGTTAGCTGCCTCCATGATCCTATGCTTTCGGGCAGAAGAGTCTCAAACCACTTCATGGCAGCGTCTCCAAGACTCACTGGAAACCTTCTGCATAGCAGTCGGTGGTCCAAGTGATACAAAGACATCAATTGTTTATACTGCCGAAGGTGGGCTTCGAGATCAGATCTCCCGTGGTAAGTCTTGAATCTTGTCACGATGAACTTTTTAGGCACCTCCGCCTCCATGATGTTCTTCGTGAAAGGTGATTGGATGGAATCGTCGTTAGCATCGTCTTCCTTCATGACCCTGTTTCTCTTACTGACGTCCAGGCGATTTCGCAAGTCGTCGGTCGCAGGGTCTCTCCCTCTTATATACTGGGTAGAGATGGTGGATCCCTCTTTTGATTCCTTCATGCCCCCTCGCCCAGACAGTCCCTACCGGAGATCATTCCAAGCCAAAGGCCTTCCCCTCTTGGCTAGAACCTCCGAGTACTACCCCTGGGCCCTCGGGCGTTTCAGAGCTTTGGAATTTTCGACTTTACTGTTCAAGTGATGCCTCAAGTCTCTGGGTTCTTCTCCCCGACGAAAATGTCTCGGGGTCGTGGTGAGCCTCGGGATCTTTCCTCGGATACTACGAACCCGTCGAGTCGGTTGAGAACGTTTATGTTGTCCTTTTCCAACTGTCGCAACCTTTCTCCAAAATTTTCTTCGATGACCTCAGTCAATTGCCGGGCTAGAGCGGCGGAGCCTCCTGACCCGATACCCATGCTGGTTTGGCGGGTCCGTTCCTCTCGGACAGAGTTCCTCTCGTTGATGCTACCGGTGGGATCTTTCGTCCTAGAAACAGAAAGAGCCTGATAGTCGAGGTTCCTGTGTTGTGGACCTTTTCCCTTTTGTCGAGTATTCACTATGGTTACTGTCCTTTTGGAAAACTCAGTCGTTTCCTGCAGAAGACGCCAGATTGTGCGAGCAATTTTCTGCACAATATTTTTTGGAACAGGTTTCCCCTGTGGTGAACACTGAACAGTGTGGGATAATGGCTAATGGTGGGAATCAATCGAGAACAGGACCTGACCGGACGACGTCTTATCTCTTTCAGGGGTTCATGTCTAGGCCTGGTAGGAGTCCTCACCACCTCGAATAGAATGCGATAGCCAAAAAGAGCCTAAGGAGTGGTGATGAATTCCTTCAGTGGAGTGGTCAATCGATTCCGATTGGTGAAGGTGGATCCTAGCACAGAAAAAAATAGATTGGAAGAGGGCTGAACTGTTCTCCGACGTACCCCATCCGACATTCAAGTCAGTATTTGGCGGGAAGAAAAGGAGAAAACACAATAGATTTATGGTGTGATATTTTTTGCTTACCTTCGTAATGTTTTTCGAAGACTATTTATACTTTCAAGAACTCATCATTGTTGTTGGTCTAGGTAAGGTATAGCTGTCAGAGCGGATGACAACGTTCCATTCAGTTCGCCTAGGTAATCCCCCAATATTAATTGTTCGGTTCACTTCGGACCACCGGACAGTTAATGCTAGTCATTCGAAGGGATGAAATTAATTGATCGGCCCTTAGAACATTTAATGCTCCTTACTCTCGGCTTCCACAGTCTCCATTTATGTCCCATCACTGAGATTTCATTAAATGCACACGACTGGGACAGCTTTCCATCTATAGGGGGTCTTTTCGTAGGTAGCCAATAGACTGCACATTTGCCACATGTCGGTCTATCCTTGGTGAAAGGTCATTCGTTCTGACTCTTTGGAAGATTAACCAAATGGTTGACCTGGCTCTTCTTAGAGGGTGACAGTTGCAGTAGTCAGTAGTCCTTTCAGAGTGTCCTTGGGGTCGAGGACACGTATTTCTAGTAGAATAGACTCGTTGCAGAGATACAAGGTACCTTTTGGAGAGTATGCGGAAGACATGGTCGAAGCGAGGAGGCGTCTGCAACGTCGGGCCCAATCACAGAAGACACGTCATGACCACCTACCCTCGGCACCAAGGACACGCGTCATGATCTAATCCATTCTTAGGAATGTCCGATCAGTATCCAAAGTAAGGATTGCACAACATTACAACAACCGTGTGGCAGAGGACCTACCATATAACCCCTACGAGATAATAGAGATGGACTGTAAATTCAGACAGAGTTCTAATCTTGACAACCCTTTAGAGCCAAGTCACAAGAGATTTATCCTTCATGAATATCATAATTCTAATGTGGATAATCTGTCTTTGACCGGACCAAAGAAGAGATTAGTTGAAGTGCATGTAAATTAACAGAGATGAGTGCATTAAATGCAAGTACACAAAGTTCACATGGCTGACTTTTGTTTTTAACCAATAAGATTAATTCTTCCCAAGCAAGAAATCAACTCAATTGATAAAGTAATGCTATATGCACTTAAAAACTAGACTTAAAAAATAGAGTTGATAATTATAACTATTGATTTCACTATAAGTCCCAGTATTTATTGGAACTCATTAACTATTCAATGGTTATGATTATCAAATTTATTTGTTTTTAAGTCTAATTCTTAACTCCATGAAACATTACTGTGATAGAAATATTTGGAAAGTCGGCTACGCATGCGTCGGCAAACAAACTTTGAGCTGCCTGATTTATTTTCTTCGTAGTTAACAAAACGGCACCGCATGGATGCTAAGAAATTGAGCCACCATCTCTCTGAATAGTTAGTAATCAAAATTAATAAAACTACCTAATTTAATTTCTTTTTATGAAAGATATATAGTGAATCAAGCATACAATTTTTTTACTACTTCTTTAAAATCAATAGCAAAACACATGAATTTAGGAAAATTAATTAATCTAATTTCTTACACCACCTCTAAAAAAGATTTAACCTTTTGAAAGAGAACTTATTAATACAACAATTGATACTAATTTGTCTTTCGATGAATATCTATACTATTAATAAAGAGAAAAAATTTATGGTGTCTTGTTTTTATTAAACAATTAAATATCAGTTACTTTTCAGTGTAATTAAATTTTTTACCCTCCTTGACTTTCTCCCACGTTTCTTAATTGTCTATCTTTTTTTTATTTGTTTGTATATCTTTTAAATAGAAATTACTTGTGCTTAAAGGCACTACGTTATTAGTAAAAAATTATAAATATTTTTTCATAAATAAAGGCAATATAGCATGCAATTTCAACAATACAACGACCAAATTGATACTGTTCAACATGTATGCAGAACATATATAATCAAACATTTACATAATGAAAGTCACGCTACAACTATTGCTGCATATTAATTCAAAAATTTGAGAAAATATAATTATTATTGATCAAACATCCACAATTTTAACATTTTTAATAAACTTTATCTCAAATTTCAAAAAAATATAACTATTTATTTTTCTACAAGTTTCTACTTAAAGTTCATAATATTATCTTTGTATCATTTTTTCAATGTGAGTTCATGTAACTTTTATTAGGAAAACATTTAAAAGTTTCACATGAATTCTCGTACATATAAAAAAAATTGTTGATAAATTAAAATTAGTTTTCATTTGAGTTCAACTTAAATATTCGTAAAATTCAATTGAATTTAAGTTTGGGTGGGGCTATTCTCACCCTATTTAATTTTCATTATTAAACTACTAAACTCATCCCTTCTATACCCACCCCATTAGAAATTAAGTCCACTCATGCTACATACACCACATTTAATAAATAAGCTCACCTTATATTTTGTCATAATTAAAGTTTCATTCTTTATTTCATCTAATGCACTCATACACATACTTTTTCGATATGAATTTTTTCAGTGAGATACAGGTTAGTATTACTTCTAAATTTAATTTTAAGTATGATTTCCTGTTTGTTGTATGAATTTTCATTATTTTGGGTATGTTTGGATATCTCTGTCAAGTTTAATAATTTTTTATTTAGAATTTATATGTGTGTATATATACGAATGCTTTCAGATTATTTGTTCTTTTTTTTATCTTGTTTAGGTTTTTCATTTGTGCTTGTTATTTTTTTTCTTGTTTGATTTTGTGTTTGTGCTTGATACTTTTTTTTTCAGGTTCGGTTTTGTGTTTTGTAGTTTTGCTTATTCTTTTAATCTTTGCGTAATTTTTTTTCCTTTCTTGTTTCAGTTTGCTTATTTCCTTTTTTTTCTTGTTTCATTCTTTTCTTTTTAAAGGGAGTGTATGTAGCATAGAGTTGACTTATTTAATAATGGGGGTAGGCATAGAAAAGGTGGACTTAGTAGTTTAATAATGAGAAATTAAATGGGATAAAAAAATGGATTTAGGGGGTGAGAATAGTCTTACCCTTTAAATGTAAGCAAGAATTTATACTTTATATTTGACAGTCAAATTCAGCTCAATTCGAGTCTTAATCATAATTACGACAAACCGTGAATTGAATTTAAGTTCGACTCAATTCACACTTCTATCTTAAACGTACAAACTAATTCTTATCTATTCTCATTTACTAAGACTCCATTACCTTTTTTTTTAATTTAGTTATTCTTTATTACTTTTACAATCAATTTCAATTTGACTTCAACTTGAATACTCATAAAATTTAAGGAAAGTTAACTTTAAGCAAGACTATATACTTTATACTCGACAATTAAATTCAGCTCAATTCAAATTCTAATCATAATTACTTCGAACCAATAATCGAGTAAAATAAAAGAATTCTTTTAATTTTTGGGCGGGAAAAAATTTGGAGAAGTAATTTCGATCGTTTGATCAATAATCTTAAAACAATCTGAGCCGTAAAAAGTTCAAGACAAATAATGCTAGTTCATTTAGTATATAGATATATCACGAATTACATATATTATTTACCTATTATATTATTCGAATATTATAGTATTTTTATTTTAATACAAAGTATGACATATATTATAGTCATTCGACTCATTTTAATGCAAAGAATCTATATTTAAGGTCTATTTGTTTATTTGAAATTTTTTAAAATTAATATTTAATTAAAATCATGATTAACAACGTAATTAATGTGTAGTATGAGATAGAGAGAAATAGAGAATTATAAGAGAGATAGAATTCTTAGAATTGTGGAAGGAATGAAAATCTTGCTCGAAAAATTGGGGGGAAGGGGAAATTTCGCATTAGGACCATTGGATCAATATTTTTCAAACGATTTGAGCCGCGAAAAGCTAAAGACAGATAAATATATTATATAGACTAGTCATTACCCGTACCTGATGACACCCTTAACACAAAAAATTTGTCAAGCAAATGGGACATCCAAGAATGTCTTAAATAAAAGAAGTCAAAGAGTTGAAATGAAGAAGAATCATATCATATTAACATAGTCCAAGAATCCCATGAAGTTAAATTAACATCATTACAAAATTATTTTGTCATACATTTTTTCATGGTGGCTCTTATTTCCAATGAGTGTTCATTTGTTCAACCTTTGGCTAAATTAATGAATATGTTGTCTAGTTCGTATTAAACTACAAATCAAATTTCCAAAAAATAGTAAAAAATTCAACCGAACTAATATTGTCTAGTGGATCTACTTGTAACTACGAGGACAATTAATTTAAATTATCTATTGTTGTGACTTCTTGGATGTTACAAAAATATTTTCACGCTACAATTAAACCAAATCAACAAAATAAAAATTTCACCACTTAAAAAAAATTGATTTAACTGACATTTTTGTTGTTTCAATGTCTATTTTGCACGATTCAAGTGTTCAAAAATATATGAATATTAGTAAGGGGAAAGAGATGCAAATAAGGAAAAAAATTGATAGTTGGTTTTGAATATTCTTTTTTTTTGTACAATTGATTTCACTTATTTTTTTCATTGGTCATTGTTATTTTTTATTAATAATTAGCTTGAATTTGAATTTTTAAATTTTTTTTTGTGCAATTGGTATCACTTGTTATTTTTTATTGGTGATTAACTTGGTTTTGAATATCTATGACTGAGAAATTTATTTTAAACATTTAAATATTTTTTTATCAATAAAATCATACAAATATTTCGAGTAATAAGTCCAATTAAAATCGTCAAGACAAACAATGCTAAGAGAGAGAGAGCAAGACTATGAGATAGCATTGTTTGTCTTGACGATCCTAATTAGATTTTCATTAGATATCTATATAATAAAGTAAATATGAGTTTGAATTTTGGAGACAAAGAGAGGTTCAGATCGTTTTGAGACAAAATATAAATATATTTAACAGACAACATAATTTCAACATAAAAAACGATTCAAATCATCTCATAAATACTAATCCGACAATCTACAGTAATATTTGAATTTTGTTTTCCCGCCTAACAGCATTTCCAAATTCACTCCTCTCTCTCCTCTAAAATCTCTCAAATCTTCTCCAATTTTACTTCTGCCTCTTTCTCTCAATCTCTCACGCCTCTATCCTTGCCTTCCAAACTCATCCCCAAGGTCTCTCCATGAATCCATCTCAATCTCACTTCTGCGCCTCTCTCTCTCCCTCCTTTCCTGATTCACGCCTAATCTCCCCTATTCTCTCCCCCTAATCTCCTACACATCAATGCTACCTAAATCTTCCCTCTCTTTTCCTAAATATCTAGCCCTAATTGTGAAACTAAACCCAAATCTCTTCTTCCTCTCTGTCGCCACTATCTCCCCCTCTTCTCTTAGTGCCGCTGCTCAACCACCACCAGCGGAATCACAACCCAACCAATGTCGCTGTCAGGTACATGTTTGTCTTTTCTTCTCTCTCTACCTCTTTCTATCCCTTTCTTTCTCTAGCTGTTTTTTCTTCTCACCACCCTCTTCGGTGCTGCCCCCCATCATTAGTCCTCCATCCCCAACCCTTACCCACGCCACCAGCATTGCCACAAATCCAACGAACCTCTATCCTCCATCCCACTCCACTCTATCTCCAACCCAGCAAACCCCTGCCTTCTAGAAAATTCTAGTGTTTATATGTTGTCAACATATAATTCCTGGTGTTTTGGGCGATGAGGCGTGAATCTGGGAATATATTGTAATCATGGATTTTGTTTGATTTTGGATATCATTTTCAAGAATTTGGTATTGATTTTGGAAATTATTTTATCTTTGCAGCTTTGTACGTGATATATGGTGATCATATCAAGGGCCACCAGTTGTTCGAAGAAAGGCCCCAAAGGAACATAGTGTAATGGAACAATCCTCATACCCTAACGAGTTAACCAACCACAACCACCAGGTAACTCTCTCTCTGTATCTCTCCCACTTTGTCTCCAGATTATGATGAAGGTGCATTTCCCCTTTTATTTTGTTGTTCTTTGAATTTTATTAATTTTTAATGATTTTTGTATTGTTTTATTTTGTGGGATTGTTATGCATATATGATAAGGGGATTATGATGCAATTGGCAGTAGTTGGACATCAATTTGTTGACAAATAAGATGACCAATCAATTTGTTATGCATATAGAGAAATTGAGTTTGTTTGGGGTGGAGGATTTGTTGAATTTTGAGTTTTTATATTTGGCTTGGGTGATATACAGAATTAGGATTTCTATTGATTTATCTGTGGTTCTTTGGTCGATCCGATTTCTATTATCATTTTGTCATCTGTTGCAGTTTGGATGTATAGTTGGACATCCAAGCAATGCATTGGTACCTATTTAACTTTTTCTTGGC
>CM042191.1:28044313-28057800 GCA_023539305.1 Ilex asprella
TTCTTGTAGTGCTAGTTAAAGTTAAGTAAAGCAAAATACCCACTAATTGTCGATATATTGTTGCATCTTTCAAGTCTTTGCCCTTGTGTGCACACATCTTAGCATTTGGTTCCGTTAGTGTTGAGATCGGCTTACATTCGAGCATTCCAAACTTTTTCAACAAATCTTTGGCATATTTTTGTTAACAGAGAAATATCCCTTCGTGTGTACGATCCACCTCTAGCCCAAGAAAGTGCTTAAGTTGTCCAAGTTCTTTCATCTCGAAACGAACTGACAAGTTCTCCTTTGTTCGGCAAATTTCTTCAACATCACCTCTGGTGATGATTAGATCATCTACATATACAAGTACAATAGCTAACTTTCATCCATTAGCTTTAACAAACAAGCTGGAATCTGCAGGTGTTACTGAATACCCACTTTAGAAATTCAGCAATCTTACCATATCATGCCCTGGGTACTTGTTTCAATCCGTAGAGTGCCTTTCGCATCTTACATACATATTTAGGATGACATTGACTCTGAAAGTCCATAGGTTGATTCATATAGATATCCCGATCCAACTCTCCATGCAAGAATGCATTCTTCACATCCATATGCTATAAGTCCCAATCTTTGTTCGCTGCAAGTGCAAGTAAGACTCATACAATTGTAAGTTTTGCAACAGGACTAAACGTTTCATCATCGTTTAGTCCATATTATTGAGAGAATCCTCTAGCTACCAAACGAGCCTTGTACCTTTCAATTGATCCATCCGTATGACGTTTTATCTTATAAACCTATTTGCAGGAAATAGGCTCTACATCTCTTGGCTTTGGCACGAGCTTCCAAGTCTGATTTTGTTTTAATGCTGCAATTTCCTCTTCCATAGCTTTATTCCAGTCTAGATTCTGCAATACTTCTGCAAATGTCTCTAGTTCTTTTGCGTTTGCATCTTCTATTATGGCAGCATTGGCATATTTGGGATTTGGCTTCTTGGTTCTTACTGATCTTCTGAATGGAATTGGTGCTTCTGTTTCACTAGGCTCACCTTCTTCGCTTGGTTAACCATGCACACCAGTTTGCCAAAGACTTTGAGTTTCGTCATCTCCGATATCACCATCGACTGCATTTTCAGCTTCACCTAAGCTTAGTTGGATTCGAGCAGATTGCAACTCATCCTTAAAAACATCTGAATCTGGTAATATCTCCTTTTCTAAGGACCACCATGAAGATGATTCATCAAACACTACATTTCGGGATGTGTAACACTTTCCAATTGTAGTATCGCAGCATTTCCATCCTTTTCGTTGACTATTGTATCCTACAAAGACACACCTAACAGCCTTCTTGTCCATCTTGATGCGTAGATGATTAGGTACAAAGACATAGCAAACACATCTGAAAACTCGAAAATAACTAACTGTAGGCTTTATGTTCCACAATTTTTCAAAAGGTGATAAAAAAACTTAACCTTTGTTGAGGAAGCCTATTGATCATGAAAGTTACAGTCTTTATTGCTTCTCCCCTGGAACATGTGAACTGATGGCATTCTTTGCATGAAGCGTACTTCGACAGATTTCTGCTAGGTGCCTGTTCTTTCTTTCTGCTACACCGTTTTGCTGCGGAGTGTTGGCACACGTGAACTGATGGCATACTCGACATTCTCGAAGGAAGTAAAAAAAACTCATCTGAGGTATACTCTCCCCCATTGTCAGTACGCAGACAACGAATTCTTTTATCAACCTCTGCTTCCGTCATTTCCTTGAATTCTTTAAATTTTGAGAAAGTTTCAGATTTTTCTTTCATAAAGTAGACTCACACGTACCTAGAAAAATCATCAATAAAGGTCACCCTGTATTTCATCTCACTAAGAGAGGCTTGCTTAACATGTCCAAACACATCAGAGTGAATTAGCTCTAATGGTCCATTTGTTTTCCATTCTGACTCTTTATACGACAACTGATGCGCTTTGTCGTACTGACATCCTGCGTAGATTGTATCTTTTCTCACTTCAAGTTGTGGAAGTCCCTTCATCATTGACTTTTTCATCATCACAGTTAGTTTGGAATAACTAACGTGACTTAATCGCATATGTCATAAATCGGTTGTCTCGTTCTTTATGGTCTTGTCTACATATGCAGTTTCTGTATACATCACATAGACTGACTCTAGTCTCCGTCTCTTTATCACCGGCGCTTCCATAATCTTAAGGCCACGATAAACTTTCACATCTTGAGGGCCAAACAGAACAAAATGGCCTGAAGACATTAATTGTGCTACCGAGAGAAGATTCTACTTCATACCTAGGATGTGATAGACATTTTGAAGCAACACATCATTAGTATTGTATTAGGAAGAGACTACCATATTACCAATGTGAGCTATCCGCAGTTTTGAGTTGTTCGTTGTGACTACCATGTGTCTTCCCTTGTACTCCGACAAATCCTGCAGCTTTTCTTTATCACCCGTCATATGATTTGAGCAGCCTACGCTAATGATCCAATCCTTCTCATAATCAATTTGTTCAGACGTTGTTGCTATAAAAGTTGATTCTTCTATTGCATCAGAAAATGCCTGATCGTCCCACTCATCTTCGCTTTTGGAAGTAGCAACATTACTTTTCACAAACCCTTTTTTTGACCAACAATCTTTTGCCATGTGACCCTTCTTTCCATAATTATAGCACTTCCCTTCAAATTTTTTCCTGGTGCCAGGATTCTTCGAATCTCCCTCAACACAAGGGCTTCTTTCACCTTGACTACTTTTTGCCTTGTCCTCATTCTTTTTAGTTCTACCGACGGTGTACTGCTTGGAATTCCACCTGCCTTTTTGGGAATAAAGCGCTTCCTTTTCACCCTTGAATGATACTCCTCCCATTTGTTTAGCCAAGGCTTCTTGATCAGCAAGCAAATTCTCAAACTCAACAAGTGATGGTTGATTTTTCCATCCCTGTACTGCAGTAACAAAGCCTCTGAATTCTGGTCTCAAACCATGGATGATTATTCTTTTCATCTTGGTTTCACTGATTGGAGCTTCCAGATCCAACTCAAAAATTTTTTGGCACAACGTCTTCACCTTGTGAAAGTACTGAGCAATCGTCAAGTCACGCTGCGCTACCGACAACAACTCGCTCTCTAGAAGTTGGAGCCTCGTGTCATTCTTCTTTGAGAACAGCTTAGCGAATGTATTCCAAGCTTCGTGAGGGGTTTTGGCATCTCGAATGTGCTCTATCACATCTTCTTCGATCGTTGTCTTCAAAGCAAACATCGCTTTGCCCGCTTTTATCTTCCATTTCTGCAGTATACTATTCGCATCCTCAGCCTCCGATTGAGTAATTTCGCTTCTGTTCACAACCTCCCACAAGTCTTGGCCTTGCATGTACGACATCATGCATGTTAACCAAGTATTGTAATTTTGGTTGTTAAGTTTTTTTATTCCGCCAATGACTTGAAGATCACCCATTTCACTCTCTCTTTTCCTCACGTGTTTGACTCTGAAACACTCTCTGAACTCCCTCTTCAACCTGACTCTGATACCAAATGTTGAATCCACTTTATAACAGAGACACACAAAGGAGGAAAGAAAATATTTTTATTGATGTGGTGATATATAAAACTTCACCTGATGCAAGCCTTTTATAGGCAAAACCATCAACAGAAACTTACTAAAAATAGGAACAGAAAGATAACCAGTCACTCTAAACGTGCTGCAACGATCTCCCTAAGACTCGGACAATTTCTAATTTATTAAAAAGACTAAACAGAGACATGTTTGACACAAAAAAAAAAAACTTGACTTGTTCAATACATCCTCTCAGTCACATGCTGATGTTGATAACTCTAACATAGTGTATCAACTGAAGTGCTGTGTGATAGCTGCTTTGATTTGGTCAATATGTTGTTAATGTAAAGAAATTACAGAAAGCTGTAAATTTTGAGAGAAAAATGATTATAGACAATTTATTCACAAGAAATTCCAGAAGATGATATAGTAGTGATATTTTTTAAAATATCATACTACTAATAGTTGTAGTCATAGTTGAGTATAAGGGTGTATCAGATAGGTTGGGTGGTCAACCAGGTTATAAAATCCGCAATCAAGCTCAAACTGAACACGACTTTCAATCCAGATTCAATAACCTGAAAACCTTTAGAATTTAGAATTTTGAACTTGGGTTGAAGTTGAATTACACAAGTTGAGCTAAAACTCGAGCTTAATTCAAGATCCGAACTAGTTAATAACTAGGCAACCCAAATTAAGAGATTTAATTGGCTCTTATTGTATTAAGAAATTTTATTATTGCATTATCAAACAGGTTTAATTCATTAATCACTAAAAGTCTTCAATTTTAAGTATTAACTTAGGCTATCAAACAACCCCTAAGTCTTGAAACAAACACAACCCATCAAGGAAAGAAAAATACAAAAAACAAGTAAAACTAACACAGATATTCAAAGAATATCGCATCAATGAGATAAGTTTGAGATTCAAAATAGTCTAAATTTGCATATATCTCCTCAGGAGTTGCGGGCCTTTGAGTTTTCTGAGGGTTGGATTTCTTTGGTTTGGCAGGCTATCTAGGGGCCATGGTTCTCTGTGATGGTGAATGGGGTTTGTCAGGACTTTTCCAGTCGAATGGGAGCTGCGGCAGGGTGACCCCTTTTCTCCTTGTTTGTTCATTATTGTTGCAGAGTATCTCTCTCGAGATTTGGACTCTTTGTATGCTCGATTTTCGAGGGTGGCTTATAGTACCAGAGTTGGGGTTTCAATCTCCCATCTGGCTTTTGCTGATGAAATTATTATTTTTGCTAATGGGTGTCGATCGAGCTTGCAGCGAGTTATGGATTTCCTTCATCACTATGAGGCTGCCTCTGATCAATTAGTTAGTTAGGCCAAGAGCAGTTTCTTTCTCAGTTCGCATGCCCCACATTTTTGAGAGGTGATTGCATGATATGCCACTGGTTTTCAGAAGTGTAACCTTCCGTTTATTTATCTAGGTTGCCCTATCTACGTGGGTTATCTTCGAATCTTGTACTTTGATGAGTTGATTTGGAAAGTGCGCGAGCGGATCTCTGGATGGGCAAATCACTTGTTTTTCTTTTGGAGGAAAGCTCAGTTTGATTCATCATGTGCTAGCATCAATACTCATTCACTTGTTTCACATATTGAGACCTCCTGCAGATTTTTTCACCAGCTAGAGAGGATGTTCACTCGTTTCATGTGGGGTGACACAGCTACTCATCGGAGGATACACTGGTGTCACTGGTCCAAGATATGTTTCTCAGTAGAGGAGGGAGGTTTAGGGGTGCGTTCCTTTTCTGACTTATTTGAGGCTTGTGAGGTGAAGATATGGTGGAAGTTTCGTGCTCAACAACCACTTTGGTCCACTTTTATAAAGGTCAAGTATTGTAGATCCACCAATCCTGAGCTGATTGAGTTTTGTTACCCAATTTCACCTCTTTGGAGGCAGTTGTGTGGGATTCGACCAGTGGCTAAGCCGAGGATCAGATTGTTATAATTGTCCAGTGAGGTCAGCTTCTAGTATGATTATTAGCTGGGGGATCACCCATTGGCTTTAGTGTATCTGGGGGCAGCTTCTGGGATCATGTTTCTGCTTACTAGACGGGTCGACAATGGGACAGAGACTGATTTTTGGGGGTTTTACCTTCTTCAATTATTGAGCAGATTGTATAGATTCTGATTTTGGATCAGGGGTTGATCAGATGAGGTGGAGTTTGTCTTTGGAAGGGGATTTCTCCTTGAGGATTGCTTGGGCTGATATTCGAGGTGTGGCTCTAGTTCGGGCTAGGTTTTCTTGTATCTGGCAGAGACATATTCTAACTCAGGTCTCCTTCTTTATGTGGCGATTATTTCATGGTTTCCTGGCCGTAGATCATGGTTTAGAGAGACGGGGTTTCTGTTATATCCCGATGTATGTGTGGTAGGGCTATTGAGACTCTTAGACACTTTTTTTTGGATTGTCCATTTGCAGTTCAGGTGTGAGGTCACTTTTATCGGATGTTTGGGATCAGATCTTGGCTGTTTCAGTCTCCTTATGCTTTAATGCTTCGTTGGCAGCGTTGTGCTCCTTCTGTAGGTCACGTCCAGGTATTACTTCTGTGTTTTATTCTGTGGCACCTTTGGAAGGCGCGTAATGCTTATAGGTTCGATGGTTGGGCTTTCTAAGTGTCCTTTGTGGTTCAGAGCGTTATGGTCGATATGCAATTGATTAGGCTTGCTTTTGGGTTTGCTCCGAGTCAGTTGCATTGGGATGAGTCGGTTGAGTTTATGGGTTCTCTTAGGGTCTTGGTTCCTTGGCCTCAGCCTCTCCGCTTAGTTTTTTGGACTCCTCCTGAACCAAGTTGCCTGAAGATCAGTGTTGATGATTGTTCTAAAGGTAACCCGGGGTTGTATACTGCAGGAGGTGTTATTAGGGATCACCAGGGTCGAGTTCTTAAGAATTTTGGGTTGTTTTGGGGGCATCAACATATTCTATATGCGGAGATGCAGACTATTTTTGCTGGGTTGGAGTTGGCCGCTTTGGGAGCTCCCGAGTTGGTAGTGAAGTCTGATTCAGCTACAGTGGTTTCTTGGGTTTATTCTTAGGGTATTGAGTGGTGGCTTTATGCTTACCTACTTGCTCGCATTCGACTTTTGTGTGCTTCCTTCTCAACTCGCATTTGCCATGTCCTGCGGGGGGGAAATCAGACTGCCGACTTCGTGGCGAATTAGGCTTACTCTCAGCAGCTCAATCAGCACTTTCTTGATTCGTCATCCCTTCCTTCTGGGATTGCCGACATTCTCGCCTTGGATGCTCGTCAGACTTCTCACATTCGTCAATGAGTTTTTTTGTCATTTATGTTTTCTGTTAGTTCTATGGGGAGTCCCTACTTCTTTTTCATGTTTTTTGTGGTGAGTCACCACCTTGCTTTTGTTTTGATCCTTCCACTTTGTACTTATAGAGGTCTGGTTCTATGTCCTCCTCCCTTGTACTTATTTCCTTTTAGCTATATATACAAGTAGGGGTCCTGCCAAACCCCCCACCCACACTGGGTGATTTAAAATATATATATATATATATATATATATATATCCTGAGGAAACTAGAACTAAAACAAACCAAACCCAAACATTTCTACACAAGATTAGTTGTAGTGAACATATATATGTGTGTATATAGATAAAAACATACCTTGATTGGGGTGTAGGAATAGAGTGGGAGAGAAATTAGAGACGGACAATCATAAGTGTTGATACTGACTATTATGCTAAAAGTGGGTATTGAAATTGACCAAATGGGGTTTTCAATATAAGTCAAGAGCTCTTAATAGGGCTGTTCATTGAGTGGCGGCTGTAACGATGAATGATTCGCTTGCTACGAATTGAGTCAGTTGTCCCCCCAATGAGTTCATGGTTTTACTTACTAATGACTGTAACCATCACTTCCCTACATGAAAGCAATTTTACACTCTTTTAATAAAAAAAATGACCAAATGGGAATCATCTTCATCCGAGTTCTCTGTGTACCAGAACGGAGAGAGAAAATCGATGAGAGAAAATGGAGAGATGGAAACATTGATGCTCCGCATGGTACGATTGAAAAATAGAATGATAGAAAGTTAAAAGGATGAAAAATTAGAGGGATGGATAAAACATTATGTTTGGTAAGAAAAAAATATATATAAATGATGAAAAGTGGATGGATTAATTTTTTTTCCAATTTATCAAAATTAATCCCTCCAAAATTGAGAGGAAAATGAATAAAAAATTAATTATGTGGGTTGAAATGTATGCTATTTGTCTATATATCATATTTATCAATTATATATTATGTATTTATATTTTTTCATCCTTCTATTTTTTTATTAATACCAAACAAAAAAAAAATCATTTCTACTTTCTATCTATCCTATCAAACACAAAAGAAGGAATCATTCCTAATTTCCTTCCTTCAATGATTGAAAGTGTATTATTCCTATTTTTCATCACTCATACTTTTCATCTTTTTTATCAAACGAAGCATGAGAGAGTACAACATTGTGATTGGTCCCTAAAGATCTGCTTATCGTCGATGGGAAGAGAGAGAGCGGGTGGGTCCGACAGGCTAATTATGCCTTAATCTCTTTTCTCTATTTTTAATTTTTTGGTTGAACTTGAGTCAAATATCCAATTAAACTCGATTTTAAAATTAGGATTGTAGTAAGTTATGGGGATTTTTTTTTTAATTTTTTTGTTCAACAGTAGAAGTGTCTGGGGAAGTTTACGCTCACCTCAATAAATTCTCTCTCTAGTCCAATAAAAAACAGACCATTCACACCGAGACTAAGATATTTATGAGAAAAAAATTGGTACAATTCTAAAAGTTATAATTTTAAAAAAAAAATTAGTCCTTTTAAATGAAAAATTACAACTGATTAGAGTTATATATGATCCATCATGAATAATCACATCTACTGATAGGAAGAGAGAGTGCATTTAAGAAAGGGGAAGACTGTGGGACTCACAAGATACCATTATAGAAATTACAAAAAATTTAGGATTAAGCTATAATTCTTTTAGAGTGTAAGCTACAATTACTAAAGGTATGATCGATCCCAAAATTTCATAATCAATTATGAAAATTATAAATTTTAAAGGTTAAGTTAAAATTTTAAAATTCGAAGTTATAATTAATTGAAGATATTCACTTCACCACTTTTTTAGTAACTTTTTATATAATATAAAAAAATTGAAAAGATCTTAATGCATCCAATTGTCCCATTTTTTGAGAGAAAAGACAGAGGATCACTGTAATGGATGCTGCCCCACTTTGTTGAAGCTTCAACTATTAAAAAATTAATATAAAAAATCGATAAGAAATTAAATCAAAAAAAAATGTACAATTGTCCCATTTTTTTAGGGAAGAGAGAGGGGGGGATGCTGTCCCACTTTGTGGAAACTTCAATTATCAATTTGGATTTGTCTAGGTATTTTTTGTCCTTTACATTTGAAAAGATTTAAAAAAAATTATTTTATATTTATTTTTAATATATCGAAAATGTTACAATATAATCTTTTTATTAGATTTTGTTAAAGGTCAATCTATTGACATTGATAAATAAATTAAAAAAAATAATAATATAATAATTTTAATACATTGAATCAGTCCAAAGTGCAATTCACCCAATTAATTTAAGGGTAGGCCGCATGGAAGACTTAGTCGGTCCTTGCACCAAGTCTTCAAGCTAAAACAAAATTTCCAATTCCAAAACAAAGTGTGTTTGTTATGTGGTCCTTATGGAAGTGTTCAAAGTATCAATTAATGTGCTGTGTGAATGTGACAGGACAGCTGCTTTGATTTTGTAAGAAATTAACGACAGAAAAGTTAGGCATCTTTTGGCAATATTTTTTAAAAGAATTTTTGTTATTTCTAAATTTGTGTTTAGATTTTTATTTTTTTTATATTGATGGTGCTATTTTGACGTGAATGAGCAGAATATATGGATGTAAACAAGTGAGAGTCTGAGCTACGAGGCTCGTGTGTATGTGATGAACAAAATTTAAGGAGTTTTTGGAGGAAGGGATTCAACATAGAGGAAATATAGTGGTTCAGCGGTTTGAGAGCTCGACTAGTCTACTCTACAATGGAGGCTCTTGCTCTCTTTTCTTTATTGATTGCCTTTCTTTTGTTTTACATGGCAATGTCGAAGAGATTAAGGTTGTTCGTGGCTCTGTAGCCTCTAGGGTTGCCTCTCTAGGACTTGGAATCTATTGCTAGGGTTTGTGGTCGCCCTCCCTTGGGTTGTTGTATCCTCCTCCTTATATAGCCTATTGCTTACCTCTAATTCGGGTATTTCCTACATTCATGGGATCCTTCCCCTTTCCCCTCCAATGGAGGAGTTTCTACCTATTTATGGGGCTAACTCCGTGGATTTTATCCCAGAACTATGGCCCTGTATTCTCGAGACCTGGCTTGATTTTAGGAGGGGATCTTGGTTGGTTGAGAGTTTCTAGTTTTGGCTCAATTCTCGTGGTTATCCAACTATTTTCTTACCAATTTCGTTATAATTTAGCATGTGGGCGCCCTAATTCTGGTCCTCTGAGCTCCCCTTGTCTTGACTGACCTCCTTGGCTGACCTCGTTTTCTGAGCTCATATTTATGGCTTACTTGAAGTATCACCAAATATGTTATTGTTTGTCTCCGTATAAACGATAAAATACACATGTATCTAGATGTAAAATTTAAATAAGAACAAACGGAAATAAATGAACAAAAGATTAAAACACAAGAAATTAGCGTGGTTTGAAATAAGACCAACACGTTCACAACAAATAAAACTTACATGCGGCTACATCTTTATTATTTTTCTAGATTAATACACAAAAGAAACACACACACACACACACACACACACATATATATATATATATATCTAATGTGACAAATATGCTTATATCCCTTAATCTTAGAGATTGACATAAATCAAAAATCAAATTGTGCCACTTAATTTGACTAATTAATTGAATTTCAATCACATAATATCGCATAAATATTGGGATATATCTCTATCTTCAACAATTACCTTTGCAACATAGAAATTACCATTATTTTACTTTGTTTGATTTTTTTTTTTGTTCAATTGTTAGGGGTGCTCGGACCAGCTTACGTGCATCTCGATTAATCCCCTCTTCAGTCCAGACAAAAATAGATAGGTCATCCACACTCGGACTAGGGTATTCGTGGCCTAAAGAGGTTGTCAAAATTCGAACTAAGGACATCTATATTTACTACTCATTCTTGTTATTACTTGAACTACCTTGGGGTTATGTTAAAATTATTTTTGTTGTTTAAAAAAAGTTTCCTAAAAAAGAGTGTTAACAATCGATATCTTAAATTTTTGAAAGAACAAAACTCTTATGAGTGGTTCAGTGGTTAGGTCTGTCAATTTAGTAACTCAGATGTCTCAAGTTCAATCTCTTCCTATACCCCTTTATGGGCTAGCTACCTTTTTTTCTTTTGGGGACATATTTTAAACTAACTCAAGCCACGATAGCCAGTCGCTAATCTTCGATCTGACTCCTATACTTCGATTATGATCCATATTTAGATTTTAGAAACTTAGATTATACTCAAATTAACAAGTTGGACAGAAATTTGTGTTTGATTGGTAGTCGAACTGACTATTAACTAACCACCGGTGCTGGTGGTCTAATGGTAAGGCAGACCCATCTTCGGTCGCATATTGACTCCCACATGGTTAGCAAGTAGGTTTATCCACGGGAGCCCCTTGTCCTGTCATTAGTGCTTCGATGGTGGTGTGGTGACGGACTGTTCCGAATGGAATAATAGCTATGACTCAAACCGAACATTTCACATCAGGGGAGACCCTCATGGTCACGCCTAGGAAAATCACTATCTACTGGTCGCACTCTCTCCCATTTCCTTTGTTCAAAAAAAACTAACTATTAACTATATGTAACCCAAATTGTTTGTGCGAAGAAAGCTTATCTATAAAATCTTTTTGATAGGAAATATATCTCTAGACCAAGTTTTGAAACAAAGACAAAACATTAAGTAGAGTTAATAATCGAGTCGAGTTTTACGAGTTTGTACTGAATATGTTGAGCTTGTTTTTTTTTAAACGAGCTTAAAAAATTGTTTCTGCTCAACTCGTTTAGAAAATTAATCGAGCCCGAACTAAACCCAAAACAAGTCGAACCCAAGTTGAGTCTAAGTAACTCGAGTATTTTACATAAAAACGAGCCGAATTTTGTGAGTTCGACCCAAGCTGGTTAAGCTCATTTTTTAAACAAGTCTAAAAAATTGTTTAAGTTCGGATTGTTTATATATAAAATAGTCTAGTTTCTCAAGTTCAAGCTCGAGTCAAGTTCTATCTAATCCAAATCCGAGTAATTCGGCTCAACTTTTAGCCCTATGTCATGTGAAAAAAATACAAAAATAAAGTTATAAATCAAAGAACATTGCATCAATCGAACATTGTTGGGATTTAGTATAGTATGAATTTACATAATTCACTATAGCTCTTAGATTGACAACGAAGCCCATTAAATATTGGAATATGGTGTTAGTCCAACGGTTTGGGGCCCATTAAATATTGGAACATGGTGTTAGTTCAATAGTTATAATAAAATTATATTATTAGGTTAGTAAATTAGATTAAAATTTTGGATCTTAATAACATTAGTCAATTCACTTATATCGCATTAGGCAATTACACTAAAAACCGAAGACCTAACATTTCTGACACAAAATTTGCTACAATGAACATAAACAATTGTGTGCGCAGCTATTGTTTGTGGTTCATGACATAAGTGAGTGTTACATATTCTATTAGGGTTCTTGGTAGTTTATTTGCTACAGTTATTATATAAAACATAAAAGAATTTTAAAAATAATATGTCAGAACTATGTAACAAAGAAATTTGACTATTCAAACTCTCTCATTATGCAACAAAGAACCATCAAATATATATTTTACTATTTTCAAAAAACACTACTTTCTCAGTTTGCAAAAAAAAAAAAAAGAAATCTACATTTGAGCAGGGAAGGTACATGAATCAAATCACCTCACCGGTTATAGAGATTTGGAATATAAGTGCAACACGGCACGAACCCGATTATGTATAATTATAAATAAATCATATATGAGTTGAGCAATATGACACGAGACCCATTCATAGCCTAGTAGTGGAAGTAGTGCTACTCTTATTATATCCTTCTTCTATGTACTCTTATTACATGAAAATGTACCAAGTCTTTAACCTCTAAAACAATGCATGCCTTATTTTGTTTGTGAAAAGAATTTGTATCCCACATGAAAAGAACGGGACTACCAAATTGGTTTACACTGGTATATGGGCGCAGTGGCGCCAGTAGTGGGGAGGTGGGGGCACATGCTCATCCTGAATTTTTATCATAATCTATATATATTTTAAATAATTTTTGGTATATTTTATGGTGTCCACTTTACATATTTTGTGTTTCTTATTTTATCAAGTAGTATAGACACATACCTAATTAACTGTGAATTTTTTCACATACTTTTCCACTTTATGGACACGCCTAGACAAATTTTTGGCATGCCGATCAAATTCATTTTTTAAGTCTTAAATTCTATGAGAATTAAGTTGCATAATCAAAAGAGTGATTTTTGACTATTTATATAAAGAAATATATTCTCTATTGTTTATCATGCAATGTTTTTAAAGTATGAAAAGCTCATCGAGATTAGCCTCTTTTTATTATTATTCTTTGTATATATTATGTATATCTTGAATTGTTTTGTATCTAATGAATTTTTGAGTATCAAATATAATATAACTAGTTATTTTTTATGTCTGATGGCACGGAATAATAAAAAAATGATCAATAATAAATATATTTGTATTTACACCCAAAATTAAATCACAAATATGGAGGAAAGATGATAAAATTTAAGCACCGATTGTAATGAGGGTGAGCGGTTGTAGTGGTGGTGGACGACAGCGAAGGTGGTAAGAGACGGTAA
>CM042191.1:28057900-28101717 GCA_023539305.1 Ilex asprella
ATTGATTTCGCATCAAGTTCGTGAATCTTGTCTTAATTTTGTTGGCGCTATTTTGTGATTATTGAAGTGGAACCTCTAACGACACAAAAGTATCGCACCATATTAATGAAAAAATATTTTAGCCATTTTTAAAAAAAAAAAAAAGTGGAATCAAAGCATTTTTGACCTTTTTAGAGTTAGAATTTTTTTTTTTGGTTTATAACTGATGTTTTATGCCATTTTTCAAAAAAAACATCTAAAAACGTGTAAGCCCAAACGAAAAATAGTGGTTTCAACATCAAAGTTTTGATGCTCAATATGTTTCTTTCAGGAAATATGCCATGAGGATATGAATTGTGAAAATAAATTTTATTGGATATTTTAAACTTAAATTTTAATAATCTAATTTGAATCCGAATAGAAGTAATGAGGTACGGTTCCAACCATTTTCAACTAGAATAGACCGAATATGTAATTCGGTCCAATGCTAGTTAGGCTTGATGAGTTCGTGTTAGGTGTTAGCGAGTTTGTTCAAATTTGATTTATTTATTAATCGTGTTGTGACAGATTCACTTATTTATGAAACGAATAGATTAAAAAAGGCTCAAATCCTTTAATTTTGTATCGTGTCATATTTTGGTACTAATAATCTTAACCAGTGTATTCGTTGTAGGTCCTAATATTCATTAGCAATTTAATAATTATGATAAATTAACTCTATAAATTATGTCAGTATTATTAATTTGGTTTAATAGTATTTTTTTGTTCTTTAATTATGCACGTTTTATTTGGTACTTAAAGTATTAATTTTTTTAATTTAATTTTTAAAATATTTAATTCGTATTTAAATGATGTCTACATAAATTAATCGATAATTTTTTTGATTAATTGCACTGGTGGTCTCCAAAGTATAAGGTTTATCTCATTTTGATCCTCAATATTTCAATTTCATCATTTTCTATTGAATATATTTCTATATAGTCCTTCAAATAGACAACATCCAAATTTCTAACGATTTTTTATCATAAACTTCTTAGGTAATACTTAAATATAAACAAAAAAATAATTTGAGTAACTTTTGATTAAAAATGTGTAATATAGGTAGTTTTTTATCCAAATTTGAATAAGTTATAATCAAAACTGTATAATTTTGGTTGCTCTTTGACCAAAATTAGGATATAAATTTGTTTAAGAGTTATCTAAATTATTTTTTACTTATATTTATATATCATGTGACAAGTTTATAATAAAAAATAGTTAATAATGTGGACGTTGTCTACTTGAGGGACTGCATAAAAATATATTCAATATTTTAGGGACAAAAATGGTGAAGTTGAAATATTGAGGACCAAAATATGACAAATTTTATACTTTGGAGATCTCCAATGCAATTAATCCTAAATTTTTTATGGAATGATTATGTGTTCAGCATGTGATATCGTCTGAAACTATGACATGTGATCATTTCTATAAAAAAAAAACTTGATATTTGATTAGGAATTAAAATTAAGAGTAATGCTATGCTCTCCCATTGTAGGTACACAGAGATCTCCAGCAAGAGATCACACTTTCGAGCCACCCTTTCATTGGTTTCATCTCCCCCTTCTCTCTCTCTCCATTCCGGCGCACAGAGAACTCAGATGAAGTTGATTCCCCTATATGGTCAATTTGAAAGCCCTCTCAACAACTCTTTTCTCATTTGAAAACCCTCTTTTAGTGTAAATGCCAGCATCATCAATTATAATAGTCCGTCTGGCCTTTCTGATCTCTCACTCTTCTCCTACACTCTGGCCAAGGTATGCTTATGGTTCAATCCACTATTGTTCTGAGTTTCTTAGTGATGGTGCTCAGAAATAATGGCCCAAGCCCATAATGATATTGGGGGTTTCAGTGAACAAGCAGGTCTGAAGATTAATCTATGAAAAATGAAAGAAGATAATGTGTAAGTGGTTCACCTTAACCGAATGACTAAGGCTACGCCCACTGTAAGAGAGTCTCTTGCTCTTTGGGCTAGTATATTATTCATTGTTTAACGAGTACAATAGTTTCGTTGGCTCAGTGCCTTTACAAGAACAACGCTTAGATAAGATTTTCTGTCTTGAGGACTTAAGAGTTTAATTGAGGAAGAAGAAGGTGATCTTCCAATGTAGGATAACAATGTCATATTTATACAAGCGATCCTTTTAGTGTTTCTTGTGGCTCCCTCTTCCTTTCTGCTAATTCTATGGGCCTCTCTGCTTTCGTCATGTAGTAATCTCTATCATACGGTGTCAATATGCCCACGATCTCTGGATGGTTATGCACATCAACACTCGCTACACCAGGGAGTGCGTGATTGTCATGGGTGTAAGAAGTGGTCCTTTTGTCCTCAGGACACGTGGCACGACTAGAACGCTCCAGGATGGGCGTTGGGCTGGGCTCCCCTTTCTTGAGCTGTCCTTTTGCTGAATTGGATTGGGGTTGGGCTGGACCTCAGGTATTCTGATATTGTTTGGCTTTCTCCTTTGAACTCGGTCCACTCTACTCTTGGTGTGGACAGGGCGCGGACACTACATTTGGGTCATTAAGCAAGCAAGAGTTTCCTAGGCTTATTGGGCTCTTTGATTATGGTGGCCCATACCCAAATTCCTATCATTATTACTTAGTATTTGTGTAATTGTTCACTACAGATAATTTTGTGCAGAAAATTTAGTTTTTGGTTCTTTTCAGCCCAATTGCCTGAGCAATATATGTGCATTACTGTACTGAATTTCAAACTTGTTTCATTGATGCGATGTTCTTTGGTTCTCCAGGTTAGTATTGCTTGATTTTTGTGTTTTTCCCCTTGAGGGGTTGTGTTTGTTTCAAGACGTAGTCTAAGCATTTGTTTGTTTGGTCTGACAGTTCGAGTTGCTTACTTAATAGCTAGTTTAGAACCCCAAAAAAAAAAAAAAGTATTTTAGTCCAACTTGTACAACCCTGAGTTCATCTTGAATTCCAGATTTTTTAGCCTGGATAGTACTAGGGCTAAAGGATTCAGGTTGGATGTTGAATTCGAATTGAGCTCGGTCAAGGGCTTTCTAACCTGCTGATCTCTCAACCCACCTAACCAATCAGCGCGGTATCCCTGTCACCGATATAGAAATTCGAAATGATCTAGAAGTATAAATTTTCTTGAAGAATCCCAAATAAATAGTTTGACAACAAACCTTGTGTTTGCTTGGACTTCAATTCTACCCAATCTCAATCTCTCTCTCTTTAATTGTTTTCAATTCATCTTTAATAACTTCCCCAAAGAACTTTCTGTTGGAAAAATAAAACTTTCATTGTCTATAAACTAGTCTTCAACAACCTTCCTTGCATTTGTGAATGTGCAAGACAAACTTAAAGAACATCATCACATAGAATCTCAACACTGATAGCTATTTTTAACAAATTTGGAGAAAAATCAAAGGAGAATTCGGGTCACTAAATTGTCGCGTCTAAGAATGAATTAACATCTTTCACTTTTGACATTTTAAGGTAAATAACACTTTATATTCTGAAAGATTTTTGTATTCTTAATTTATTACACTTTGAAAGATTTAGATTTTACACTACACCATGAATTTAATAAAAAGATAACAATGTTATTCAAAATCAAATATATGTTATTTTGCCCCAAATTTTGTTTTTGTTGCATTTTCTTATTTTTTTTTCAATTTTTATACACAATTATTTAAATATTACTCAATTTTAAGTATTGTAGATGAAAATTTGTATTAAATGTTATTAGAATGTATCATATTACTACATTTTATATGATTGAGGGTACAAATTGAAAATTTTAATCCATTAAATTAAGAATTTGAAGTTTTTTAGAATGCAAAGTGTTATTCACCCTGACTTTGTACATCCGTTCTCTCCGTGTGTCTACCTTACTCCTAAAAAAGGTAAACATCATATCTTCCCTTTTCTATAGTTGTTTTTTTTTTTTTTTTGATCAACCAATCAGCATAATCATTTCGTTAAGTAAGGAAATTGAGATTACAATCAATCAAAAGAAAAGTATTAAGCTCGGGAGGGGGAGCTTATCCAATTCAGTGTGAGTGGATTGTTTAACTTAACGGTTGCTACCCAATGAATAGCCTTGTTACAGGGCCTAGACTTGTGTAAAAAACTAAGGTTGTATAACCTAACAAAATGTCTAATATCATTAATAATAACACTGACTTCCCACAGAGGCACATCTTCATTGGAGCTAAGCTTGATGATGTTCAGACAATCGTTCAGAATTGTTGCATTGGTGATCAGTTGGGCTTTGACAGGGATGCAAGCTTGTCTTACTGCCTCTGCTTCAGCGATGATGCTAAATCTTGCTGGGAATGACATTGCACTGCCAAACACAATTACTCCCCTTTCCTTAAATGCCACCACTCCACATGCAGCTTTATCAGAACTTGGCTCGAAAGCTCCGTCGCAGCAGGGTCTCAGCTTCTGCTTGCTGTCTTGGCACCGAAGTTATACTGTTCAAGAAGCCCTCCTTTGCCGCATAGAAGATAATGTTGCATGCACGACCCGGTCAAAGTAAGTGCACTGTGTTTTTGGATTTTGTTGAAATATTGAAAGAATATTCAAAGCAAGACCTGACCCAAAAAAAAAAATTTAAAGCAAGATAGACTTGGTGGACTTTCCAATTATACTTATCCTCGATGCATATTAGTGAGAGTGGCATTGTTATTTTGCCGGAAATTTCTTAGATAAAGAATACTTTTTTAAACTAATAAAATATTATTATTTCAATGGCTTTGGTCCATTGGGTAAGATGTTAAATTTTTTCACTCAATGGTTTGCCATAGTTACCGCATATTAGTAGGACTAAACCAAATCTTCAATACTCAGAGCACATGGTGAGACATTAACTTTAGTTCGACGTAAGTATAATAGAGTTTTCTAAAAATATTTGTATGGTATTGCAGGACAATAATCTATGATAAATATGATCTACTTACTCTAAGTATCCACTACCATAATCCATGTTTAGATATTTTTCTCAGGCCCGGAATTTAAATTCTGGCCCGCAATAAACAATACCCCTAAAACCCATATATAAGAGCTTCACCAAATTCAGGGGTGAGTTTGAACACAATCTAACCCGAACAAGGTGGTAAAAAGTTTTTGGGGAGAATTATATCTAGATTCTCTGAGATTTGTCATTTAATCACTTAGACTCTCTGATATTTGAAATATTACACTTAGACTCTATGAAGTTTGTATGCATATAACACTTAGACCTTGTCGTGTGTTTGAATATTTGATAGTAAATTACACCAAAACCCTTGAAATTTGTATTCGTGTAATATTTAAATATCTTAAGTTTAAAATACTATATTTGGACCAAAAAAAATAAAATATATTCTAATTAAATAAAAAAAATCAAATATTTTAAATTTTACAATCAAAATTCTTTAAAAAAATCATAATTAGTATACAAACTACCTCAATTAAAGATAAAAAATATTATATCACCCCCAAAACCAATTCAATCTCTCACCCCAAAACCATCCAATCAGGCCCTAATAGGTTAAGGGAGTTGTATAAGCTACCCAAAAACAAAATTTTGGAACCATATCGAAATTTATTATATGTGTGGATATTTTTACAACTGTTGTGATACGGAAAAAGTGATAAAAATAATTACCACAACAATGATGAAAATATTTATAAAAGTGATAATTTTTTTAATACCCAAAAAAGTAGAAAAAACAGCTCTGACAACATAGGTAACAACATTTATAACAGTAATAAACACACTCACAAAAGTGATAATTTTTTTATTATAATATAACCCACAAAAATTATAAAAAAATACCTTTTAAAATAGTAAATTTTAAAAATACGGTACCGAATTTTTTTGTCCGTACTATAGTCAAGTTGTAGGTTAAAAGTCTCTCATCTATTTGTTTTTGCAAAATTTATTTGTGGTACGTAATGAATGTGGTATGTTTCACTATAATTCTCATTACTTCTGTTGTTTGACTTTAACCATTAAACTTTAGAATTCAATTCTGAATAGTCCATAAAAAAATTTTATTGACAAGACAACGTTTGAGTCACTCGGTCACTCCAATTAATAATTTTGAACTACCATTTTATTAGACTATTTAGTCTTTTAGCACCGGTGTATCCTACATTTACTCTTGAGTTATTCAAAAAAATGCCGGTTGAACAAATAGCGACATAACAGGACAGGACATGAACATGACACGATTTATTGTGAACCACAAATGAAACAGCAATTTTTGGATTAGGCAACCGCTTTCATGAGTAAAAAATTGGTCCATAAGTAAAAAATGTGCTACTTAGAGTCCTAACTCATGCTGCACTGTTATTTATTTATATATATATATATATATGTATAGATATATAGAAAGATATATAGATAACTGTTGAGTATAATAAGCTCTTGGTGCTAGATATACCGGACAATCTGGAAATGGACTTGGTGTAGCTACCTCCAGGACATCTTCTACTGGTGCAACTTCCCCTATCCTTACAATTAAGCACCAATCAAACCATGAAAAACCCAAAAAAAAATGTTTGTAGACAAATTTAAATAATATCACAACAACATAAAGAAACAAGGGTCCTTGCCATTTATTGCTAAAAACAACAAACAAAGAGAGAGACAAATTGTTGTGGACTTACAAGATTATTTTTTTTTTTCAAAAGGAAAGTAGGATTGTTGTTGTGGACAAATTGTCTAATGCACCTGAAATACATCAACACTATATAATTTTTATTGCCTGATAGACTCTGAATCAGTTTTATACTGTGTACAAAAGAGATCCAGATGGGGTAATATCTGCAGAAGGTTTCCAGGAAGCGGCGTTGTAAGTGTAGCTGAGAGCTCTTCTCGTGTCTTCGGGTTGGGTCACTTCCACTTGAATTTGGCTGCTCTTGGAAACACTGGAGGCTGTGGTGCTGGTGCCATCAGATGAAGAGAACACAGATTCAGGCATATTCGAAGTGGGTGGGGGACGAAAAACTGTGGGGAAGAGCGGCATCTTTGATGGAAGATCAGGCAGCGGAGATTCAAAGTTGAGGACAAGAGTAGCTTGCCTTATCGATGGCCTGAGATTGTAATTTGGGTGAGCACACCAGAGGCCAACTACCAGCAAACACTCCATTTCTTTCTCATCAAAGCCTCCACAGAGCTTCTGGTCTGCTGCTGCAAGAACCTTTCCTGTTCCATAAAGCTCCCAAACCCACTCAACCATTGAAATCTGACTTTCTTGGGAAATAAAATCAGTGGGTTTTCTCCCACATGCAATCTCCAAACACACGACTCCAAAGCTGTAGACATCAGATTCCTTGCTAGCCTTGCGGGTTATGACATATTCCACTGCCATGTAGCCCATGGTACCTGCCAAATCTGTCGTTGGTGATCCCTTTTCATGGTCTACAAGCCTTGCTAATCCAAAATCTCCAAGTTTTGCATTGAAATCTAAATCCAACATAACGTTGCTTGGTTTTATATCCCTATGAATAACACATTGTTCCCATTCTTCATGTAGATAGAGCAATGCTGAGGCCAAGCCCTTGACAATTTTGTACCTTACATTCCATGCCAACACAGTGTTCTCTTTGAAGAGATGCATATCTAAGCTGCCTTTAGCCATGAACTCATAAACAAGTAGGAGTTCTCTCTTTTCATGGGACCAGCCTTTGAGCTGCACTAAGTTTCTGTGCCTCAATCGACTAATGATCTTTACTTCTGATGCATATTCGTTTATCCCTTGTTTGGACCCCCTTGATATCCTCTTGATAGCAACAAGTGAATTCAATTCCTTCAAGAAACCTTTGTAAACTTCACCAAACCCACCTCCTCCAAGCTTCTCTGTTTCCGAGAAGTTTTTTGTTGCCCGAGCCAATTCCCTGTACGAAAACTTCTTAGGTCCACTACCCTTTTCGAGTTCATCATCCATGGGACCTTCAGCACCTTTTCTTGCTTTGATAGTTTTCTTCCACAGCCCAAAAAAGCCAATCAAAGCTAAACCACCAACCAAAACACATGATCCGACAATCAATCCCACCTTTATTACTCTCTTTTTTTTAAGTCCTCTTCGAATGGTG
Organism: Ilex asprella; assembly: GCA_023539305.1. Classification (NCBI taxonomy): domain Eukaryota; kingdom Viridiplantae; phylum Streptophyta; class Magnoliopsida; order Aquifoliales; family Aquifoliaceae; genus Ilex; species Ilex asprella. Next base: position 28,065,974 of record CM042191.1, read on the forward strand.
GTACTAAACTGCCATGACTTTACATTATTTTTTTCAAAGACTTCTCCAGTTCCGGCAGAGAAACCAAAAGTGACCCATGGTGGCAAGTAATCCTTTAGATCAACTACGTAATAAAGGTCATCTCGTCCTCGGAACGTGCCATCATCATTAAAACTGGTGACGACAACACTCAGATTTTTTGTGGCAGAATCATACTTAATCCAAGCTTCATGTATTCTTTCATACACAAATTTAGTATCCCAAGTTACATATGCAACAGAAGCCATTGAGTTGTTGAGTAGGATACCTACGTGATTGACGGGCAAATTGGCTTCCCAATCATTATTCCGATAAGTATCAAACTCGACTGCAACAAACGGATATTTCTCCGGCGTGTTTTGGCTTTGGAGACCAAGGCGACCACCGGCAGCATCAGGAGGCATACTGGAACCATTGGGAGCAAGGAAGAACGCAAGCCCTTCACCTAAATCACTGTTTTGTGCTTTTCGGATGACAAAAGAGAAATTGGTGTTGAAGTCCGATAATTTTCCGGACTCCTCATCCCAAAGGTGAAGAGGTTCAACACAGGTGGCTCGGCCGGCATTCCAACCGGACCCTAGGCTGTTCACATCGAGGTCTGGGGTGAGTTGGATGCCTTGGTCTGAGATAGAAGCATTCCCTGTGATGGCTATGGTTCGATTAGTATCACCTGGTGTGAAACTAGGGTAGTTAAAAGATAATGGAGTTGCAGGAACAAAATTGGTGAATAACAATAAAGCTAGAATAAAAAGATAATAGAGAGGCTTCGGTGACTGAGGGAGTAAGCTCCAGAAGTTGGACATAGCCATGGTGATGATGGCAGGGAGGAATTTTTTTTTTTTTATGGAGTTCTTCTTTTGGCATATGAATAACTAATTTATATTGCAAGTCTTTTGTGGAAAAAGTCTTGCGAGTCTTTTTCCGGAAATGTCTTGCATGTACCTAGATGGAGATTATCTTCAATACCGCCAGTATTGCTGCGCTGACCAAATTTGGTCAGCGTTGCATTATTGCAATATGGCTTTTCGGTGGATTCGCAACAATGACTAATTCACACATTATCAGAGTGGGTGGCATCAACTATGATTTCTGAGCAATGTTATTAAGATAAAATTTATAAACATAATTTAGGGACATAATGAATTGTTACAAACGAAATCATAATAAATTTATTTAATGTTACAATGAAATTCATTTTTAAATATATTTTACTATCATTTCATTTGTGACAACTCATTATATCTCCAAATTATGTCTCTTAATTATTTCTCAATAGCATTAGTGATTATTCCTATGGGATCCAAATGGACCGAATCATATTCAATATTTTTTTTCATTTTCTCTCCATAGTATTGTAAATACTCAATGCAAAAACAATTATTAACTCGTGATATCACCAATAATAAAATACCATATAGGGCTAGTGAATTGCATTTAACTCCATGTGATAGTTAGTTATTGGATAAGGTGGTAATATGCAATTATTGAAATAGCGAGGTTCACAAGATTTTTGAAGTATTGTTACGATTGTATAGTTGGTTAGAGTTATTACGTGTTAGATGTCATAATATCACAGTTGTATTACTCACATAAAACCAAGTACTACCCACTATATGTAATTGAGTCTCCACTAATGCATGGTGTGGGATTTACTATTTTGGAAAATCGATCTCTCTATATCCTTTACTTTGTATAATGATTTTTAGGCTTCTCGGCTTCTTCTCTCTCTTTTAATTCACACACATACTTCGGCTTGCACGCTACTGATCTCACTCCCTCCAAACCCTATGCATGTGTGAGATTGGATGTGTGCATATTTGCAATTGTGCATGGTAGGTATATTAGTGAATCAGATATAGATTCAACTCTGAATTTCTTGAACTGTATTTCATTATTTTAAATTTGGATGTATTTATGTTCGATCTTATTATAATCAAATTTGAATCACATAAAGATATACAAATATATGATGAATTAACATTAACAGATATTTGATAAAATTAAATCAAATGCAGATATGATTTGTTCAAATTCAAATTTAATCAAGCTATCCGGAACAATGGACTAATACCATGTGGTATCATGATCCACTAAAAGTTGTAACTTAGCCCCTAAACATGATCCAAAAAGTAGTAAATTTTGTTAGATCAATCCTAATATTTTAGGATCAATCCCAATTTTTATTTTTATTTTTTTGTTATTAACAAACCCAAAAAAATGTATCTAAACTCACAAAACTTGAAAAGGTCTTCTCCAAATAAAGGGGAGGGGAGAGAGATGTTGAGATTTAAAGGAGTTTTAAATTCACGGACAAACACACATAATCTAAGAACAAATTAAGAATATAAAGCAAAGAGAAAATAATAAAGAACAAGACACACAGATTTTACGTGATTCGACAATTTGTCTACATCCACGAAGCTGCAGGGATTTCACTATTGAGAGGGAGAGTTACAAAGAGCGGCTATAATGCACTCATAAACCCTAATCACCAAAACAACGGGTTTTTATATGACTTGTGCACCAAGCCACAAAACAGGCCCAAAAAAATTTTCTCGGCTCAAGCCTTCGCACCATGGACTAAGCCTCAGAAAATTTCTCATTAAAAACCTTTCAACATTATTCCGGATTAAGTCACTATCCGAATCAACACAAAAAACTAGGTTCCACAAAAGTCCAACAAGAGAGAGAGAGAGAGAGAGAGAAGGGTATAAAATAAGACTAATGTTATTTATACTTAAAAATTTAACATAATTTATTGACATAATTATGATCATTAGATCAACACTAAATTTTAATGTTTAATAAATCTTATAATTAATTTAAATATTATAATAAATTAAATCACAATAACATTATTTATAAAATAATTGATGCCACACCCACTTCATGGTTGTAGGCTGGCCAAATCTAGTGTAAGCCGTCTCAGAGACTATAGTCGGTCTCTGTGCATTACTTTTCAGCTAAAGAATTTTCAAACTGCAAAGGACTGTTCTGTCTCTGAAACGTGGGCCTTACAGAAGATAGATAGGACTATACTCGGTCTTTGTGCATTACTTTTCCGCTAAAGAATTTTCAAAGTGCGTAGGAATTTTCTCTCTCAGATGAGGGCCTTACAGAAGATAGATAGGACTCTTTCAAAAAAAAAAAAAAAAAGATAGATAGGACTGTATCAACTGATGTGCTGTGTGATAGCTGCTTTGATTTGGTCAATATGTTGTCAATGCAAATAATTGCAGAAGATAGATAGAACTGTATCAACTGATGTGCTGTGTGATAGCTGCTTTGATTTGGTCAATATGTTGTTAATGCAAATAAATTACAGAAAGCTTTAAATTTTGAGTGGAAAATGATTATGGACAATTTATTCAAAGGAAATTCCAGAAGATAATATAGTAGTGATATTTTTAAAAATATCCTGCTACCAATACTTATAGTCATAAGTTGAGTGTAAGGGTATATCAAATAGGTTAGGTGGTCAACCAGGTTATAAAATCTCCAATCTAGCTCAAATTGAACCCGACTTTTAATCCAAATTCAACTACTTGAATACCGTTGAAATTTAAAATTTTGAACTCGGGTTGAAGTTGAATTACACAAGTTGAGCTAAAACTCGAGCTTAATTCAAGATTCGAATTGATTAATTACTAGGCAACCCAAATTAAGAGATTTAATTGGCTCTTATTATATTAAGAGATTTTATTGTTAGGTTATCAAACAAGTTTAATTCATTAATCACATAAAGTCTTCAAGTATTAAGTTAGGCTATCAAAGAGCCCCTAAATCTTGAAACAAACACAACCCATCAAGGAAAGAAAATTACAAAAATCAAGTAAAACTAACATAGATAGTCAAAGAATATCGCACCAATGAGACAAGTTTGAGATTCAGAATAGTCTGAATTTGCATCTGTGGCCTCGGGCAACTAGAACTAAAACAAACCCACGCCAAACATTTCTACACAAGATTAATTGCAGTGAACATATATGTGTTTGATAAAAAAAAAACATATATATGTGTTTGCTGTTATAAATTTATTCACTACTGTTGTAAATTTTTACATTGATATTGTAAATTTGTCCACTACTATTATAAATTTTTCACTATTGTTGTAAATTTTTTACTAATGTTATAAATTTTTCACTGATGTTGTAATATTGTCCACTATTGTGGTAATTTTTTCTACAAATATTATAAGCTTAGAATTATTGTGGTTAAAATTATTAGTATATATACTAATTTTACTTTTATTTTAGTTAATATTATGAGAACCGTGGATAATAATATAAACTTAAAGGTAAATTTACGACAAATGTGGTTAAAAATATCAATCGTACATTTACTGCCATATTGGTTAAATTTTGTCCACTATTGTTATAATTTTACCCAATGATGTTATAAAATTTTCAGTTATGTTATAAATTTTTCATTGATGTTGTAAATTTGTCCACTACTATTGTAAATTTTTTCGCTGATGTTGTAATTTTTCCACTGATCAATCAGTCAATATTAGTGATCGATCACAAACTTACATAATATAGTTATGATACTTCAAATAGTGGTTTAAGTTTGCCCATTATTGTAATAAATTTTTTAATGATGTTACAATTTTATCCATTATTATAATAATTTTGTTCATTACTATTATAAATTTTGTACTGATGTTGTAAAATTTTCTACTATTGTGGTAATTTTGTTCACTACTTTTATAAATTTTTTACTAATATTAAAATTTTGTCCATTATAATTAAAAAAAATTATTGATATTATAATTTTATCCACAATTAACAAAGTAACAACATTTCGATATGATACCAAAATATTCCATTGCGGTTGCCTAGACAATCCTAAAAAATATTGCCAAACCGTGCCTAACTTTTCTGTCATTTCTTACAAAATCAAAGCATCTGTCCTGTCATAATCACACAGCACCAATTGGGTACTCTGAAATTCAGAGCCATGGCAAGCACCAATTTTCAAAGATTATGACCCAACTCATTAAGTTTATCTTAAATGTCTTTAAATTTCAATACTATGTTACATTTTTTCATAGAAACAAAAGTGCCAAAATTACGTCATCTATTTCTACCACACGGTCAATCACTTAATATTTAATTATTTTATAATATAACATAATTTTTATTTCAAACATTATTCATACACAGTAGTATATATATGTTAAAAAAATTTAATATAATGAGATCAATTTTTTTGGTGATCGAATTTTATGTTCAATCGTGCTCTCCGGCACGGATTATGAATTTATCAACATTGCATAGATGTGGCAAAGAAATCCAAAATCTAGAAGTACCTATCGATATAAACAATATGACAACAAATCTTAATTTTTGCTTTGGACTACAGTTCTACCCAATCTCAATCCCTCCCTTTAATTGTTTTCAAATCATCTTTAATAATTTCCCAAAGAACTTTCTGTTGGAAAGATAAAACTTTCATTGTAAACTAGTCTTCAACAACCTTACACTTAAAGCTAATATTAGTTGGTATTTGAAACAGGTACCTAAAAAATCTGAAATGCATAGAAATTTGTCAACTTGCATATATGTGATTTAGAAATTCGAAATAATCTAGCAGTAACTATAAATTTTCTTGAAGAATTCCAAATAAATAGTTTGACAACAAACCTCGTGTTTGCTTGGACTGCAATTCTACCTGATGATGCACAAATCGGTATTGCACAAAAACAACAGTCGAGTATATGAACAGGTGCAATTAATGAGTAATAAATAAACAATTAATGACAGATAATTGACAAAGCAGCAATAATAGAAAACACAGAGGTTTATAGTAGTTTGGTCCGGGTGACCTACTCCACTCTCGGGAACGACAGCGATGACCATTATTGATAAATAATGTAACCGAGAGAGTAACTCCGGGAGTATTACAGAGCTTAGAAGAGAGAGAGGACAATGTGTGTAGAGAGATGTGTGAGGTTTGGAGGTGATCCCAAGGTGTCTCTTCTTATAGAGAAAGCTTACATTATATAAGTTTAGTAAGCCGGGGATGTGAGGGAGAGTGTAACTGCGATTTTGGTAAGTATAGTTATGGTAGGATTAGATCTTCGCAATAATGTCAGTCCCGATATTCTCTCCCTCGTGCTCCTATGCATGCGAAGAAAGATCCTGAGCTGGAGTGCACTGGGTTGAACTTGAGTCAGAGTAATTCCAATGATGTTGAGGAAGACTAGGGAGGAAAGAGCGGAAGAGGAAGGAGAGACGGGGCCAACCCATGGGCGGCGCCCCCTTTGGGGATCCTTAGGCGCTAGCCTCTTTGCTCCTTTGGGCTCTAGTCCCTCCTTGGTGCTAGCTTGGGCCCCATTTCGGTACTATCCGTAGGCCTCATTAATTTAGGCCCAATTAATTTAGAGCTTGTCACTACCCAATCTCAATCTCTCTCTTTAATTGTTTTCAAATTAACTTTAATAACTTCCCCAAAGAACTTTCTATTGGAAAAATAAAACTTTCATTGTCTGTAATCTAGTCTTCAACAACCTTGCATTTGTCAATGTGCAAGATAAACTTAAAGAACATCATCACACAGAATCTCAACACTGATAGCTATTTTTAACAAATTTGGAGAAAAACCAAAGGAGAATTCGAGTCAAAATTGTTGTGTCTAAGTACGAATTAGCATCTTTCACTATTGACTTTGTAAGGTAAATAACACTTTCTATTCTGAAAAATCTTTGTACTCTTAATTTATTACACGTTGAAAGATTTAGATGTTTGCACTGCACCCTCAATTTAATAAAAAGATAATAATGTTATTCAAAATCAAATATCTGTTATTTTGTCCGAATTTATTTGTTGTTGCATTTTGTTATATTTTTCAAGTTTTATACACAATTGTTTAAATATTACTCAATTTTAAGTATTTTAAATGAAAAAAATTTATTAAATGTTATTAAAATGAACCATCTATCTATACTACTTTAAAATGTCAACATATCTAAAAATTATTTTTTCCATCTTTCTCCTCCAACAATGTTACTATGTCTTTCTTATCCTCAAAATCAATGATATATTAAACCAAAATTATCACGTTTACGCTAAACCTACTGGTTCACAATCATATTGCCGTTACAATAGTCTCTTCCTCTCCCTCTCCCTCTCCCTCTCTCTCTCTACTATTCATTACCTTGAGATTCATTACCCTAAGATTCATTACTGGGTAAAAACAATCAAAACTCTCCTCTTTTCACCTTCTTCTCTCCCATACTCTCTCTTTATTGCTCTCTTAGAGGCTATGGGCCTATTTGGTTTGCATCTCAAAAAATAATATCTAAAACCTTTTTTTGGGAAGAATTTTAAGAAAGTATTTTTAAAAATTTTTAAATTGCAAAACTTGTTTGGTTATATATTTTTGAAAATAGTTTTAAAAAACAAAAATTATAAAATTTGTTTGACCAATAATCTACAATTTCCACTCTCACATCAACTCTCTGTCTCTCTCTCTTTCACTATGCAACTCACAAAGCATCGAACACCACTAAAACCACAAAGCAACCACCACTGTGCAACTCACAAAGCACCGAACACCACTGAAACCACAAAGTAACCACCACCACAATCCACAACCACCGAAACCCACAACCACCATCAAAATCAGCAAAGCACCACTGAAACCCACAACGTGGAGAGATCTGAAGAAGATTTGAAGCTTCGCCAGAGAGATCTGATGCTTGTTCTATAGAAAAAAATGGTGGATCTAGTATGATGACAAAGCCTACAGTAGGTTTTCCACCAAGTCCAGGCTTACAGATGCTTAAGCAACAGAGCCTCTGTGCATAAGGTTCTCCAATTACTCACTCTGTTGTAAGCAGGATAAGGGTCTTCATTCGGTTTGTTGGGCAAAGTGTAGAGAGACAGAGAGGAAGAAAAGAAGAAGAAGAAGAAAGTCTCGCTGCAAAGGAGACTCGAAGTGCAAACCTCATTAAAGAGTTGTTCTTCGTGTTCTCCTTGTTTCCATAATTTTCAAAGAAAAGTCCAAAAACAAGTGTGACTTGTTTTCGGTTTTTGTGTTCCAAATTTTATTTTTTTCGAAAATTTTGAGAACCAAAAACTTTTTCGCAGATGATAACCAAACAGGCCCTAGATTTTCGATTTTCTATATACAACGTATTATAACCCAATGGATGACTCACCTTCAATACACACCTCAAAACGCTGCATCTCTCCTGCTACCATTTACTGTTTGATAGCTAGATTGTTGTTTTTCACGTACTCTTAATTTCTATGAAATGGTTGTGTGTTTGTCTATCATTTTTTAGTTGTACAACACATTTCCTATGGTTTTCCCTGCTTTAGTTTTTTTGCTTTGAGTTGCTTGCATTGTACTCCTTTATTCTCAATCTCTTTTCGTTATTTTTATCCATGGTTAGATTTCACAGCGTGTCACAAGACTGGTCGAAGCCGTGATTTCATCGTCGTTGTTGATGAAGAAATTTCACTCTGTTATGTGATTATTGCCCTTTATCGTGTCTTTTGATTTGCAATTATCTTCAATTTGGCTACCTTCAGCAAAATATAGATTGAAATTTCTTATATTGAACATAAATTAATATTATTACTTAATGATGCACAAATCGGTGCAAGATCAACAGTCAAGAAGATGGATGGTATCGTAGTAATTAATCGATGATTAGTAGATAAGTAATAAAAGAACAAATAAATGAATAGCTAACACAGGAATTTATAGTGGTTCGGTCGTGGCCTACATCCACTTTCAATGGCATGGTGGCCGATATTCTTTATTAACGAATAATGGTGCTCTCCTCCGTTAGAGGTTTGCTTCGAGGAGCTATAGTGCTTTTAATGAGAGGGAGTCGGAGAGAACTAGAGAGCAAGGTGTAGGAGACGAGTGTAGATTTTTTGGGAGGCGTGCCCTAGATGTGAGGAGGGCTTACTATTTATAAAGTTAGGGTAATGAGGTGAGGCGGTGGAGTGAGCAAGGGATTTCCTATTTTGATAATTTGCAAACATAGTAGAGTATCTCTGTGCTCGTCTCCCAATTCCTTCGGAGGAGGGCTTCCAGCTGGACCGGTCTTAGACTTGGACTTGATAGATTTTTATATGACTGGGCTCTTCAAATGAGGTTGGGCCTTTTTATATAATTTGGACTATTTGGGCTTGACCCATCATTTGCCCCCCAATGCCCTCTGTCCAATAAATTTGGAGGGAGGAACATTTATTTGAATTTGAACTTTGACCCAGGAGAGTTCCTTTTCAGTCCTGATATAGCTTGTCTTGTTAAACACCTCAAGCTCTTTACCATTTTTGGCATGTACTTTTAGGGAAGCCCTTGATTTTTAAGTGGGCTTTTTACCCTTTTTAAAAAACCCTAAGCTACAAATTCCACCTTCTTCTTCATTCTACCCACTTCATTTATTTGAGTTGAAGCTCTATTCTTGAAAATTTTTGAGAGCCCAAATGCTATCCATTCCATAGAATTTTGTGAGGGTAAGTGAAGGTGCTCTCCTTGAATCTTTCGGCAACCAAGAGGTAAGGTTCTTAAACCCATCATCTAGAGCAATGTCCATTGAGGGAGATGAAGTACACAACTCCATTAATACCCTGGGGGATGTAGAGATTGGAGATGGAGACCCTCGGGTATTACTTAACCAAGAGGAGGAGGGGAGAGCCGAGAAAGAGGGAGGCGAGATGAGTGCTGTCCATACCTCCGGGCGAGCGGCCAAGGCAAGTGGGCGAGCGGCCCAGGCAGGCGGGCGATCATCCCCTCAAGTGGGTGAGCATTGGGACCCGTTTGGTGCTGCTGTGAATGATTTAAGCGAAGCAAAAAGAGGGGTGGGTCTGGCAACCGGCGAGGTTGTCCAGACCGCATCTGGGCGTGCCTTCGATTTGGACAGACGCATGCACGAGGCGGCTGGATTGGGCGCCCAGGCCTTTGGTCGTGCGGTTGTGGTGGCGGACGAGCAGTGGGAGCCACTGGTCGGTGCAGTGGGCATGCACAGCGAGCGAGCCTAGGCACTGGACAGCCTGGGCGTGCAAGGGGCTCGGTCCAGGCTAGGTGCATAGGAGAAGCCGCTGGACGGTGCAGTAGGCGTGTGCAGCGGGCGTGTAGGGGCGCTGGACAGCCTGGGCATACAAGGAGAGGCGCTGGTGCCTGCTGGGCGAGCACCACAGTTGGGTGCTCATGTTGTCCGGTCACCACAAGCGGACAAGGAGGCTTCGATGGGGGCTGTCCTGGGCGTCAACCGAAGCACTGACGAGCTGGGCATCTCCTTAGGGGGGCCAGGCGAGCAGGTCTGCTCCTTTGGCGAGCCAGGCGGCGCTTTAGGTGCTGACCCAGGTGCTGGATTGTTTCATTTGGACGAGCATAGATGGTCAGGCATTTCTCCAGGTACTAGGTTATTTTGTTTGGGTGAACATCCAGGCGTTGGGCTGAACGCTGCGAGCAACAAAGAGGTTTTGGGTGTTGCTTCTGGTGATCATGATAAAATCACTCGAGACCCACCAGATGATGGCTCAGGCCCCTTTTTACGGCCTCAAAAGAAGAAAAGCAAAGGTAAATTGGTCCTGGATAATGATGGGTCTAAAGTGAGTACCCTTTTCAGTTATTCAATTCTGATGATGACATCTCGAGGCTTATTTCTGTCTATCATATCCATCCCACCGTGCTATGTCATCGGGCCGAGAAAGGCAAGCTTGCTTGCGACGACTCTTCTAGTGACATAGTCATTTACGATGAGATGCTCGAGGCTGGACTGAGGTTCCCCATGTCTTTTCCCATTTGTCAAATTCTGCATTACTTTTCATTGACTCCGGAGCGGTTGGCGCCTAACAGTTGGAGGGTCTTGTTGGGTTTTCTTGTATTGTGGAAGAAGATGCATCATGAGGATGCTTCTCCTAAAGTGTTCCATGCAGCCTACAACTTGAGCAATACTCCGACGCCAAATAGGGGGTGGTACTATTTTACCACCAAGAGTGGTACAGTGCTCACGGGGTTGCGCTCCAATTGCCATAGCTGAAAATCGCGCTTCTTCTTTGTTGACGGAGAGTGGGCTTTAGAAGCCAGTAGGATTTTGGTTCCGACCCGATGGGATGATGCTAGGAAACCCGGTACGTCCTACATTAGCTCTTTCTCTCTCTCTCTCTCTTTATGTATGCTCATCATCCTCTTGCAGACATGCCAGTACTCTCCGAGGATCAAAGGCGAAAACTGGAGGTCGTGAGGGATTATCCTGATAAAGACTTGGCGACTCTTTTGCCTAAGGATGGTGGGGCCAAAGGCTCCTCTCTGATTCGTGTTAAGGCCGTTGGTGGATCTTCCTCAAAGAGGAAATTTGAGTTGATTATTACATGTCCTTTCGTTTTATTTGGTGTCTCGTGTGTGTCTCACACTACATTTTCTTTGCAGCTATCTATAGAGGAGTGGTTGGATCTCGCCTTTTTGGTAGAAGTCCTTCTCCTTCAAAAGTGGCAAGGATGGGAGATGTTACCGGAAAGACTTCTACAATGTTATCACCTGAGGTGAGCTCTCCTCAGGCAACCTCACCAGTTATGCCTCCTCAGTCGCCGGCGGCTCCTTTAGCCACACCTGTTACTCCAGAGACTCCCTTGTCGGGTACACCCTCTGTTCCTCTGCCTTTTTCTCGCGCAGGAACTTTCACAGAGGCCCCGTTTTGGTCTCGTCCCATGCTAGGCAACCCGATAATCATTAGAGAGAGACTCGGGAGGTTCGTGTTTCCACCAGAGGTTAATTAGATTAATACTCTAAGCACCGAGAAGATTGCCAATATGCACTTAGAGAGTTTGGCTCAGGTAAGGGTTTTCCTATTCCCTTTTCTCCAATCCTTTCTTACATCTTTCCCCACTCATCTAACTTTCATTTTTTTATTTTATTTATTTTTTTTTTCAGATTTCAACTACATCTCTCTACTTGTCTTCAAGGGCCCACACCCACGGCAAGCTGAGAGAGGATCATGTAGTCCTTCAAGAGGACTTTCTTGCTGCTCAGAGGCGGATTGCTGAGCTCGAGGCTGCGGGTAGAACTTTCAAGGATGCTGCTCAGGGAAGGGTTGCTGAGCTGGAAGCTGCTGGTAGGGCTTTCAAGGATGAGCTTGTGCTGGCCCAGGAGAGGGTGTCCATACTTGAGTCTGAGCTTTCGGTGTCTCGTGAGAGGGACGCGCTCAGAGAGGAGGAGCTCGTTGTGGCCCATAAGAAGGCGTCTGGGCTTGGGTATGAGCTCTTGGCATCCCGTGAGAGGGATGCGCTCAGAGAAGCTGAGTTAGTTTCGACCCGCGAGAAGGCAACTAAGCTTAAGGCTGAGCTTTTGGCGACCTGAAAGAGGGACGCGCTCAGGAAGGTTGAGTTTTTCAGTGGCTCGTGAGAGGATCATGCTCATGGAGACTGTTGTGGGGGCAGATTTGAAGGCGGCTCATGAGAGAGCTTCCCAGGCTGAAGAGAGGGCTATCGCAGCCGGAAAGACTTAGTGAATGGGCTTGCAGATGCTTTCATCGATGGTTATGAGGAGCTTCGAGGGAAGATTTAAGTGGCTTTTCCTGATATTGACTTTTCAGGTTTTTTGCCCACTGAGGCGCCTGATGATAGTGATGGGAGTTCTGATGATGCTAGGGATGGCGAGGATGAAGTGGAAGAGGACCATGAGAGCAACTAAAGTGCTGGAGATTTTTGGTTTCTTTCTTTATTATTTTTATTTTTATTTTTAGGAAGACACTTTTATAAAGGCAATTTGCGGTCTTACTTTTGTACTCCTCTGAAATTAAATGAAGATGCAAAAGATCTTTTTAGAGTAAGATGTAGAAAAAAAATTATTCATCTATCGCTTATGGGAAGCAATATTGGGTAATGACCCTAAAGAGGTACATTAAAAAAGATAAAACCAAGTTCCAGCACTCACTATTTTAATACTCTTATGGTGTCATTGATAATACATCTTCAAGTATTCTGCATTCCATGGATGGAACAAGGCTTTCCCTTCAGAATTCTGGATCTTCTAGGTGTCTGGCCTCACTACTTCTGTTATGAGGTAAGGTCCTTCCCAGTTTGGCTTCAGTTTTCCTTCGCGTGCATCTTTTGTGGCGAGGATCATTTTCTTGAATACTAGGTCCCCTGGTTGGAAGGAACGAGGCTTCACCCTTAAATTGTAGTGCTTCACCATACGTCGTTTGTACTCTGCGTTGCGGACCACCGCCATCTTCGTTGCCTCCTCCACCAAGTCGAGGTTGATGTGGAGTCCTTCCTCGTTGGTGGTAGGGTCGTAGTGCTGGACCCTTAGAGAGTGCACCCTATCTCCACAGGAATAACTACCTCAGTTCCAAAGGATAGGAAGAAAGGAGTCTCTCCCGTAGGAGTTCTTGGTGTTATTCGATAGGCCCACAACACTCTCGGTAGCTCGTCAACCCAGAGACCCTTCGCTTTTTCAAGTCTTGTCTTCAAGTTGCACAACACCATTCTTACCATGACCTCTACTTGCCCATTTACTTGCGGATGTGCTGGGCTGGAGTGAGGTTGTTTTATATGGAGGTCGGAGCAGAAGGAGTTGAGGAGCTTGTTGTCGAATTGCTTCCCATTGTCACTGACGATGGCGTTGGGTGTCCCAAAGCGACAGACTAGGTTTTTTCAGATAAAATCTTTGACCTTGGGGTCTGTGATCTTGGCTAAGGGTTCGGCTTCTGTCCACTTGGTGAAGTAGTCAACTACCACCACTACGAACTTGTACTGCCCCTTACTCAAAGGTAGGGGGCCTAGGATATCGATGCCCCATTTGAAAAAAGGTCATGGACTCATGATTGTTGTCAGCTCCTTTGGTGTTTGCCTAGGCACAGTCGCGAAGCGTTGGCACTTGTCGCATTTTTTAGAGAACTCTTGGGCGTCCCTTACCATAGAAGGCCAGAAGTAGCCTTGTCTGAGCGCCTTATGAGCAAGGGAGCGCCCTACTGAGTGATTCCCACAGATCCCTTCGTGGATTTTCCGTAGGGCATAGTGGGCTTCTTCGGGTGAAAGGCAACGCAGCAACGACAGGGAATAGCCTTTTTTGTACAAAGTGTCCTGCAGGATGGTAAACTTGGAGGGTCTCATTCTCAGCCTCCTAGCTTCTAAAGAATCATCCGGCAACGCACCTTCTTGGAGGTATGCCCTTATTGGGGTCATTCAATTTGACTCAGCTGACGCACAGTTGATATTTGTGGCCTCCATGTCCATCCTGCTTGGTTCGAATTGATGGTCAACGAATACTGGTTCTCCCGATGGGGTTTCCGTGGAGGAGGCCAGCCTTGCAAGTGCATCGGCGGCCATGTTGTCTTCTCTTGGAATATGGCAAATCTGAAAGTGGTGGAACTTTGTGATCATGCTTTTTGCTATGCCAAGATATTCTTGCATTCTGGCTCCCCTGGCTTCAAACTCGCCCTTCACTTGATTAACTACTAGTTGAGAGTCGTTGTAAGCGGTAAGGTGTTGAGCTTCCATCTCAACTGTCAGTCTTAATCCAGAAAGGAGAGCTTCATATTCCACCTTATTGTTGGAGGCGATAAAGTGAAGCTTCACCGCTGACTTAAGAGTGGTGTCATCTGGGTTGACCAAGACTAAGTCGGCCCCACCTCCTTCACTGGTTGAGGAACCATCTACGTAGAGTTTCCAGAGTAGAAGAAGGTAGGGTTCGGAGATTGAAGTGGATGATTGGGTACGTGGAGGTGTGGCGGTGCCCCCCAATGAAGTTGTGGTCTGGGTGCCACAAGGTGTCTAGGCGCCCAAGGAGGCTAGCTGGGTGCCCAAGGGGGCTGGCTAGACACTAGTGGGAGTGTGGGCGCCCAAAGAGGCTGGATGGGCGCCAGAGGGGGTCTGGGCGCCCAAGGTGGTTGATTGGGAGCCATCCTGGATGCTCTGGGTGCCTGGGTTGGCTTGGGCTCCAAGTGTGGTTGCCTGGGAGTCCTTGCTAGACTCCTGGGTGTCCCCGTCAGGCGTCTGGATATCCTTGAGGCTTCCTTCCTCTGCTGGTGTAAGTTCGGCGATGAAATCCGTCAACGCTTGTACTTTGACAGCTGCTCTTGGTCGGTAGTGAATATCAAATTCGCCTAGTTCTACTGCCCATTTAAGAAGTCTGCCTGGCACATCTGGCTTTCCTAAGATTCTTTTAGAGGTTGGTCTGTGACGATAATTATACTGTGACTCTGAAAGTAATGCCGCAGTTGTCTTGCCGTTGTGACTAGGGCGAGTGCTAGTTTTTCTAGCCTCAAATACCTCGTCTCTGCCCCCCGATAGGCCCTGCTCACATAATAAATAGGCTTCTGTACTCCGTTATCGTTTCTAATGAGCACGGAGCTTACTGCTGATAAGGAGGCAGAAAGGTAAAAAAGGAGAGCTTCTCCTAGAGTGGCACGTAACAAGAGGGGTGGTGTAGTTAGGTAGGCCTTGAGTCTTTGGAGGGCCTCCTCCGCCTTAGGTCCCCACTCAAAAGTCTTGCGGAAAAATTTAAAAAAGGGGAGACACTTGTTTGCAGATTTAGATACGAATGTATTGAGTGCTGCGATTCTCCCATTAAGACGCTGGAGCTCCTTGGTTGAGGAAGGTGATTTCATGTCGAGGATGGTCTTGATCTTATCAGGGTTCGCCTCGATTCCCCTCTAATTGACCATGAACCCTAAAAATTTATTGGACTCCACGTCAAAGGTGCACTTCTCAGGATTGAGCTTCATGTGATAGGACCTCAGGACCTTGAAAGTCTCCTGGAGGTAATTGACGTGGTCTATTGTTGCGAGGCTTTTTACCAGCATATCATCCACATATACTTCTATCGTTCTCCCGATTTGAGACCAGAACATCTTGTTCACTAGCCGTTGGTAGGTCGCTCCTGCGTTCTTTAGCCCGAAGGGCATTACCCTGTAGCAATAAGTCCCCTTTGGAGTAATGAATGATGTCTTCTCCTGTCCGGGGAATACATGCTAATCTGGTTGTATCCACAGTATGCATCCAAGAAAGTGAGCAACTCGTGCCCGACGGTGGCGTCGATGAGGAGGTCGATCCGTGGCAGCGGATAACTATCTTTTGAGCACACCTTGTTGAGCTCAGCAAAGTCGACGCAAAGACACCACTTCCCATTGACCTTAGTTACCATCACTACATTTGAGAGCCACTCAGGATAGGCAACTTCTTTGGCCGCCCTGTTTTCTATCAACTTCTCTACCTCTTTTTACATTGCTTGGGCTCTTTCAATGGAGGTGCCCCTTAGCTTCTGGCGAATAGGCTTGTGACGCGGGTCAACATTGAGACGGTATGTGGCTACTTCTAGGTCAATGCCCTCAAGGTCTGCATGTGACCATGCAAAGATGTCAATGTTACGTCTTAAAAAAATTATTAGTGGACCCACCAAGTTTGCAGAAAAGGAAGAGCCAACGTATACTCTTCTATCTGGGTGCTCTTTATCCAGCACCATAGGGGTGAGCTCCTCGACTAGTTCTCCTCTTTCCATGGTGGAGTCATCCCTTGGGTCAAGGACCTCCACTTGCAACGTCTCTTTTGACCTTCTCGTCTTCATGGAAGAGACGTAGCATTCCCTTGCTGCTACCTGGTCTCCTCTAACCTCCCCAACTCCGTTAAGGGTTGAAAACCAGAGGATGAGGTGATAGGTGGAAGGCATGGGTCTTAATGTGTTGAGAGCAGGTCGCTCTAATATGACATTATAAGCTGATGGGCAGTCTATCACCAGAAAGTTAACCATGACTAAGGAGTTTCAGGGCGCCGCTCCACCTGTGACTAGTAGGGTGATGGACCCTGGGAGATACACCTTCTCCCCTGAAAATCCAATGAGGGAAGATCTGATGGGCTGCAACCTCTCTCTGCCCAGGTTGAGCTTGGCATAAGCTTCTACAAACAGGATATCTATAAAGCTGCCGCTGTCCACTAGGATTCTGTACACCTGAAAGTTGGCAATCGTCATGGTGAGCACCAGGGGGTCGTCGTGGGGGTGTTGAATCCCTTCCAAGTCCTTATCTGAGAATGATATGACCTCGTTGGTGCCTTGTCTGGGCACTTTGGATGGGCGCCCTTTGTCAAGGTGTCTTGTCCTAGCGTGGGCCTTCATGGCAGAAAAGGACTCTTCACCTCCTGCTAATCCTCCCAAAATAGTGTGGATTTCCCCAACGGGATGTTGCTATTCCTGATTATGAGGCGGCGGTGGCGGCTGTCCTCTACCAACAACATACTGGCATCGATGGCCACGTTGGATGAGGTCCTCAATTTGCCTTTTGAGGTCATAGCAATCGTTGGTGTCATGCCCATGGTCGCGGTGAAAGCAGCAATACTTGTTAGGATTTCTGCGATTTGGAGGAGATTTCATCTTCCCCGGCCACTTTACTACGGGATCATCCTGGATCTAGAGTAGAATATGCCCGACAGTGGCATTGAGGGGATTGAAGGGTTGTCGGTCCCTCTGGGGAGTAGGGTCAAGCCTGTCTTTGATGGGAACCCTCTCTGTTCTACTGTTTCGCTTGTTGCTAGTCTCCTTCTTGTCGTCCCTTTCTCTTTCTTTCCTCTTTTCTCCAGATCGTGAGGACTCCCCTCGCTTGGCCCCTGTAACGTCCTCAACATTCATATATTTTTTAGTCTTTGCTAACAACTCTAGCATGCTTCTTGGTGGGCGTTTCATGACGGAGAAAAGAAAACTCGACGAGCGGAGGCCTCCCAAGAAGGCAGTCATCATCACTTTGTCCTCGAGCTCATCAACTCGGAGTACCTCCTCGTTAAAACGACTGAGGTAGCTCCTTAGACTTTCCTCCCGGTCCTGCTTTATATTAAGTAGGTGTGTGACAGGCTTCTGGTGGCGGCGCTCCCCAATGAAGTGTGACACGAATGACCTGCTAAGCTCAGTAAAGGAGGCAATAGAGGCTGGGGAGAGCTTAGTAAACCATATTCGAGCAGACCCCTTCAATGTGGTTGAGAACGCCCTGCACATGATTTCGTCTGGGACATTGTGCAACTGCATCAAAGTTTTGTAGGTGTCGAGGTGATCTAGTGGGTCCTTCGTCCCATCAAAGGTCTCCACCAAGGGCATTTTGAACTTCTGAGGGAGTGGATAGTTGGCTACGTCGGGCTTGAAAGGTGTGTCCGTTCGGCTTACAAGATAATCAACGGTCTCTGGTCCTTGTGCCTTCATAGCATTGAAGACGTCTCCTAGCTGATTTTGGACCTAATTGATTTTCTTGTCCCAATGATTCGGGGCTCAGTCATGAAAATGACTCTCATACTCCATGCTTTGGTTCTCGCCCTCATCCTCTTGGAGAGGAGGGGCCTCACCATGGGAAGTAAGAGGAGGAGGGGGTGGAGGTCCCTCATGATGGACTCCCTTGTGTGGGGCGCCCAGGGGGACTCCATAGTGGGCGCCCAGCCTTACAGGGGCGCCTGGGTGTAGAGCAGTAAGGCGTGAAACTCCTTGACCTCCAGGACGTGGAACTCCTTGAGGTCCTCCAGGCTGTGCTCCGTCGAGTAGTGCCCCTCGTTCAGTGAGCATGAGGTACAGTATCTGTTAGTTTTGGGCCACCAGCTGCTGCATGGTCTCCAACATCTGTTGGGAATTTGGAGGCGGATCCTCTGGCACGTGGTTGGCAGGTGGAGGAACATTCCCCTCCTCTCGTGGTGGATTTTCGTCAGGTTGATTCATCGACCTAGTAGTGAACACCATTGGCTCAGTCAATGGAATGTGTGGAATGGAATATTTGAAAGTGAGAATTTCGTCGTTCCCACAGACGGCGCCAAACTGATGATATACAAATCGGTGCAAGATCAATAGCCAAGAAGATGGATGGTATCGTAGTAATTAATCGATGATTAGTAGATAAGTAATAAAAGAACAAATAAAGGAATAGCTAACACATGAGTCTATAGTGGTTCGGTCGTGACCTACATCCACTTTCAATGGCAACGGTGGCCGGTATTCTTTGTTAACGAATAATGGTGCTCTCCTCCGTTAGAGGTTTTCTCCGAGGAGCTGCAGTGCTTTGAATGAGAGGGAGTCGGAGAGAGCTAGAGAGCAAAGTGTAGGAGACGAGTGTAGACTTTTTGGGAGGCTTGCCCTAGATGTGAGGAGGGCTTACTATTTATAGAGTTAGGGTAATGAGGTGAGGCAGTGGAGTGAGCAAGGGATTTTCTATTTTGGTAATTTACAAACATAGTAAGGTATCTCCGTGCTCGTCTCCCAATTCCTTCGGAGGAGGGCTTCCAGTTGGACCAGTCTTGGACTTGGACTTGATAGATTTTTATATGACTGAGCTCTTCAAATGAAGTTGGACCCTTTTATATAATTTGGACTATTTGAGCTTGACCTATCATTACTGATTGTTGTAAGCCTATACTTCGTCTAATTGACACTATCCCCATGCTCTATCTCGGGATTTGTATTTAGGCAGGTCAGAAACTAACATTATCAATTGTGTTGGGCAACGAGCAGCATTCGAAGGAATATAGCCAATTCGAGCACTTACCGTGGCAAGACAAATCTCTAAACCACCTTAGCACTAATCTTCATGTAGACTGAGTTCAAGACACCCCGTCCAAAATTCTTTAAAAGGAATAGATTCATACACACAAAAGGTCAAAAGGGCTGACACCAGTTTGTGTGTAAAATTATGTGTAGTGCTTGTATCAACGAGGTTTAAATTTGTTTAATCTTTCTTTATTTGTTTGGTCAGATTTTCCACACGACCAACAAGATATACAACGTAATATTTCTTCAGATTTCTATGTTTTTGTACGGGTTCTTGGATAATCAGTTTCTTCACACTACCTACGTAGAAACTTAGCAACAACTCATTTACTTTTCTATCCCCTGGAAATTCTCTGTGAGCCAAAATCTTTTATCACTCAATTTTATTTTTTCTTTTAGTTTCTCTGACCTCGTAGTAAGTGTTTTCTCTAATGTTCTTTCAGGATCAGCTGGATCTTTGTAGTGGTCATAGGTGTATCTTTGTTGAGCCAATGGATCCTAAAATCGACAAGTAAGGATTCAAGAACAAACTATGTGCATTCCTCTAACATGGCAATACACACTTGCACATTTTGTGTGTCTTAAGAGACCATGATTAGTCATTGTCAGTGATTAAGAGCATGCATTTACTTTGGGCAAGCAACTTTTTTATTTCTATTTTTTTCTTTCGCTTTGGTATGGTTTATAATCCCTTCCAATTTACTTTCTTTGTCCAAGTCTTCTCTCTACTTATGTGGGTGTACAAGTTCGTTCGATTCTGTTTAATTAGTTCAATATATTTTTTTTATTTTTGATTTTTCAGACTTTAGGGAACACTATAAATTGCACATTTTGAATTGAATTAGTGTATTTACTTGCTTTAGGAATTAGACCATTTTTAAGCATATGCCTTGTCACTTGTGCCTGCTTTATTGATTTCATATGTCACTCTAGAATGATTAGGATTATCATGAAGCCATAATGAGCAAAAGCAACTATATGTCCCCTCTCACATTGTAATTTACACGATTGGCGACTACATGAAAGTGTACCTTTAATGTAAGTGCCGGTAGAAAAAAATGGTGGTGTAAAATAGATTTTGTTAATAATCATCACAAATTAGGGCTCCTTCGGCCATTATAAACATTCATTGATTGCAAAGTTGAGGAAATCTAAAAAAAATAGCTCAAAGTTTGAATATGTTTTAGGAAAATAAATTGTTTTAGCTATGTCCCTTTAATGAGATAACTTCCTTTGATCCCATTCATATATCATCAAAATTTGGGTGTAATCTTTGATTATTGATGAATATAAATATCTACTCCTTTCCTAATCTAAAAATTAAAAAAAAAATTATTTCCTCTTCACAATTACACGAATGACTCACATGTATTATATATATTACCCAAAATAAGAGGATCTATTGCTACATCAACTTCATATTCATTATATAATAAAGTGTATTAAAGACCATTAGATTCCTAATTGCTACTTGAATTTAGAATCAACAATTGTAATTTTAGGGAACAAAATATATTATAATCTATATACACACACGTGAACCATCAATATAAAAGTATATTCAAAAACATATATAAAAAATAAACATTAAAATTATAGTTTAAAACTGTTCGTACTTGTGCAACAACTAATAATGAAAATCAAACAATACCAAATGTTTGTTTTCTCATGTTTTTTTTATTGCATCAATCTTTTCATCTTACTTGAAACTTTCTCTAATAATTGGATTACAAATTGGAAAACAGAAGAACGGGACGACAACATCACTGCTCATCTTCACTGGCAGCATAATCAATTAGTCAGTGGAAAATTGCTCAAAGAACAATGCTCGATTGCACTCTCTACTTCAAGGCATATGTGATGAAGCACAACCTTTCAGTTTCAGATCTTTAAATTATATATACGTATGTGTGCGCGCACAGTTGAGCATGTGTATATGCATTATATTTTTTGTTTATGCCTTGAATCAACGATGATCGAAACCATAAACCCCACCACTCTTGTAATTCACGTCTATCTCTCTTTACAGTCCACTTTGTTTGTACCCATCAACTTCTACATTTATCTCTCTCTCTTTAGCAGTGCCGTCTACCAACAAAGAGAAAATTGGGTTGATGGACAAACTCACCTTCAAGACGAGCCTTTGACCCCTTAAAAGTCAGGTACATTCTAGAATAATTCTATAAAATTAAACTTTCTTGATTGACTATACTTCCAATAAAATATGTTTACGTTCTCAACTTCTTGAAATTGAACATTGATTTTTATTCTCAAGCATAGTCAATGTCTTTGTTCTATTTTTTCCTCTATTTTGAATTATTAGTTTTCATTAACTGTTATTTTTAATTCTCTCTTCTATATGATACCATAGTGGGGAAACATTAATTATACAAACACTTTCTCACTCTCTCGGTCTTGACTTTTTGGTAAACATTTCCTATACCATATTTATTTTCTTTAATCTTTTCCCTCCTATTTGAGATCTTTGATGATTCCTATATTTGTTTTAGTTTTCGATATGTTCAAACTTCAACTCTGTACTGTTAAAGCCAATGATTTTATCAATTACTCATCTATATAATCCATATTGTTTTTTGCTTTTAATTTTTTTTGGCACATCTATAAAAATAAGGTGTATGAAAATTATTCGGATTTTATGGGTGGGAATTTGAACAATGGTTTTAGGTGATGAGCCCAAATTTAGCTGAGCCAAGCCCAATCAAGATAAACCGAGAAAGCCCAAGGGAAAATCCAATCAAAGTCCACCAATTGGAGAAAGTCCAAATCCAGACTGGTCCGACCCATGGATAAGGAAGGCATCAAGGAAAGACATCAAGAGGAAGGCACCAAGAGGAGGACACCGAGCCAGCCCAGGACCCCCTTGGGCGCCGCCTGGGTTGGCCCCCTTGGGCGTTGGCCTGGGCTGGCCCCTCCGGGCGTCTCCTCCTCCTTCTTGCTTCGGCCTCTTGAGTCCAAGCCCACTCCGATACAAGTCCGAGCCCCATACGACGATCGAATCTGAGGCCAAACAAGGAGTCCTCCTCCGAAAGAATAGGAGCACGAGTGAGAGAAAAACGGGATACGGAGATCTCCTACCTAAATCATACTTACCAAAATAGCAAAACTCCTCTCATTCACGACACCGCCTCACCGCCTTAACCCTAGCTTATATAATGTAAGTCCCTCTCCACACGGAGGGGCATGACATTGATCACATACACACACCTCTCTCTCTCTCTCTCTCTCTGCACTGTAAACTCTTCGGAGTACTTTGATACATTAATAAAGATTGCTGGCCACCGCTGCTATTCAAGAAAGTGGACGTAAGCCACGGCCGAACCACTATAAATCCCTGAGTCGACCCTTTATTTTCTGTTCTCTATTAATTGTGTGGTTATTGCTCTTTGATTGCGACCGTACGAATACTTGACTGTTGACTCCGCACAAGGACGATTTTGTGCATCATCATTAGGTATTTATTGTTTGAGGTTCATTGGACGCAGCAGTTTATCAATCTTTCCTGTGAACTATTGCATACTCTAGGTAGTGTTTTAGTATATGTTTTTTTTTTTTTTTTTGTTTTGGCTTTTGCCTCTATGATTTAGGGATAAAGGATTCAAAAATAGACCCTCTTGATGTTTTTTATATTTTTGGAAAATTGATCTCTGTGAGATTCTTGTTTTAATTGATATGTTTGTCTTTATTTCATAAAATCTCAGTTTCTTAGTTTTTTGGAATCCACATGAGCTACATTACTTGTCTTCCTTCTTCCCTTTCTTTTTGGATTTCTTTCTGCAAAATTGATCTATTAGCTGGCAAATTTATTGGCATATATATGTTTTTTTTCCCTGAAAAAAAGAAAGAGATGTTCTTCAGTTTCTTTTTATTACTTCTTGGGGAATTTGTAGATAAGCATCTTTTGCATTTTTTTGAGATCGTATTTTGATTTGTGTCATAAGGCCCATAACAACATGTCTATTTTGTTTTTTTTTTCTTCCTATCTTGATATTAAAAAGCTGAAATTCCCACAACTATCTTAATGGTTTGTCTTTATCACTTTCAACTTTTTTTCTTTTTTTTTTTCATAAAGTATCCCGAAGTTTATCTAACTAATTACTTTCATGGGGGTTATAGGATCAATACTTTCCTTGAAGGAAAAAAATTCAACACTTGAAAGTTTTGATTTTAGAGTGGAGGGACAATGCGGGTTAGTGATTCATTTTGGAAAAAATGATTTCTAGGAATTTTTGTATTATTTAAAAAAAAAAAAAAAGGGAAGTGACCTAACACTATGTGATAGCATGTGACTCCTAATAGATTATCCTGATCTTTTGGCCTGCCCTTGGAATATAAAATAAGAGAATATTGTCTTCAATTATAAAAATAAAATTAAGTTTTAGGGCTGATATGGTGTGTTGGTTCTTTGTTTGTGCTTTGCCGAACATAGTTGGTTATCATTTTTCAGATGTTTAGGCTCTGTGATTTTCAAACGTTTAGGGCTAATGTTTTATTCTAGATTGTGCACAACTTTTTTTATGAAATTTGAAGTCTATGTAGGATTATAATCCATAAAAAGATTGATGATTTATTTTAGTAGAGATATATAAATACCGATAACAAAGTTTGTGTAGTCAAGACTTTCATTTAAAAGGTGAGGGCAAAATAATACTACCAATGAAGGTAGATTTTGTTATGAAATATCAAGTGCATTGCCATTGCCGGAAGTGATTGGCATTGCCGGGGTAGGTTCTGGAAAGACTTGGGGAGCCTTTCCTGTTTGAGTAATGCTAGATGGACTTAAAAACTAGACTTAAAAATTGACTTGATAATCTCAACCATTGAATAGGTGGTAGGTCTCAATAAATGCTGGGACCTACAGTGAAATCAATTGTTGTAATTATCAAGTCTAGTTTTTAAGTCTATTTTTTAAGTCCATGTAGCATTGCTCTTCCTGTTTTGGTTCATGTAAGTTCCTTTAAGTCATTTAGTGAAAATTAATGCTTTTTATTTAAATTTGATAGTCATTTCATTATTCTTTTACGTTTGTTTCTAAAAGGTACCACTTCGAATACCTCTAACTTCATCCTTTTAATTTTACTTTCTAAATTTTGTAGTTCAGCTCATGGACATTATTAATGTAAGGCACACATGGATTTATGCTAATACTCTATATATGAGAAAAGGATTGAATAGTCTTGTAAGAGAATATGTAAATGCTAAAACATATAAGGTCGTCTTTGCTTAAGACTAAGAGGTATGGAATTCACATATGGTACAAAATAAAAGCAATTCGTACTCAAATTATAATTCAAAATGATTCAACTATCAACTAATTTTAAAAAAATTATTTCCAATTTTAACTTTAATTAATATAATAGAGCCAACCATATGCTCTTATATCTTGAGATCTTACTTTAGAATATTAATAAATATCTAAACAACGATGAAAATAAATTGTTGGGAGAGTTTTAAAACTACCAAATTTAGCAAAGAAAAGGACATAGTTGCTCAAAATAGGTGGCCAAAATTTATTAACAACACAACCTCGATAAAAGAAGTCACAATACTCTGTTTTCACATGTATATAATTTATAATTATGTTATTGTTTAGACAATCATATGACTATAAAAAAATAAAAAAATCAATCTGGTGTATTTGACAAACACCGGAAATCAACTATCAAAATATAGATCTCCTTTGCAAAGGGCAACACATCTAAGAAGTATTGACCGGGAAAGTGTAGATTGAGTTTTGTTTTAATTATGGAAAATAGTTGGAGAATATTCAAAAATATTAAAAGTCAATCAAGAAAAAAAATACAAGGATTTTATGTAATGAAGACTCATGTGAGATCAATTCTATAAAAATGGTACACGTACAACGCACGTGTGCATCAACTAATATAATAAAATATAATACAATTAAAATCTCAAAAGATAAATAAAATATTTTTTATTATTCGAGGTTGAGATCTCTTTAAATTTTACTTTAAAGTTAATTCAACAACTAATATTAATACTCCAGAATTAATAGAGAAAATAGATCACTAAGGGTGTGGTTGTGGTGTTTTTTTAAAAGTATTTTTAATACTTATAACTTCTCATAAGTGATTTTTTTTAAAAAAAATAGTGTTTGAAAACCATCCCACCAACACCTCTACCCGCACCCCCCATCACAATCACCACTACCATCATCACCACCACCGCTACAGCCACCACCACTATCGTCACCCTACCACACCCATCGTCCCACTATTGTCACCTCACCATCACCTCTTTCACAACAACTACCACCATCGCCCCACCACCACCACCATCACTGTCGCCACCCCACCACCACCACCGCTACCGCCACCTTATCGTCACCGCCACTATCTCACCATCACTCAAACTACCCCACCACTACCATCACCATTGCCTCTCACGGTTGCTACCATCACAATCGGTAGTCATCATCTATCATAACTATCACCATCTCTCATGACCACTGCACGCGTCCCATTGCAACCAGTGTTTGAATTTTTTTTTCTCTTCTCTATATTTGTAATTTGATTTTGGGTGTGAATAAAAATATGCTTATTGTTGACCATTTTTATTATTATCTCGTGTCTCTAGGCACAAGAAATAACTAGTATTACTATATTTTATATGATTGAGGGTACAAATTTAAAATTTTAATCCTTTAAATTAAGAATTTGAAGCTTTTTTAAATGCAAAGTGTTATTCACCCTGACTTTGCACCTCCGTTCTCTCAGTGTGTCTACCTTACTCCTAAAAAAGGAAAACACAGTGTGTTTGGTTATGTCCTGTTAAAAAGATTTTTGTTCTCAATTTTTTAAAAACACCCAAAATTTGTTTACTTAGCATTTTTGTTCTCAAATTTTTGGAAAAAAATGAGATTTGGGACAAAGAATCAGAAAATAAGTCAGGTTTGTTTTCAAGTGTTTTGGAGGAAAAAAAAAAACACGAAGGACAACTTTCCCCATTAAAGAGGTTTTCCCTTCAAACCTTCTTAGTAGCAAATAACATCCTCCTATAAAAGACATTTTTTATTCGCCTGTTGTCTTTCTCTTTTGTTTTGCCCCTCTCTCTCTATTTCGGCGAAAACATAAGGCAGGAACATTTGGCTCACACACACACACTTTGTCTTCTTTGGGGAAAGGATTGTTTCCGGCGACTAAACATTGTCTTCTCCAACGATTGGGAGCTATCCAGCGACTGGGTTACTTCATAAAAAAAAAAAATTCTCCCTCCTAGACTTTCTCTTTCTCTTTCTCTTTCTCTGACTTTCGAAATGATCCCAGACTTTCTGGTCTTCTTTTGCGTCTTTTTAGATCTGGGTTTTAGATCTGAGTTTTAGATCTGAGTTTTAGATCTGGGTTTGTCTTCTCCGACAATGAGTTTTCTGATCTAGGATTACTCCGACGAAGCTCCAGTTATGCAGTTAAATCAATGGTTAATTTTTCTTTTTTAAAAAAATTTTATTTTATCAAGTTTAATATATTAAAATAATTTTATATGAAACCATCTATCCAAACATGTTTTACTGTTTTTTATTTTGCAAAATTATTTTTAAAATGATCTAATCAGTCAAGTTTTTCGTCTCAGAAACACTTTTCTAAAACTCTTCTAAAAAACTATTTTCAGATACTATTTTTTAAGAGGTAAACCAAGACACCCGGATCTTCCCTTTTCTATAGGTGTTGGAATCCACACACCGTTCCCTCAACTCTAATGTCAAGTGTTCAAAAAGAAGGAGAATCTGACACAACTGGCCCAATATACATATTTATATTTAAAACTGATGATGCCTAGAATAAATCATATATACGAGCTCGGGAGATGAGGTCAGACAAGGAGGTCAGTTTAGGAGGCCAGACTGGACATCTATAGCTCGGGGGTCCAGACCTTGGGCTCCCCTCAGACAAGACAATAAAGAAAATGTAAAGGAGACAACCGGCTAATAGAAAGCACTCCCATGAGCGGTAGGATGCTATAATCAAGGCACATAATATCAACCGACCAAGATTTTCTCCTAAAATCATGGAGGATCCCACGGATGAAGGCAAAGATCTCGGTGTAGATCCCTTAGAAGATAGGAATTGCACTATAAATACTGTATTATACCTTCATTGCAAGAGACAGAACCATATACCCGAGAGGCAACCCTAGAGGCTACAGAGCCATGACAAAACCCTAATTTCTTTCATATTGTATTGAATAAGCACTCAAGTGATCAATAAAGAAAAAGGAGCAAGAGCCTCCATTGAAGAGTGGACTAGCCGAGCTCCAGAGTCGGTGAACCACTATATTTCTTACTGTTCACATTCCCCCAGACTCCCCTGAATATTCTACTGCAAATCACGAGAGCCATATAGCTCAGATCCATCTCGATCATCACGGTTTACACACTCCCTGCTCATCCGCGGTGAAAAAGCATCATCAAAAACTTATAATCACCTAAAAACTCAATACAATAAATTTATTTTTCTAGTACTGCACATAGTCATGTTAACGAATCAAATTTAGATCGGTTGCTAATTGCTTAGAATTTGAATTCGATTTCAAAAGTTTAATTCGAATCCGATAATCCAATAAATTTTATTTTGTGGTCTATATCTAAATTTATTAACAATCCAAAAATTTGATTCGATCCAAATAACTTAACTAGTTAAATTTTAACAAATTATACCTAAATTTCAACTAAATTTTTTAAAATAATCATTTAATTTCTTTAAAATTTATATAAAAATATATAAATAAAAAATTGATTAGAATTAAATATGATCCATCATGATTATAGAAAAAGAGAGTGAATTTAAAAAAGGGGTATACTAGGTTACTCACAGGATACTGTTCTAAAAATTACAAAAATTTCAAGATTAAGTTATAATTTTTTGGAGTGTAAGTTATAACTACTAAAAATATGATCAATCCCAAAATCTTATAATCGACTATAAAATCTATAAATTTTAAATATTAAGTTATAATTTTGAAATATAAAATTATAATTAATTAAAAATATTCATAATCAATCACAATATTTTAAGGCTGATCATGAATTTTTAGTAACTTTTTGTATAGTATAAAAAAATGATAAGATATTAATGTATCCAATTGTCCCATTTTTTGAGAGAAAAGACCGAGAATCACAATAAGATATTAAAAAATTAATGGATGCTGCCCCACTTTGTTGAAGTTTCAACTATTAAAAAATTAATATAAAAAATCGATAAGATATTAAACTATTGATGTATCCAATTGTCCTATTTTTTTGAGAGAGAGGGGGGGGGGGAGGAGAATCACAATAATGGGTGCTCCCACTTTGTGGAAACTTCAACTATTAATTTGGATTTTTCTTGGTTTTTTGTACTTTAAATCCTAAAACATTTTAAATTTTTTATTTTGTATTCACTCTTAATGTATTGAAAGTGTTACAACATAACTTTTCTGTAAGCTTCCGACAAGAGTCAACAGTGGCTATAACTTTAATCTCTTGGTTAATGTGAACCACTTATATACTGTTTCTGATTCATTCTCACAACTTAATCCGTTGCCAACTCATATGGAGGGTGTTTGGATAATGGGTTAAAGGAGGTTATCCACTAGTTGGATAGGATAAAAATGGAGTGGGACCCATTTAACCCTTATTTGGGAACTCATTTTTTAGGTCGGCTACAAATTGGGTCACCACTTGACCTGGTGCTACAGTGGAATGGTAACCCCCATACACCGGTGTAAAATAACCCAGCCCCCCGGGTTACAAACCCAGCCAATAGGTTACCCTCCCTCAAGACGTATTTGCCCCTTTCTCTTTCGTCCATGTTCTGTCCAAAGATGAAAGAAGACGACATTTTTCATCGTTGCATATGTGGGTGAGAGCTTCTTCACAGAGTCGACGAAGAAGACAGCATTGCTGGACAGAACGAAGAACACAACTTCTTCTTGAGGTAACTTTCTCATCGCTCTCTATCTCTATTTTTATGTCTCTCTCTCTCTTTCTCGATCTCTCTGGACTGAACAAAAAACCCACACCGAAGACTAGATCTATTTTCGTTCACCCTCTGTTTGATGAACAGGTCTGGATTTGAGTTTGATGAACATATTTAGATCTTTACTGGTCTAGATCTTAACAGATCTGCGATGACAGAGGGTGATTTAGTGAAGACAAATTAGTATTTGAATTAGGGTCAGGATTGTTCTAAATTATCCTCCCTCCCTCCATCAAATACAGAGAGAGAATGGCATTCACTGTATAAATTAAGACTATAGAGGCACACCCACTTGACTTGAACTGTGACTTATGGACTTCAAAACTCCGAGTGAACTCAACTTTTGAAGATTGAGTTCTCTGATGATTCATGGGTGTTACGTGGTTGATATACATGGGTTTGTTTGAGTTCTTGGGTTAATTGGATAATGAGTGGTTGGGTAGTGTCTGCTGGCCCAGTGAGTTGTTTTTTCTGTTGGGTTTTGGTCGGTGAGTCGTTAGTTTGTCTGGTTGCAATGCTTTTGGTTTTTCATGTATTTGCCTACTTGGTGACCTAACTCTTTTGTTGTTTGAGTTAAATTGACATGACCAAATTAGTTGCCTTAGTGAGTCAAGGGTGATGGAATGTATGTGATTCAAACAAAATAATTTGAAAGTGATAAATGTGCTATTACTTGATAGCTTGAACAAACAATAAAAGGGTAGAAAATGACAATGAAAATACTCTTTTGTAATATCTAATATGTATTTGTGTTTGAAGAAAGAAATCAACTTGTTTTTTGTCTCAAGAGTGGACATGTTGACCTCCCCATCGGACTTAATTCAACATACTTTCTATACAATCCTGACCCTACTTTGACTGGTTCTAAATTCTTATATAAAGTATTTGAAGATTTAGTGAAGACAAATTATTTCTTTATATCCATAATTTAGAAAGCTTCACGAGTTGGTCCCAGTTATTAGTTTTTTAATTTCAGTGTATATAATATGCACATAAAGAAAAATAATAAACTTCACGAGTTGCTCTTTTGTATTTTGCAGGCCCGAGTCATCGGGAATTGTTGTTTGGATTGTGTTTTTGGTCTTGACAATTTTGTTTGAGTATTTTAACTTTCCATCAGATTCAATTGTAAGTATATTTTATCCCAATATTGTGGCTTCTTTTCAATTTTCTTAAGATTCCTTTTGTTTTTAAGTCTGCTAATTGTTTATCATCAATGATTCCATAAATATTTGCACCATGTGTTATAAACAATTGTGAGTATTCTTGCTATTATATTGCGCACTAAAATGCTCGGTATGGTTCCGTGCTATGAATTTTTTATTGCAATGTTTGCTATTATATTGCTCACTATGCTAGGAAATAATGTTATCTTTTGCTTAGCTTTAATTGTGTTACATGAATACTATATTTAATATTTACGTGACTATTGTACTAAAAATTGCAAGTGCATTCAACAGATAAAATGCCAAACCGTATTTTTGACATTGATGGATTGATTGTTGTGCTGGATAGAACGAGAAGAGAGATGATAGTAATGTTCTATTTGTTCGTGGTACTTATAGTTGTGTGGTGAGAAATGGAGAGACAATCAAAACCACAACCATCAAGTCAATTGTCTAGAAATCGATTGCAATTTAAACACTTGCGCCGTCTAATTGGTGATAGTTACATTAATTGCATAGAACAACTGAGAATAGATAAACACACTTTTCGCATTCTTTGTAATTTGGTGGAGCAAGTAGGTGGCTTAAATCGCATGAGATATGTAAGCGTTGAAGAAATGGTGGCTATGTTCCTAAATATATTGGGTCATGATGTGAAAAATAGGCCAATAAAGTTCAACTTTCTTAGATTAGGCGAAACTATAAGCAGGCATTTCAATGTTGTGTTGAAGTCAGTTATTAAGTTGCATCGTCTGCTACTAACGAGGCCCAATCCAGTAAATGCAGACTGTACAAATAACAAGTGGTAGTGGTTTAAGGTAACGAAACCTTACAATTGTTCCATATGCCATTGGATAAAATTTGGATGAATGGTAACAATAAATAATTTGTTTCATTATTTTTTATTTGTAGAATTGTGTAGGAACACTAGATGACACGCACGTTAGAGCAAGGGTACCAATGGTTCACCAAGCAAGATATAGGAATAGACATGGTGATATTTCAACAAATGTCCTTGGTGTGTGCTGCCAATATATGAAATTCATTTATGTCTTGCCCGGGTGAGAAGGATCGGCTGCTGATTCTAGAATGCTACAAGATGCGGTAACCAGGAGGAATGGCTTTAACGTGGCTCGAGGTAAGTTATGTATGACCACTAGTTTTATTTTCTTTAACAGTTAGTAAGAGTGTTCTTACAAAACCACAATTTCTACGCAGGCACCTACTACCTAATGGATGTCGGTTACACAAATGGGCAAGGGTTCTTAGCTCCATTTAGGGGCCAAAGATACCCTGTGCAACAGTGGGCCGAAGGGGCAGCTGCACCTCATAATGTTGAGGAACTCTTTAACATAAGGCATTCAATGACTAGGAATGTTATAGAACGTTGTTTTGCCTTACTCAAAAATTGTTGGACAATCCTAAGGACTCCTTGCCACTACCCAGTATGCACACACAATCGAATCATTGTTGCATGCTTCTTGTTGCATAATTTGATTAGAAATGAAATGGCTTTTGACCCAGTGGAAGATGAGTTTCCAGAAGATGGTCAGACCGATGGTCATGGTGATATAGAGCCGGATGTCATCGACATGGTCGACACATCTAATGAATGGACTGCATTTAGAAACCAACTAGCCAATAATATGTACAATGAATGGTGTGAGAGTAGGGGTGGCTAAATGTAATTGTTTTTGGAAGAATATATGTCAACTATTTGGGTTTTGTTATGATTAATTTACCCAAGTCATATATATTTGTGTGTTTGTCGGTTATTTAATGGTATTTGGCTTGTACATATGTAAGTAGGTCATGTCAAGTGTTGGTGCTAGCAGCCAAGTAGAGCGTGGTCCACGCCAAACATGGACAGTTGCAGAGAAGACTTTTCTGATACAAGCATTGAAAGAATTATGTGTCAACGGATGGAAATGTCAGAATGACACATTTCGTCCGGGGTATCTACAAACATTAGAGAACAATTTAAAGGAAGCATTCCCAATGACTGACCTTAGGGCATCACCACATATTGAGTCAAAGATCAAAGCATAGAAAAAATAGTACAACTCATTGTTTTCAACGCTAAGTACATCCGGTTTTGGATGGAATAACCGCGAGAAGAAAGTGGATGTTTATGGTGAAGATATCTGGGTGGACTACTTGAAGGTTTTACTACTTGCTTGCATCCATTAATAATAATAAACCAAGATAACTTGTATATATTACGTCCTATTAATTTTCCTAATGGCAATGTAGAAAAACAAGAATGCAAAGGGAATGTGTGTTAGATCATGGTCATTCTATGATGATTGGGTCCTTATATTTGGGAAAGATAGAGCAACGGGTGAGTTTGCACGAGGACTAGAGGAAATGATTGAAGATAATTCAGCCGCTGAGGATGTCCCTAATAATGCCAATGTAGAGGCTCATCCAACTGGAGGAACGGATGTTGGTAGCCATTCTAGAGTGTAACTCTGGGCAGGAAAGATGTGAATGTCACCCCACAAACACGTAAGACAAAAAAAAAATCTAGTGATCTAAGCGATTCAATGGCTACAAGTCTTTCGCAGATATGTAAGGTATTTGGTGATTGCGTTGTTTCAAGCGAGAACCAACTAGCAAACATTGCACAGAGAGTAGGGTACGAGCATGATGCATCTACAAGTAGACGTGTCATCCTAACAGAGTTGGCAAAAATAGATGGTCTTACAATGGCACACCGCCACGAGGTAACATATCAAATTGCTTCAGATAACATAAAAGTTGACATTTTCTTTAGCTTGCCAGTGGAAGAGCGAGCATTTTGGGTAGGTAGCATATTGTGGCTTGGTTTAGATGTTTATCAAGGTCGTATGTAATGTTACTCGCGCCTTGCTTGTGAACTAAATTTGGGTTGACCCATTTGTCACATTTTTCGTAGCAACTTATGTATGATGTGGATGTTTTGGGTGTTTGACTTGAATTAATTACAACTTATGTATGATGTGTATGGTTATGGATGTTTGACTTATTAATTACAAATTTTGTACATGCCCCTCCTTGTATGATGTGATTGTTTTGGATGTTTTGGATTTTTTGTAGCTACTTATGTATGATGTGTCTGGTTATGGATGATGACTTGAAAATAATTGTTATTTTGTACTTGTTGTGGTATTAGTACACAATGAAGCTACCCGACATGACTGATGATGAAGTTGATGTAATGCTTGACTTATTAGTTGACTTTAAGAATCGCGAAAATTTACCTATAGCAGACAGATATTCTGAAAGACTGCTTGATGCACTCCATACACGTATACAACGAAGGATGCCTAGATTTTATCTTTCATTGAGTGATATGTTGAGGGCAATTATTTTCTGGGAGCGTCAATATAAAAGCATTGCAGAGATGTTAAACAGTGGAATGTTTGTTTGGGACACATAAAGTTCGTGTGTTGTTGAAGGCCCAGAGTTTGGTGGTTTGGATTTCATTCAAGTACGATTTCATTCAAATAATTTGTTTCATGTTTGTGTTAGTGTGCCATTGTTTTATTACTTGACACATTTATGGTTCTATATTATAACTTGACACATTTATTACAGGATGATGGTTTTACTTGTAACTATTGTTTGGATCCTTGTCCAAACTTCCCAATATTGAAAATTATTTTCAAGGACAATGTACCAACCCCAAGTCAACAACACATTAATAGCAGTGTTGGATCATGCCCATCAGTAAATTCGAGGAGGAGGGAAGATGATGTCAGAGTTATTGATGATGATTGATATCGTCCTTGTCATGTAACAAAAACTCGGGGTCTATGTACTTGGGCAAACTCGCCCGGGTGAACCGTTGAGCCAATGACTTCTTTCATTAGTTCTTGTATAATTCAATAAAGCCAATGACTCTAGTATTGTTGTATATTTTTAGTGATGGTTTATGTATTATATTGGATTTGTGGGTTTAATTATGTTGTGTGTGGCGTTAAGTGCACAATGTTGTATTTGATTGAATATGATTCTCAAGTATTAGTGCAAATGGTTTTGATGAAGACAATGGTACTTTTTCAGTTCATTTTTTGGGCTAAATTTGGGGAAGACAGTGTACATTTTTTGGGCTTAATTTGGCTAAATTTGGGGAAGACAGTGTACATTTTTCAGTTCTCAAGGCTGAATTTGGCAGCATCTTATGGTGAACTTTAGCTCACTTTTCATTTGCTCTTGCCTCTTGAAGTAGTTAAAGTGGTCACTTTGATAAATGTATAGGGTATTCTAATGAAGTAGTTGCATTGCAGCAGCTTCTTCATGCTGTAAAGTTTGATTTAAATCACATTTACTGGCAGCATTTACTGTTCACGTGGCAGCATTTACTGTTCACATGAACAATCGATGCTGATTTTTTTTTCTCTCATTCAGCTGGATTTTTCAAAGGCAGCAACTGGAGTCACTGGACTAAGGTTGAATAGGTGCAGAAACCAAATTGTTCAAAAGTGTTCAACCACCAATTTGAGCGAGCAATTTTCATGCTACATTGTAAGTAAGATATAAGAAAGTCTGTGTATGCATATTTGCTTTATTTTTATAGCAGTTGGATTTAAGAAATAACATAAAGTGTTGATTTGTTTGAAAAAAGAATACAATATATATATATAACTTTTCTTATTTTTATATGATTTTATGTATATGTGAAAAATGTATAATTTTATTAGGCTTGGATAGGTTAACCAAACATAGGATAGGATTAGTTTGGATAGAGTCATGGGTAGAATGGTAAACTATAACAAAATTATTTGTGTAATCTATGGGGCCCACTGAATTATACATTTATTTGCCAAACAAGGTTAGGATTGAATATAATCTTGGGTTAAGGTTTTAAAGTGGATGAGTGAGTTAGGATTAGATAGGTTAGGATGTAAAAAAAGATATTCTATCCTATCCAGTCCAACTATCCAAACACACCCTATATTCACACTATCCCTTTTTTGGACTATAAAATCATCATTATGGACTTGGGCTAAGCATTTTCAAGCTCCATCACATATAAAAATATACCTTCTTCCAATTTTTCCTAAATAAGGGGTTTTTGGAAGTCGGTACACCTAATTAGACTTATTTG
>CM042191.1:28109448-28131980 GCA_023539305.1 Ilex asprella
TTTATATTATACTTTTAAGGGGGGGGGGGGGGGAATCACACTTTGAACCCTAAAATATTTAAAAATTATTATTTTATACCCTTAAAGATTAAATATTATATATTACATCTTCAATGTATTAAAAGTATTGTAATATAAATCTTCCGTTAATTTTTGTTGTTTATTTTGTCAAAAATCACACAATTGACGTCGACAGAAGGAACAATGAAAACTAATAGAAAATCTACGTTACAACACTTTTATTATATTGAGAGTGTAATATAAGAAGTTTAATTTTTAAAGATACAAAATAAATTTTTTTTAAATCTTTTAAAGTAAAAAATACAATTTACCCTACGGAAATGTGATAGAAAACTTTTATATTTGTTGTTAAATCTTTTATATTTGTGCATAATCATTTATATATTATTCAATTTTAAGTCAATTACAAATTGCCACTTTTTTTATTTCATTAAGATTACACGTGATAATTTTTATCGTTTAAAATATAGATTATGAATGCACAAAGTACCATTTGACAAAACCAATTATCTCCTAAACTCGTCTAAGAAAAGGAACGTTATGCCCTGGGGCCTTGGCTCAGGAGAGAGACCTCAAAATAATTGATCCTCAGGTATCTCAAATAATAACAGAGATAGAATTATAAATTCAAACGTCATGAATTTGAATTTTAATAATTTTTTTAGGTTAGGTTATAGGGGATTTAACTAGAACTGTTAATCAAATTAAGTTACTTGAACTTGACTTGAATTCGACTTAAGTTCGATTCATTTAGGTTTGGTTCGTTTTTTAAACGAGCCCGAACTTAAACAAATTTTTAGGCTCGTTTAAAAAACAATCCTTACAAACTCGGGTCAAACTCAACAGGCTCGACTCGTTTATATGCAAACACTCGAGTTCGGCTCGAGTTTGACTTGTTTTTGGCTCATTTTAGACTTGACTCGTTTTTTAAACAAGTCGAACTTGAACAGTTTTTTAGGTTCGATTTAAAAATAAACTTTTCAATCTCGACTCGGGTTCGTTTGATTAACAGTCATATATTTAACCCTCATGAATACCTTAATTCTAGCTTTGATGACCTGCCTTTGATTGGATTAAAAGAAAATTAGTTGAAGTATACATAAACTAGTCTAAATACTTCTAACCGTTAAATAAAAAAAATTATTGATTCTCGTGGCCTCATCTTTACCCTCTCAAATACCAATCCTCCAGTAATTTTTACCTTTTTTAAAAAGAAATTATTTTTTTTCTTTTCAATAATATTTTCTATCAAGTTAAAAACTAGTTTATTTTGTTGTGAGAAAAATCCGAAAACTCTAAATAACAAGTTGAAAATGGCTTACCATAAGATTTTTCTTCGACCCTCGAAGGTGCATAGCTGTAGAAGGAAACTTATGCTTTCGTTGCATCCCACCAACCATTAGTATTTAGCATTACCACACGAATCACTCCATCTAACTAGCGTCAACACCAGGGCCCCACAACTTTAATAAGTCTGTGTAGAGATTAAATGCATCCCAAATTCAAATTCAAACTCAAATTACCTTACATTGTACCGCAACGTTCCACGAACAGATAAAACTTCCCATCCCCCGCCGGTCACCGACGAATATTCCGGCGATAATTCCCTGCTACCTTGTATGATTTTGTAGCCGAATATCAGTGGGAAATTTTAGTCAGATTCTGGCAGGAGTTTCGGCGGCGATCTTGCCGTGGACAGAGGTAAAGCGTGCTGTGAGGATCCAACCATAGATGGATGAGTAGGAGGGAAATTTCCGAAGCTATCACGTCGATTTCAAACTCAAATTACCTTAAATTTGCACTGGACATTCCAAAGAGCAGAAAATTCCAGGACAAACTGCTCTTCCTCCTGTCGCTCACCGACAAATATTCCGTCAAGTTCCGGCGACCATTTTGTGCATCTTTCGAATATCAGGAGGCGATTTTCGTCGAATTCCGGCGGCGAACTCGTCGTGGACGGTGGTAAAGCGCGTGGGGTGACATTCGGCCATAGATTGATGCGTAAGAGAGAAATTTCCTACAATGAGGCGTTAGAACACTGATTCAGAGTCATCTTCTGAAATCAAATCGTTAATCAATCTCAAATTGACGAAGTATCGATAGATCCGCCATTGAAAATACAGAGAACCCTCCCGTAGTCTCATGAGATCGAAAATTACTGGCAGCTGAATTTTTTGTGTTTCGGACATTTCCTAGCCTTTTAGAAGGTTCTACGCTCATAATTGACGCTACAGATAAATTAGCTCATTTGGGTTGTCCGAACTTGGGACGTGGTACTTTAATAATTTTTTGTAGATTATTTTATAACTAAAAAATTTATTATTTTTGTGGTTATTTTTATCATATTTGTGATAATTATTTTTATGACATTTTGTGGTACACAAAAGTACTATGTCCCGTTTGGTAACGTTTAAATTTTTCGTTTTTATTTTAATATTTAAAGAAAACAAAAAAAAAAAACTCGTTTGGTAACCGTTTATGTTTTTCGTTTCTGTCATCGTTTAATAAACGAGGAGCGATTTTCAAAAACAAAAAAAAAAATCGTTTTTGGTTTCCGTTTTACGTTTTTCAAAAACGAAAAACGAAAACGTTACCAAACGGGGCCTTTGTGAATAATTTATTATTTTTGTAGATATTTTTATCATATTTATAGATTTTTTACCATTGTTTGAATAACTAATTTTACTATGTTTTTAGATATTATAATAGTAGTAAAAATACCTATAAATATAATAAAAATAACTATAAATATGATAAATAAAAGTATAGTACCGAAAAAAAAATTGGTACTATAATCAACTCCCCGAACTTGGGCCTTTGTACAATTTTTCTTTTTGGGTTGAATAGTCGAGGTTGTCTGAATCAATTTATGCGAACTTCGATTAATATTTTTTCAGTGTGATCAAAGGTAGATCATTCAAATCAGAATTAAGGTATTCATAAAGTATAAATCTCTCATGAACTGACCTTAGAGCATCTCCAAGGGGAGTTGCTATTTTTGGGGTGTCAAATGTCATTTTACAACTTTGAATAATGTTTTCACATCCCTAAATTATAAATCTGCTCCAATGGTAAGTGTTAAAATGGGGTGCCATTTTCATATTTTTATTCATCAATCTATATGAATCACTGGATCTATAGTCATCTAACAGATCTACATTTACCAATTCATTTGCAACCTCTCATTTTCTCTCTTTAGAGTTGCCAAAAATGCCACCCCAACCCTTTTGATGTCATTTTCAACTCCATATGTCACCCTCTTTGGAGTGAACATTTTGGAATTTGGGGTGGCATATGGGGTATGCCACCCCATATGCCACCTCTATTGGAGTTGCTCTTAAAGAGTTATTGAGATTTGAACTCAAAATGTCTGAATTTATAATTTGTCTATATTAGAGCAACTCCAACGGAGTTGCCATCATGGGTGGCATCCCCATAACCACTAAAATGACACCTCAACTTAAAATTTTTTGACTCCAATGGGGGTGGCATTGGAGGTGGCGAAATGGCATCTAGAATTTTAGGGTGGCATATTTGATAATTTTGGAGAGAGAATTGAGAGGTTGCAAAAGAGCCGTTGGGTCTATTGTTCATGTCAACCGCTATATTCAATCCAAAATTTCTATCAAAATACAGAGAGAGGGAAAGGAAAAAGAGGTGTCTATTTGTCTGAAAATCGTTGATGTCTACTTGTCTAAAAATCGTTGGTGTCTCCTTGCCTTGTTGGCGTCTGAAAATCATTGTCTAAATATATGCTTTAACTTTTCACTGGGTATATGCTTTTAACTTCTCACTGGGTATATGTTTTAACTTTATTTGATGATTTTGTTTAGGGTTTAGGGAAAATGGAAGAGTCTAAATCGCAAGGGAGAAGGAGAAGGAGAAGGAGAAGGAGAAGGAAAAGGGGAAGGGGGTAGGGATTGAATCGCAGAGGAAGGGTTTGGCGATTAGGTTTGAATCGGTGCTGATAGTATTTATTTTAGGGAAAATGACACATTTTATCCCAAAAATTTTTCGTATTGTCATATTACACCATTAATTTTTTTTGTATTGTCATATTCATTATGTTGCTATTATTTTTTAATTTGTAGTCATTATTTATTATGTTGTTATTATTTTTTAATTTTTAGTCATTGTTTATTATGTTGCTATTATTTTTAAATTACTATGTATTGAAAATACAACGTTTAATTATATTTTTTAATAAAAAATATTAAAATAATAAAATTGGACTCCATTTTGGCACCTACCATTGGAGCAAATTTATAAATGAAAGATGCTATGTATCCCAAAACTCTAACCCAAATCCCTATCTCAAATGAAGAGAGACCATTGGATCAGTGGGTCCTATTAATTTTTTTAAATGGGACCCATTGATCCAATGGTCTCCCTTGATTTGGAATGGAGATTTGAGTTGGAGATTTAGGATACATAGCATTACTCTTTATAAATCAGGGGGTGCCAAAACACTTTTCAAAGTTGTAAAATGATATTTGACACTCCAAAAATGGCAACTCCCCTTGGAGTTGCTCTTACGATCAGAACTATCCCTTGAAATTGGGTCAATATTGTGTGTAATTGTTACACTATTTTACCAATAAAAAATAATAAAAATGATAAAGTAGGGTCTACTACTTATCATAAATGTTGTCATGTATTGCATAACATAAATATTGCATAATAGAGTAATTATAAGTTTTAATAGAACACACTTACCGACTTGTTTACCTTTTAATTAGATGGTTATATCACGTAACACTGCAAACGTTGTGTAACGATTTACCCAATATTTTTTCCTTGAAGTTATGGTATAAAATTCTTTACACAAGAAGAAGAAGATAAATGACACTTTGTTCCTCAGAGATTGTGAATTTTTCATTTAAACCTCCTCAAATAAGTTAAAAATCTACCTCACACCTTGCTGTTATTTGGTCTTTCTTATGTAATTATATCATAGTGTCGCATCTCCTAATAGGTTCGCTAGCCTCTCTGCATTACATTAGAGATAAAGTCAAAGAATGCTTAGAAATCTTTCCACTTTCGACGCCATTGATTAATTAGCCTTTATCTATCTATAATATATAACAATCAATTTTATAGGGTACTACTGGGTGCGGGTGGTTCAGTGGAGTATCAGTCGAACTTCTTTTTTTGAAGTTAAAAGGTCGAGTCTTGAAATTCATATTAGGACTCGGTGGTTAATCGTTATATTAGTGTAATTAGGTTCGTTCTTGAGAAAATTAACGAACGCGATCAGGGGCTCATGATTCTACCGATAAGGGCATACCATCACAGCAGTCTTTAGGTATTCTCTTTTTTCCCACCCTTTTTTTCAAGCATATAAAAAAAAAATTCAATTTTATGGGGCGAGAGATTGAAAAGGCTTCACTCTTTATTTTTTTAATTTTTTTAGAATTTTAAAGTATTAAGTTAGAAATAAAAGGTTCCAACAATATTTTAATATATGTCCATTATAACCATCACTTTACTCCCATTGATACCCAACATCTATTTTGAGTAATTAAAAATTTCTTTGGTCAACCAAAAACTATTTATAGCTCTTTATTTAATTTCCAAAGTGTTATGGGCAAGAATATTTTATATTCTTGAGAAATTTAGGATATAATATGAGATTTTTATTAGGGGTGACATTCGACTTGTGTCGGAGTGTAGTCACGTCGTGTCATTTTAGATTTGTGTCGAATATTAGTCAGTTTTAACCTAATCAATTTAACAAATTGTATCGACTTATTTATTTTCATGTTGATTGATATAACTCATGAATAAAAAATTTAACACTTAATTTTATCTCTAAAGTAAACATTAACTTAATAAATATAATAATAAAAATGGGGTAAAAATAATTTTTTATATAAGCATTAGGTTATTATTTGGTAAAATATAATAAAAAAATAATATTTTATTCTTATAACACTAATTAAACGTGTTAATCATGTCAATTTCGTGATTGACACTAACCCAATCCATTTATTATTTGTGTTAATAAGCCCTGCTGAGAAAATGTTAATTTTAATCCGTTAATTTTATGTCGATTTTAAGATGTATTTTTGTGTAATGTGAAAAATTGTCCCCTTTCATTTTTATGGAGGAAAAGTCACAAATTTAAATTTTTTGAGACAAAATGTCAGTAAATAAAAAACGGCTAATGTGTAGTATGGGATTTTTTTTCATGAATCTTAGTTTTGTTGTGAATAATTTACTTTTGATTGAACTGAATTTTTTTTTAATTAAAATGCATATAAATTGACACAAATACTCCTGACAATTAAACAAATAAAAAAAATAAAAAATGACTAACGTTACCCGGATGGTTAAAACTACAAAAAAAAAAAAAAAAAAGAGAGGTTGAATAAGGGTAATTATGTAATCTGAGTCCTTCAACACTTTGGCTTTAACTCTGTTGCCATGTCCACAATACTTTCATGCACCTTAGTTTGACAGAATCTTCCGGACACGTCCTCACTTCCTGACATGCCAATGCGCGTTCCTTCACATTTACGTATTCCTCTACCACGTCAGCACTCTTTTGGGCCCCACATTCTCGAACCCTAATTCATTCCAGAGAAACACATTCAATCAGACGCTTTCAATTTCGCCACGTTTAAAAAAACAGTCCATCTCCACCGCCCATGCCAGATTGCTCGGTCAATACTCAGACAGCGAACAAAACCATAACCACCGTCCGATCGCCAGTCGTAATCCAATCAACAGCCCAGAAATTGCCCGATATTTTCACGGGCAGATCTCATTGCCTTTAAGAAGGCTTGCCCTTGCCCTCTTATTCCTCGCTCAAAACTCGTTTCCAAACCCTAGTGTTCCACACGCCTTGGTAATTATTTCTGTGTTTTTTTGCACATATATATTTTTATTTTTTCGCCGACCGGTGATCGCAGTTTTTGTCAGATTCCGGTGAACGTCTACTTTGACTTGTTCAATTTCATGTTTTCTTCTTCATCCGATCGATTTTGCCGGAGATCCGCCGGAGCTCAACCACGCCGCCGCAATAAATGGCGTCCGCCGTCTTAGCTAGTGGTAATGACTCGAGCTGGGGCCAATCTACGGTCTCTGGATTCATGGGAAAGCTCCCTTACTCCAATCCTCATCTAAAAAATCCTAACCCTAACCCTAACTCTAACCCCAAGAAGAAGCAGAAATTCAACACAGCTAACGGCCGGCATGTCGAGGAATTGCCGGCGGTTACTCAGACGGCATCTGATGACGCGTATTCGTTCAATCAAAGATCGGTTGAGGAAATTAGCCGGAATGGTTTCAATCACGGCGGATATCTTAGCTTCAACATCGCTTCGTGTTCGAAAAGCGAGTTGAATGAGCTAAAGAAGCGTTTGATGACGGAGTTGGAACAGATCCGGAACTTGAATAATCAAATCGAGTCAGGACAACTCCAGCCAAGATCTCATGGTAAAATCAAGAAATTAAGTGGAAAAAAACAGCCGCTTCCGTTTGGTTCGAATAAAAATTCAGAGCGATTTTGTCAAACATCAGAAATTGAGAACGGTCATGTGAACGGGAATGAGGGTTTGATGAAGATGTGTAGGCAGGTGTTGACCAAATTGATGAAGCACAAGCATAGTTGGGTATTCAATAAACCGGTGGATGCTGAGGACTTGGGGCTTCATGATTACCATCGGATAATTAAGCAGCCGATGGATCTAGGCACGGTGAAAGGGAATTTGGTTAAGGGTTTGTATGCTTCGCCTGCCGATTTTGCGGCTGATGTCAGATTGACGTTCAATAATGCATTGTTGTATAATCCTAAGACGGACGAAGTGCACGGCATGGCCGATCAGCTTCTTGCTTTGTTTGAGGATATGTTTAGACCGATTCAGGATAAGTTTGGTGGAGGTCGAAAAGAAGAAGATCGTGGCTTTGCTGGTGATGAATTGCAAGGTAGTTCTTGGAGTCACATCCCAACGCCAGAAAGAGCAAAGAAATCGAAAACTAGCCCGAAACCACCGATTTCGAAGAAAAAAGAGCGATTTCAAAGTGGGTCTAGTGCCTCTAATCATTCAAACGCGCCACCATTGAATCCACCTCCGGTGCAAGTACCGGTGCCCACTTCATCGCCTGTGCGAGAGCCTCCTGTTAAGCCGGCGGGGCTGAGGGGGGTTTTGTCGAAGCAGCCCAAGCCGAGAGCGAAGGATCCGAATAAAAGAGAGATGAGTATGGAGGAGAAGCAAAAGCTGGGATTGGGGTTGCAGAATTTGCCTCAAGAAAAGATGCCACAATTGGTGCAGATTATAAAGAAGAGGAATGAGCATTTGGCACAAGACGGAGATGAAATTGAGCTCGACATTGAGGCTCTTGACACGGAGACGCTTTGGGAGCTTGATCGGTTTGTGACGAATTGGAAGAAGATGGTGAGCAAGAATAAGAGACAAGCACTCATGACAAATAATTTAGCTGGAGCCACAATCCCAACTGCAGCTGAATCGGATAGGGTAAAGTATTTTTATTGGTCAAGTTCATTTTCATTCATATTTCTTGAATTCGTCAGCGTTTTGTAATTGGTAATTTGAGTTTCCTAATGATGTGTTTGTGTTAATAGCAGGGTCCAATGAGTGAGAGAACTGATATGGCAAAGAAGCCCAAGAAAGGAGAAGCTGGGGATGAAGATGTGGACATAGACGACGATATGCCCGCAACCAGCTTCCCACCAGTGGAGATTGAGAAGGATGAAGGTGTTTATGAACAAAATCATTATAACGGTCGTGCCACTAGTAGTTCTAGCAGTTCCAGTAGCTCAGGCAGTGACTCATCCTCTTCCAGTGGTATTGAATCTTGTGTTACTACATTTTACTAAGTACTTTGTGTCTTGGAGTTGTGATGTCAATGAAGTTGCTGGCAGTGGCTTATAATTTTGAGGTTCTGTTTACAGATTCAGATTCAGGGAGTTCTTCTGGGAGCGACTCAGACGCTGATGATGCACAATCA
Source organism: Ilex asprella (assembly GCA_023539305.1). NCBI lineage: Eukaryota > Viridiplantae > Streptophyta > Magnoliopsida > Aquifoliales > Aquifoliaceae > Ilex > Ilex asprella. The sequence goes on from CM042191.1 coordinate 28,118,443, forward strand.
TGAAGTTGAATTAAAGGAGTCTGCAAACTCGTGAACTGGAAGATGAAACAAAAAAGTTTGAACTCTTACTCGTGTTAAGGAGGGCATTAATGTAGGAAACTTACTGATGAGGTAATAGTCGATTTCAACTATGCTTGCCAAATTTTGATGATGGGCTTCTTAATGGGAATGAGCTGAAATTATGAACTCTCTTTTGCAGAGTTTTTTGGAAAAGTTGTGGAACTAGTAGCTTTGGATTGGGAAAATGGAGAGTGAAAGATGGGGGAGCTGGCTGGGTGAAGCAAAAGCTTATATATGTACATTACATTGCATGTATGTGTAGGGGACAAAGTATTCAGTTTGGGGAGATGAAGTTGGTTAGAAGAAGGAAATATGTAGTTCAGAAGAGATTGGATCAAGGTTTAGTCATGGTCCCCAGTTAGAAAATGGGGAAAAGTTGATAGTTGAGTGAGATACTGCTGTACAGAATTACCACACTAGTAATGCATGAGTTTCTTCATGGAACAAACCTTTCCAGTGCAATTCTGTGTGTCTTTCATCAAGTGTGTTTTTGACATAACGGTAACGTAAGTGTAAATAACTTAAGCACTCTCTTCTCAGTATGCTGCAATAGGATGGAATTTTGGAGGCTCATCTACCTGTTTATTTCCTTTGCATAGATTTGGATGGTTGAAGAGCTCTAACAATGTAGTGTGGCTCGTTTTTTTTTTTTTTTTTTGTGTGTGTGTGTTTTGGGGGGTGGGGTGTTTGGAATTGCGACCTGGGACTCCAGAGGACGTCTATGTGGAGTCACGAGGTTGCCAGATATGAATTGGGTGGATAGAAGCAGCAGAAATCAAAAGAAAAAGGTTGGACTCTTCCTATCTCATGTGCTTTGCTTGTTCATAATATAAAAATCATTTTTCTCCAAAATGCCAGTCAGGGAACAGCTAATTAATGTTCTCTAAGAACATGGATCTGCTACAGTGACTCAGCCGTTGAGAAAGCCCTTTGCTTTGCTTGATGGACATGGAATCCGAGGACACAGATTTTTGGGAAACTATAGTTAAGAAGCTATTTTGATGCTTAATCAAAAGTCCAATGATCACATTGCTGTTTGAATTCAATCGCGTCCACGGCACTCAAAGCTTACCATATGTCAAAAATTCTAGAATCGAGTCTCATAAAGGATATTTGAATGTTTTATGAACGACTGTGTGCATCCGAAACTTATGTGACAAATGTTACACATTGTACTGCACTTGCTTGAGATGATTCTCGGTTATTACTAAAAAATTTCTACGTCACTTAAAAGTGTAGTAAAAGAGGAAGACATACAGGCTTCTGTCAAAAATAAATTGATACAATTAGGTTAGAATGGAAAATTTATGATCAATTTCTCCTGTTTGAACACCCCAGACTCAACAAACCAAAAGCGACAGGGTGAAATAAGTGGTTTCACCAACAGAGAAAATCTACCTTGAAAGTACAGGTTAAACAAAAAAAAATTCAACCACAAACAATCGTCCAAGTTATAAATATACAAAACTGCTAAAAACCACCTACCTTTGACCAAGAGGAAAAACAAAGGACATGTGTCATGTCGAACATTTTAGCAGCTCCTGCTGCTGCCTCACTTCTTTACCTCCTCATACTCTGCCTCAGGGGACTGGTCACCACCCTGAGAACCTCCAGAGGAGGAGCCATCACCACCACCAGAACCACCGGACATGTGCTGTCCAATCTTAGAAACGGCTTTGTTTGCAGCATCAAGCTTTGATTTGATCTCATCGATGTCATCCTTCCCCATTGCATTCCTCAAATCTACAATGGCAGACTCAATTTCAGACACTACTTCACTAGGAACCTTGTCCCTGTATTCGTTCAAACTCTTCTCAATACTGTATATGGTGGTGTCTGCATTGTTCCTTATATCAATCAGGGCCTTCCTTTCTTGATCTCTTTGGGCATGCATCTCAGCTTCCTTAACCATCTTCTCAATCTCATCTTCGGACAAACCACCAGATGACCGAATGGTAATTTGCTGTTCTTTACCAGTGGTCTTGTCCTTGGCAAAAACAGTAACAATGCCATTGGCATCAATGTCAAACGTGACTTCTATCTGAGGCATGCCTCTAGGAGCTGGAGGAATGCCCACAAGCTCAAACTCACCCAGGAGCTTATTATCATTTGCCATCTCGCGCTCACCTTGCAGTACCTTAATTCCCACCTGAGTTTGGTTATCAGCAGCTGTTGAAAAAACCTGAGACAAAAAAAAATAGTGCCAATTAGTTGCACCGCAAGAACCCACTACAGGGCCAATCAATGATATATAAACTGCCAATATATTCTTGACATCCAAGATTCCTTTCATGCCAATCAAACAATGATTTGAACCATCGAATTTACAATTAGAAATACGAAACAAATCTAAGGTTAAAATAACTTAGAAAAAGCAATGAACAGCTTAACTAGATAACTATAATTGGAATCAACTCACATAGTTTACCACCAAAAAGGATTTTTTTTAAAAAAAATTAGGCTTCACAAATCACCTGGCTCTTCTTAGTTGGAATGGTTGTGTTCCTGTTAATCAATCTGGTGAAGATACCCCCCAATGTCTCAATACCAAGTGATAGGGGAGTGACATCCAGAAGTAGTAACTCTTTGACGTCACCACGAAGAATACCGCCTTGGATAGCAGCTCCCATGGCAACTGCCTCGTCAGGGTTCACTCCTTTGCTAGGGCTCTTACCAAAGATTTCTGCGACTACTTCCTGCACCTTTGGTACTCGGGTCATCCCTCCAACAAGGAGGACCTCATCCACCTCCTTAGTTGATACGCCAGCATCCTTTAAACAACTCTTGCAAGGACTCCTAGTCCTTTCAATCAAGTCATTCACCAGACTTTCGAATTTTGATCTGGTCAGTGTGATATTCAGATGCTTAGCACCCGATGCATCAGCTGTAATGAATGGCAAGTTTATTTCAGTTTGAGTTGTTGATGAGAGTTCTATCTTGGCTTTCTCAGCTGCTTCCCTCAGTCTCTGCAAGGCAAGCCTGTCTTTTGACAGATCAATCCCCTCAGTTCTCTTGAACTCACTCACCAAAAACTCTAATAGGGTGTTGTCAAAGTCCTCGCCACCCAAAAATGTATCACCATTTGTTGCTTTCACCTGCACGAAAAGAATTAGCAGTGGAACTTACAAAGACAACAGAAAAATGCAACAAATTACTTAATTGTTTGAAATTTATGAACCACATAATGAATTTACAATACCTCAAAAACACCATTTGATATCTCTAAGATGGAAATATCAAAGGTCCCACCCCCAAGATCAAAAACTGCTACAAGACCCTCTTTATTGTTCAACCCATATGAAAGTGCTGCAGCAGTGGGCTCATTGATGATTCTTTGCACATCAAGACCAGCAATTCTCCCAGCATCCTTTGTCGCTTGCCTCTGAGCATCATTGAAATAAGCTGGAACAGTGATAACAGCTTTGTTCACCGACTTTCCAAGGTATGATTCAGCAGTTTCTTTCATCTTGTTCAAAACGAAGGCTCCTATCTGGCTTGGAGAATATTGCTGCCCATTGGCTTCAACCCATGCATCTCCATTGGGACCCCTGACAATCTTGTATGGAACCATTTTCATCTCTTTCTGTGTCAGAGGATCATCAAAACGTCGGCCAATCAGACGCTTGGTTCCAAAAATTGTGTTTGTGGGATTGGTCACCGCTTGACGTTTGGCAGGAGTACCCACAAGGAGCTCTCCTTTCTGGTTGAAGGCAACCACAGATGGTGTGGTCCGAGAACCCTCAGAATTTTCAATAACTTTAGGATTCTACCAAAACAATAAAAATAAAAAGAGAAGTGTCAATCAGAGCTATGACAATAACAGCAATTTCTAACAATATGCAATGATTTTCTCAGACAAACAGAAGTCTAACCTTGCCCTCCATGACTGCAACACATGAGTTTGTAGTACCCAGGTCAATACCAATGACCTCGTTCCCTGCAGACTTTGAGCTGCAGAAAAAAGCAGCAAGTATATAAAGCTGAAGTTGAGAATGATAAAGGCAGGCATATAAGATAATAAATTTATATCTAAAGTACCTGAATGGTCTGGCCAGAAAGCCCCATTTGTGACCTAAAGGGGACGTAGCCCATGATGAGTTTGCATTTCCAGTCAACTGCACAAGCAAAGCAAAGCAAAGAAAAACACCAAGCAAGTAACCAACTTTTGCCAATAAATTCACTCCAACTACAACCAAAAAGATGGAAAGATCCAAAAAAATCTATCAAGCTCAGAGCATCTGCAAGAATACTATAGAAAGTGCTTTTTTTTTTGGTCAGAGAATATATAGGAAGTTCGGCAGATGAAGGTTTGAAGTCCCAGTGAGTAGTGAATCCTCAAGGTTTGGAAAGCCAGACTTTTGTAATGGCCATATTGGACAATGTGCTGCAAAGACGGAAATGCAACATTGACCAGCAAAAATAAATCTCTATGAACATGGGACAAAATTGCTTCATCCATAGGATCACGATAACATGCCCAATATAATAAACTAATAATCTAGGATACCTGCTAAATAGTTAGCCAAAAAGAGCAGCAAAAATGCATATTTAACTTGGCATATTTTGTGCTCCTAGCAATAACCACACTATGAGTGTTTGATTCAGATAAAACTGGGGATAAGATTGAATAATTGATTCCAATCCAACTATTCTAGTGGTAATAATCAGTCTACCATTTTATTCTATTCCTAATTTATTTGAGTCAAGGTTGAGATAAGACCTTAGAGAAGCATAAGTTATCCACTTCAAGTGACATAGCTACGCTTAGGTTTCACCAACTTTGTGTCAGTTCATTGAAGTGAAATCTTCTTAAAGCAAAATCAATGGCGAAAATTAGGATGGTACTTCAGGAACCTTCTTAGATAACCAGGTCAATTTTCCTATTTTGGCTTGGATGGAAAATACTAGGCAGGAAAGGAAAACTGTCCAGCCTTTCAACGTATTAAGACAAAAATAACGAAAGCACCCTTGTATCCAATCCAATCCAAAACCAAGATGGGAACTCTAGTAATTTATGATCCTAATACCAATGAGGATTTTTTAATACCACCTATCATATGAAAATAGTTTATACCATGTACTATTAGATACTATAGCATCAGCCAATAATAACTCATTTAAGACTGGACCATTAAACATGCTCCAGACATGATGTTAAATTATATCATTGAACTAATATAATCCCAACCCCTAATAATCAGAATAGACATGCCCATACCATCTTCTTCTTTCCACCAACCAATATCTTCTCACACAACTTGCAACATAAAGAATAAAACTAATAAGATATACCATCCTATCAAAATAAAATCAATCAAATCTGAATCCCACCAGATTGGAGGAGTTGCGTCCCCATAATACATAAAAACACCGACAATCAAATTAAAGGTTATAACAATAGCAAAACAAAAACTAAACCTCAGAAAATTATATATCTAATAAGATAGCTAACACTAAGGAGTTGTGTAGTGTTGTGTGCTCAAAAAATAAGATAGCTAACACTTTAAACTTTATCCCCACATATTTTTCTCGCCCATTTCTACCACAAATTGGATCATTTAATTTTTGATTAATTTGAGACACAGTACAAATTTTATTTTGGACATTCTTCATATACGATAGTGTACCCTTTGAGGTCAGTATTTTGAAAAAAATTTGTAAATTTTTAAAAAATATATATAACGGATAAATTTTGGGGGCTCAGATTTTATGTTGCACCTTGCTTTCAGACACGGAATATTTCTACTACAACGATATCACAAATGTGTTTGTATAAAAGCCCACATTTTGGAATACAACACATCTGCAAAAATCCATCACCAAAACCCGAGCTCGCAAAGAACCATGTTACAATGCATACTATGCTAATATTCTGTCTTATTACATACACTTTTTAGAAAGAAAAAAAAACCCTGGATACTCATTTTTTTAACCAGAGGAACTCAAAACTCAACGGATTCAGAAAACAAAATATTAATATATAGAGCGAATTTAGAACATTGAAATTATAGAAAAACCGAAAATGAAACAAATCAGTCCAACGGAAGCAATGGAAGAGAGACGTACGGATTTATAGGAGGAGAGATGAGATGAAGATAAATCACGACGACGGAGAGATCTGAGCAGGACCGAGGTCGCCATTGAATATATGATGGGCTGATCACTCAATTTTCTTCGGGAAACAGAAGTATTTTTTCTTTTCTGTTTATTGGTTTTTGTTAGGGTTTAGGGTTTTGGAGCTCTTGCGTTCAGCTGAGAGAAAAGAGAAGGCGCACAGGGGTAAAGAGAGAAAAAAAAGAGTTGGGTTGGGCGGGGTGGGCCGGGGGGTGGTTGGCTGGAATGACGAGTGAGCGGCTCAGATCTGAAGGTTCTAGATTCATCGTGAACATTCATTATAGTGAATAATCAAATTTAAGAAAAATTTCAGTCAACCATTATTAGTTTATGAAAAATGTTATATATCTTAAACAATAGATTATGACATAATTTACTGACTTAATTTATTGACCTAATTCATTATAATTTTTGAATTGATTGTGGGGCCATCAAACATTGAAACTTAGTGTTGATTCAATGATTCTACTACAGAAAGAGCAATGTTATCGAGACTTTAATTTACTGACCTAATTCACGATGCCATTTGAATTAGTTGTGGAGACCATCAAGTATTGGAATTTGGTGTTGATCCAATGGTTTTACTGCAGCCACATCATTATGTCAACAAATTAGGTCAGTGTTTTAGGTCCAAATAGTATTACTCTATCTTAAATTTGTATTCCAAATCAATAAGGATGGTTAGATCGGTGAGTCTCAATTAAAAAAATTGATGGGATCCACTCATCTAATGGTTCCCGTTCATTTGGATGCAAATTTAAAATACAAATTTGAGATATAAAAACATTATTCTTAGTTTATCATAACTTCAAAAACACTCCATTATTAAAAACACCACAAATATCATTTTTAATTTATATTTAAACATCATTGACACCCCCTTGTCAATAAACCAACATATTAAATTTTATTTTTTTACATATTAAAATTCGAGTCTATTAAAAGTTATTTTATATATATTAAATTTTTCAGCCTATTAAAAGTTTTTTTTTACATATTAAAATTCGAGCTTATTTGAACTCTACTTGAACTATTAGCCCTAATTAAAATTCTTTTCGAATTGATTAAAAATTATATTTTTTTATTTAATAAAATTCGATTCAAGTTGATAAATTTTTTTGATGTATTAAAATTTAAGTCGATTAAAATTTAAATTTTTTTATGTATCAAAATTTGAGCATATTAAAATTTAATTTGAGTTGATTAAAATTTAATTTGAGTTTTGAATAGAATTTTAATAGACTAAAATTTTAATAAGTAAACAAATATAATTTTTAATCGTCTTAAATTTTAATATATGAAAAAAATTTAATTCACTCGAATTAAATTTTAACTGCCCCAAATTTTAATAAGTAAAATATTTAAAGAAATAAAGAGGGTCTCATTAAAAATATGTCTATCTAGTGGAAGAGTGGATAAATTTTTTCCTAAAATATATTATAGGCAATTTAATAAAATTGCATTCTAATTAACACTATTAATTTGATAAGAGGTGTCAGTGAGAATTGAAATAATAAAAGGAATATCCTTAAAGTCATGATAAACTAGAATGAATGTAATTGAAACTTTCTCTCTAAGAAAATGACCACTACCCCAACTTAAAAATGCAAGTTCGAATCTCGTCGAACAATTTTTTTTAATTAATCATCTCAAATAATTTATTAGAATTATGACACTCATCATTTGTGAATTCAAATATTTATAATTAATTTTCTATTTTTCTCTTAATCTAATCAATGACGTATAATTTTTTCACTTATATTTTGTTCGATATGGTATAAAGTTACATAGGCAGATAAAATATTATGTTTGATAAGAAAAAAAATAAGAATAATAAAAAAGTTGATGGATTAGTTTTCCTTCTAACTCATCAAAATCAATCTCTCTAAAATTAAGAGAAAAAGTGGATGAAAAATTAATTATGTGTGTTGTAATGTAAGCTATTTGTCTATATATATCATATTTATCAATTTGTATATTATATATATATATATCTTAATTTCATATATAGATATAATAGTAAAATATGTATCTATATTTTTTCCATCCTTCTACTTTTCTGTCCTAGCAAACAAAAAAAAAATTCTTCCTATTTTTTATCATTTTTACCAAACACAAATGAATGAAGGAATGATTTATCCCTAAAAAAATAAAAAAGTGTACCACTCTCATTTTTCATATATATTTTTTTCATCCATCCTACCAAAAACACTATTAGTTTACTTGCAAAATTGAGTAAATCTCTATTTCTTAAAAAGTTCCTTTAAAACCAAATCAAGAAATGAAAAAGAAAATCAAAAAAATTATTCATATCATTCTAACCAAAATCGTTTTTGTTGTGTCATAATAAGATTATTCATTTTTTGTCCTAACATAATCTGTTTATTATTTTTGTGTTATTTTTTAATTAATATAAAAAAGGTAAACCATAACAATTTTACATGTAACAAATTATCTTTCCTAATCTTATGATAGGGGGCAATATTGGCAAATTTTGTAAATTCAATGTTGCAAAACATATATAGTAAACATAACATATTACTTTTCTCTTTTTTTTTTAATAGAAAAAGTATTTAAAATTTATGAGATATGGATTTCTATAATTCTTTTTCTCTTTAGTTTCTTCTTGACAAATTATCTGGAAAAAATTTCAATCACACCTGTTTTAGTTTACCATATATTCAAGGGCACCTATAAAAAATATCACTGACACCCCTATCATTAAACGACAATTTATAACAAAAATAAATTATCTAAAATACCAAAATTGTTCCTACATAAACCCCAACGATCTTTATACATAAAATTCGATTCGATTAAAATTTATTTTTTTACATATTAAAATTCAAGTTGATTAAAATTCTCTTTTCTACATATTAAAATTTGAGTCGATTAAAATTCGATTCGAATTTATTAAATTTTATTTTTTTACAAATTAAAATTTGAGTCTGTTAATTTTTTATGCATTAAAATTTGAATCAGTTTGAGCTATACTTCAACTGTTAGCCTCGATAAAAATTATATTCGAGTCGATTAAAATTTGAGTCTATATTTTTCTTTATTAAAATTCGATTCAAGTTGATTAAAATTTGAATTGATTAATTTTTTTTATGTATCCAAATTCGGGCCGATTAAAATTTAATGCGAGTTGATTAAAATTTGACTTAAGTTTCGAATAGAATTTTAATAGGCTAAATTTTATTAAGTAAAAAAATATATTTTTTAATCAACTCAAATTTTAATATGTAAAAAATAAATTTTAATTAGCTCGAATCGAATTTTAATCGGCTCAAATTTTAATCCACAAAAAAAATTAGAAAATAGAAGACATGTCTTTGAAGATATACCTATTTAGAGGGAGTGTGAATGAAGTTTTTTCTAAAATATATCATAAAAAATTTAGTAAAATTGCATTCTAATTAACACATTTAATCTGACAGGGGGTGTCAATGAAGATTTAAAAAATAGAGGCGGTGTCCTTAAAGATATGATAAACTAAAAGAGGTGTGACTCAAATTTTTCCAATATCTATTAATAATAATGAGTGAGAGATCTACTTATGTACAATAGATTCCAATTGAATTTATAGTATTTAATTTACTAATTTTTTTGAAAAAAATATATTAAAGGGGATTTCACTTTAAATTTATTGGTTCTAATACTTTCTGGATCGTTATAAATTTAATATTAGGTGAGATTTTATTGTCAAGCATTATTTCGAAGGAAGGGAAAGACAAGATTCGAATCCGTGATCTTCAGATCTAATGGCGGAGTATTGAAATGTGGACTTTTTGGGCAATAAATGGATTCAAATGCTCCACGGGCCTTTTAGGTATTCAAACATGACAAGCCCAAAAAGGCCCTCATGTCAGGCCGTTGGGATTATCCATGGCCTGTAGCTTGTAGGAGCCCATTAAACTTTTGAGCCCAATTCTGACCCAGAGTCCAAAATGAAAACTTTTCTAATGCAATTTACGCCCAAGGCAACAAAGGCCACCATCAAGATGGCAAGGATTGCTGCCATTTCCTCACTAACCATATTTTGCTTCAAATTCAGTAGGTCGAACTCAGGCATGTCCTTCAACTCTGAATTTAGAATTGCTACTACTTTTCGATGTAGTTGATCGGGGCATTGGTAGGCATCTCCCGCTCTTTAGTGGGGCATACTTCTGACATGGTTTCTCTTAACTGGCTAAGCTTACTTTACTTACACTACCTTTAGCCAAAAAATTAACTATAGCTGAGTTGTCTTACTTTAACAAGTAAGCAAGTAAACTACATTTCCTAAGCCTAAGTTTATCGGCCTAAGCAGCTACCTCAAAAGTTGTAAAGTGGAACCCTCCTTTGACTCGATCTTTAATTGAATTTTAACATTATTAAAATTCATTTGGAAATTCTATAAGTTTTTCAAGGAATTTGAGAAAACTCGTGATAGGAGTTCTCGAGTTTGAGTTTTGTCTTCATTAATTCTAACAAATATTTTCAGCAAGGTTGTTATGGCCATCGGCATGTCAAGGGTTGAAGTACCAAAAACAGTATGGATGTGGGATAGTACTATTTATAATTTACCCTCCTTAAACTTCACAATAACAGAAACTTCATGCGCTGACTGTTGTGGTGGGCTAGGGCCGCCCATGAACCCTTATTTTCTCTGCCACTACATGTATAGAAAAGACTTAAAAACTAGATTTGATAATTTCAACCATTGAATAAGAAATGGGTCCCAATAAATGCTTAAACCCACAGTGAAATCAGTTATTGTAATTATCAAATCTAGTTTTTAAGTCTATTTTTTCAATAGAAATTGAAAGCGTCTCTTGGTACGTTTCATAAATGCAAAGCTTCCTCATGACAACAACATCTCTCCGAATGCTTATCAAACAATGTAGTTTAAGGACACAATGCTATAACTCAATAATGTCAATGTTGAACAACAACTTGCACATCCATTTATTCTATTTGACCATCATTTTTTTCTAGGGTCGACTCGACTATTAGTCCATTTCATGGGTCGATTAATTCGCTCGATGGACCATGTCATACCAAATTTGATAGCTGCCTTCAAGCTTGAGCACAAATTGTCACTGTTACATATATAAGCCTGATAATTGACTGATATTGCTCCACAATCAGCCTGGCTTTTAGTGCAGTGGTAACCTGGTGCAAAATGTCAAGGAAGTAAATAATGAGATTATTGCATAGAATATAGGGTTGGATACTTAAAAACACTGAATTATCTTATCAAGAAGGAAGGTGGATAAATTATACTTAGATCCCTTGAACTATGCCCCTCATTTCAAATTTTTCTCTAAACTATATATTTTCTAATATTGTACCTTTACTTATTAGTTTGAGTTTCACGCTGTCCCAGTTTGTTGCCTTTTGTTCATTTTTTTGTAACAAATTAGGGCAAAAATGAGATCCCACAATGTTAAAGAGAAGTGTCCATTCCCTATTCAGCCGGTAAGAATTTCATTTTTGCCATGAAAGTTGGACAAAAGTTGATCGTTGGGACAATGTGAAACTCAAACTAACAGTTTAAAGTGCAAATTGAGAACGTGAATAGTTTAGGAGATGCTGTCAAACGAGGGGTATAATTCAAAGGTGTGTAATTGTAATTTTCCTTAGAAAGATTACCCCAGCTTCAATGCTTTTGCCGGTGCTTCAAAATTTTCATGTTCCGGTTGGCGTAGCTGTAGATTGATTGGTCCATGCAAGTTGAGTTCATATGAAACTTGAGAATTTCTGTTTGTTTGATTAACTCTTCCTTCTTCATAAACCTGTGATTCCAAAACTTTTTCTTAATTAGATTAACATTAGGAAAAAACTTTGATCACCTTACATTGTTGAATGATGAACATGTGTCACACAATTTGCTGTTAGATTCAGATTTTCATATGATCCAATACCCTTTTCTGCAATTCTGTGTTCTCTTGACTGACGAGTTCTATCTTCTTATACAGTTCTATGTTTTCTTGATGAACGAGGAAACCCTGTGACAAAATTGATGAAAATCAGCTTCAAAGGCAAACATATATTTTGGGTGCTAAAAAATATGCAGTTTGTGACATTTTTGATTCCCAATTTTTTAATATTTTGTCAATTTGAATCATTAAGTCTCTAATTTGTGTCACTTTGATCCAATTTACAACTGTAGTTTAAATTAGCTATCAGAGATGGTCACGTGTATCTCGCGTGATCACATTTGAGGAATTTTTTTGAAAACCTTATGGACTAAAATAACACAAACTACAAATTTGAGGTACCAACGTGACCCTTCAATTGTGGGTAGTCATGTGTGACTCACGTGCACAACGCCGTTGGTTAACTTAACCATCTTGTTTAATTAGACAAAAAATGACACACATTGAAAACCTAATGGACCAACATGACACTAATACAACAAAGACTTCAGAGAAGTTACTCATATTATAGTGTACCCTTTAGTTAAAAACCTAGAAAAAAAAGTGCGTGTTTTTTGGGGATAACCTTTTGGTTTAGTTCTTTGATTTCATCGGTTAAAATTTGCTCCTGCAATAAGCAATAATAGGATCATTCATACACAGTTGATGAGGTAGAACTTGTCAATAGTACTACATGATAAGAATTATTCTGGGGACGAAGTGTATTTACCTTTTTTATTTGGACTCCTTTCAGACTCATTTCCAATTGATTTTCCAGATTTTGAAGTTCTTCCATGCTCAAACCAGAAAGTTTTTCTCCCAACAACTTCCTGCAATGATTAGAGTGAAAGTTTTAGGGTATGTAATGCTAGATGAAGTGTACTTTTGGAGTTTATACATGGAAAGAAGCATCGGCTGAGGGCCCTGAATGAATAAGAAATTGACATTGAAGGGAATCAATTGATTCTTATTCAGGAAGCTCCCTCTTGGGTTCAAAGATGTTAACCTATGGATTGAGTGATCACACTCATACATATAACTCATGAATAGATGCAATGTTTGACGGTTATTTTCCCATGCATGATGGGAGAGATAGAAAGAGATAAAGAATGCTGGCTTGAATTTGAACCAATATAACTCTTGGAAGAGTTGTGAATTGTGTTCACAACCTTACCAGAAGGTCGTGTACATCCACTTGAATGGGCGTCCTGTATGTGTATAAATACTAGCATATGATGACCTTACATATAATATCAAATCTCTCATTTGGTGCACTGTCAACACTGTTTCACCCTAGGACCAACAAAAGCTAGCTAGACATCTTCCTCAGTCTCGTTAACCAATTGACTTTTATGACTCACCGTCTCATTACCACGCTATCTTACCTTCGCCTTCCACTTCACCTTTTGGTCTTAGATATATGGATCTTCTTTTTCATATACTTTGGCGTTAGATTGCACA
>CM042191.1:28132080-28142561 GCA_023539305.1 Ilex asprella
TTGGATGTGAGATTCTAAGCATGTGGTGTTCCAACATCTTTGAGCATTATTAGAGGAAAGATAAGGTAACGTATCTTTTGTCTTCTGGGTCAGTGTGTGTATGATTTCCTGATCATTGACACTTGGCCAAAGCTCTTACTCGGAGGCACTGAGCAGTGTGCTTTATTTTATTCAAAAGCACAAGGCATAAATTATAAGTATCTCACCTCCCCCTACCCACACACATCACACCCTTACCAACCCCCTCTCTCTCTCTCTCTCTCACACACACACACACAAAAGAGAGGATTTTCCTACGACTGTAAAAGAGATTGATTCAACACCAGATCTCATTGGTGTTATGGAATCAAAACCACGTGGGTTGTAGCCAATTAGCAGTTGTGGGACTACTAAGTGGCCAATTAAGAATTTCTTATCCCTTGAATTTTTAACTTTTCTCTCACATCAATAAACAAATTTAAAGGGATGGGAAATGGAAAGTGAATGGCTTGGCCTGGGGGAGCTTTGTTCTGGGGGCCTAATAAGGTGGGTGGGAGTGGAGTGGGGAAAGGTACTAGGTGTAATGGAGATACTATGTTGTCATTGTTATGTGGTATCATCATCTAATAAAAGTATAATAAATAAACAAGTGAGTCTCATATATTTTAGTAACCACCCTGCTATGTCATTTAATAACTACCCATGTAAGGTTATTTTACTTATTTGTAGGTTTATTATTAGATGATGACACCATATAATAGCCTACTGATAGGCCTTGCGAGCTGAGGAGATGTTATAGTTCCATGTGTTGCAATCTACATCGCCTCGGGAGGGATAGTGACTAGGTTATTTATGTGGCGTGTTCACCTTTAATTGTTAAGAGGTCTTTTTTGTGGCAAAGTCTCAGAGGAACAAAATCATGAGGTTTTATAGGCACCCAAAACAGATAATATTTTGATAGTTGGGACAAGTCGTTACAGGTGGTATCAAGGTGGTATCAAGCCGACTTTCCAATAGTTGGAGAGTGGACCCCCCGTGGGCCTCAGGGGGAGATGTGACCTCTAAAGAGGTTGGAGTGTAGTAGCTTACCAATAGACCTTGTGAGGTGAAAAGGTGATGTAGTTCCATGTGTTACATCTCACATCGACTCACCAGGAGGAGTGATTAGACTATTTATGTAGTGTACTCACCCTTAACTATTAAGAAACTTTTTTTAGGACAAAGTCCCAGAGAAACAAAACCATAAGGATATATAGACACTTAAAACGGATAATATCTTGATAATTTGGGCAGATCGTTACACACTATATATTAACAATAATATGGTGTCACTGTTACACCTAATATTTACTCGTGGGTTGAGGGTGGGGGTGGGAGTGGTGAGACAAACATTGAGAAATACATGTAAATTTCATGTACCTAGTATCTGATGAAAAAATATAGCATAATACACAAGACTCCTTGTTATTAGTGGCCGGAGGAGGTCTCATGTACCTAATTGTATCCCTTGTGCTAAAAAAACTACTTTTGTTCGTAAAATATGTAATGCTCAATCCTATCCAACCAATTTTACCATTGTAACATTTGATTTTTGAAGAAATGGATATATAAACAAGACAAAACTATCAAAGTCGATCAGCAGTGAAAAGTGAACTCTTGTTTGGAACTCAAGTTGAGTTTCATTCATGGTTGACAGTTGCAACTTTTAACCAACTTGTAAGAAGTAAGAAGAAAGATAAAAGCATAAGATGACTATTTGAGTCCGCTGGTTTGAATCTCGTCTTCCCCCTTCCCGTAATAGTACCTAAAAAAAATAATTATTGGGTTTGGAACCTCTTGCCTGAAGACATTCTATAATACTAAAAATTGAACTAATTTTTTAATATTTGTATTTTAAATAATAATTAATTTTCTTTAATTACGCAATTTAAAAATAAAATGAAGTGATAAATAGATGTAGATTGATAGGATTGTTTGACATTAGAAATGTATTGATTATGCTATCTAGCATTCAGAGTCGTGCAAAAAAATTAAATGTTTTGGGCTAAAAAAAAATTGGGATAAATTTTGTATTATTAGGTCAAAAATAGATAAATATTGAAAAAATCTTGGCCATTTTTCCTGCATGATATATTAGATAGATGCTAAAGTATCTCCAAGAAAGTAGCTAAAGGGCACAAAAACTTCAAAATTTTGTTATTTTACCCTAAAATTCCATTCCAACAGAACGTCTCCAAATTATCTAAAATAGCATTTTGTTACAGTGTAACTGTAGCAATGTGTAAAAATATTTTATAATATTTTCTCTCTTCTCCTTTCTTTTCTTCCATTCTCTCTCTTTCTCTCTCTCACTATTCTCAAAAAAAAAAATAATGAGAAATAATATTTCAAAAAATAGTTAAAAATATAAAAAATTTGTTGAAGTATATATTAGAAAAGTGAGTAATTAAAATTAAATAAATATATATTTTTTGAATAGCTAAACTAATTTTTATCATTGAAGATGCTCTTATTAGTTTCTTAGTTTATATGATCCACAATTAGGGGAGGTAGTTTCCAACATGATCTGTCACATGATTCGCTTTAATTGAACGAGCAATTAAAGAAAATAATAAATAGTTTAAATTAAAGTAATGTTATTTCGACCTAAAAATATTTACTTACCGATACCGTAATGACATTGTTTAATAATATTATTACAATTATTATTGTTGAATTTTTTATTAAAATTTTATTATTTCAAAAATCATTATATTAACAAATTAGATCGAGATTTTTAAATTTCAATACAATTATTACTCTTCAATACCTCTTATATTAAATGTAACGATAATACTAGGACACTAACATGTTATCATCCTCTAATAACAGATTAATTCATATGTAAGTGAACTTTACTTAATTTAATAATTATCCTATCATGTGTGAAAATAACTATCAAATACAGTTCACTTTACCCGATTATAAATTTATTATTTAATAACGATACCACGTAATAACGGGCAAAATTTACTCCTAATAAAGACAGCTTTGAGAGTACGAGGATTATTTTTCTGTCCATTCTCTTGTCTTCAAACTGTGGGCATTCTCTCTTTGCAGTCGACATTTGTGCATATATTGAGCTATGTCAGTAACTTTTCAGAGTCTCCCACATGCCTCAGTCTCATGGTGGTCAACACTTTTGACCTTTGTGTGGTGTAAAGAGGATATACACTTTGGCAGTAAAAAGTTATTTTCGATATTATGCCAAAAATTATAATTTTGATAGATAAATTTTAAAAAAAATAATGGAAAATTATAATTAATTTAAATTATTCTTTATTAATCACAAATATTATTATAAAATATGTTATTAGAACTTAAAATACTAACTTAATTTGTTAACTTGATCAATCACAACTACAGAATAATTAACAACTCTCAATAAATATTGAGACCCATAGTTAAGTTCATGTAACATTATTCTTATGTTTAATCATGATATCCGCATATACTATTAACAATGTTAATTTTTTGTAATCGATAATAATTTTTCTTGATCGCTTATAGTTATCCTAGTTTTTTATACTGCAGATTAACATAAAGGTTATTGAGTTAAGAATGTCTATTTTTTATATTTTTCATTTTTTATCTCTTTGTGGAATTAGACAATTTTTTACTCGGTTTTATTCATACTAAGATAAAATAAATTGAGTAAACAATATATATAATCCTCAAATTATGGTCTTTGTGTGAATTAAATTTCTAAACTTTTTTTTTTGTGTAAATTGAACCCTTGAACTATCTAATCGTGTCAATTGAACCCTTTTGTCTACCACCATTAGAGACATATGGATCGTGGGTTTTATTAAGAAAGGGCTAGAGTTATTGTTATGATTATTGGTTCAGGCATATATTATGCGTGTCAATTTAAACTCAATAAAATTACCAAATAGATCGGATTAGTTTCAAGTCATCAAATAATATTAATTAAATAAATTAAGTTAAAATTGATTAATACTCTATCCAAATTAAATCGATGAGACTAGAGTCACAGCCCGTTTGTGGTGTGATTTACCTTGACAGTTTTCCAAAAATAGAAGGCGAGTAAAGGCAACAACACTTCAATAATAGATTTAAAAAATGATAACATTAAATAGTTGTTTTGGGTGCACACTGCACATAACAAATCCATGTTCCATTTGAGAAGGAGGTTCTACCTTCCCCTAACACCACTTTCCATTTCAAGCTAATGACTGCTTCAAACCCTCTCTCTCTCTCTCTCTCTCTATCTCTATCTAGTCCTCCATGGCAGCTTGCTCAAAGAAGTAAGTTCCCAAACTAGTCCGTTTTTTTTCTTTTCTTGTCTTTTTTTTTCATTGTTTGTTAAATTTATGATTTCTTCTTTGATCTGGAGTATGTCTTAAGCTTCCATCTCTTTGAAATTGTTCTAAAACTTGATGTAATTTTTTCAAGGAGTTTGTGATCTTTATGGTCTTGCTGATTAAGTAGATAAGACTAGTGAGCTCAGCAAACCCTAAGTCCCTAATAGTATCAGAGACAGAAGAGATGGGGAGAGGAAAGATTGTGATCCGTCGGATCGACAATTCAACGAGTCGGCAAGTGACTTTCTCTAAGAGAAGAAACGGATTGCTCAAGAAAGCTGATGAGCTTTCAATCCTTTGTGATGCTGAAGTTGGGCTCATAATCTTCTCCAGCAGTGGCAGGCTCTATGAATTTGCAAGCACTAGGTTAGATCCTATATCTCTCTCTCTCTCTCTCTCTCTCTCTAAATTGACAAATATCTAAGCCTTAGATTTTTCTGTATTGATGCATAAAATTACATGAGGGCCTAATTAAATTAGGGGTGTTAGTTTGAACTAATTTTGTGTTAGTTTGAACTATGAGGTGGAAGTTTTTGATAGAATGAGAATATTGAAGAGGGTCAAACTCAAACATGAACATCTGTACGCCCTTTGACTCACTCTTCTCTTTTTTCTCCTTTGCTCCATTTCTACTTGATAAAAAATGCTTTCATCACACATAAAAGAAGATCGTTCGAGATTGGGTTGGTGTTAAGCAAGGCCCTTCTCTATATGATTATCCTTTCTTTTCACGAAGAAGGCAATCTGGATTTGATAACAAAATTGACAGGAAAAACAGTGTTTAAGCAAGTTCATTAAGCCCCGTATGGTCTGAGAATTAAACGAGGAGAAAGCTGAAGGTAGAAGGGCCTAGGGTTTTCCTAATATTTGTACATATAGTTGCATTTTTAAAGAAGATAATGGCGTTGGAAGATGGTATATGAAGTAGTGTCCATGACAAGGGTAAAAATCTTGGAATATCTCCATAGAAGTTGGAAATTAGAGCTTTTTTTTTAGGATTATACTGGTTATCACATTATTTCGATTTGGTCCCCTTTAAAGGCTCTTCTGGATCCTTGTATAATTGCATAATGCTTATAACCTTTGAAAAACATATTATAGGATAACAGATTCATTAAGAAAATCCTAGACCTCGTGGTGACATAAGTCTCGTGCACTAAGTTATATTTTTTTTCCCTTTCGATAAATTCTCAAGTAGAGCAAAGTAACTGAGGTTCACGTGGATCTTTTCACTATCCAAAGTATATAATAAAATGACTGCAAAAGGGAATATTTTGTGTTCTCTTTCCAACATTTCATAGGAAAAACATTAAGATAGAGAGAAGATTTATACAAGATGGCAAGAAGATAAGCTTTTATACTGCAGCCACCATGCAAATGCGGTGTGTTGCGCGACAGTACCATTAATGCCTATTTCTTCCTGCACGGAACATCTACTATTAGGAATAAGAAATGCAAATGTTGATATCTTTTGTGCTTCCTATTTTTGGTTTAGTTTTTACTTCATCAATGACTACAAAGAAGTCCATTATCAGCCTAGATAACTATTTCAATGCCCACAAAAAAGGTACTCAAATCTGTAGGAAATAGTGGGTGACTTATAATTCATTAGACCCAAAAGTCAATGCGTCTGTGAGTAGCAAAATAGAATGGAGCGCAACGAACCAGAGGGGGTGTATCAACTTTACAAGGACTTGGTTTTTTAGTTGGACCAAAATTAGAGTTGTTAACTAGTGCCTATAAATATATTGTAATTCTATAGAATTTTGATACATAATGAAGGCAGCCGCTCGTAGAATTTCTACTGCATTACGTAAATGTTGTGTTCTTCTTCTCGATTATTTTCTATCTTGATTGTTCATCAAATTGCACGTTTATAATCGAAATAATAATATTTCACAAGGAAATGCACCAAAATTTTGATTAAAAACCTCTCATAAACAAGCAAGATGTGTAGGAACCACTGCTAAAGGCCCATCTTTGTAAATGAGATGATCTTTACACTCCATATATAGTGTAATCTAATGCCCTCAATATTTTTTTCTTCACGACGTGTTAGTGAGGAACCTAATTATATACAACCTTGAATCTTACTTGAATTCATGGTAGATGATTATCAAGGAGACAAACGAAGAAAAGATGTGCTGGAGGGAATCATCCTACCCATTTTCATGGCAAGTCTGTTTATATCTTTGACCATTCTAATTGGTAAGGACATGATAAGAGAAGTGCCTCTTGATCGAATTGTGACAGATATAGTCAAATCAAACTTAGCAATTTAGAATGTTGTGTCAAATGAAAATTAAGAACACTTAAAACCTTAGTTATTGTGTGATAAAGGTTTTCTAACTACTTTTGTTTTTTTTGAAGTATTTTTCTAACTAAAGTTATTTTTTGCATTTTTTCCATTTGAAATTTTCTTTTATCTTGGGGCATAATCTCTTCCTGTAGCCTTAATCACACACATAATAATAGATATAGGTATATAAGGATATTATTTACATAGTAAAATAAATTTACATCAACATTTGCAAAAATAGTAGACATGCATGTTCTCATTTTCCTGACAAAATTGCTTTTTAGCATAAACAAATTTACTTTAAAAAAAAAGTGCTACCAAACGGTAGCTTACTCTTTCTAGGGTAACTTGCACAATTGTGTGAAAGGAGAAAGAATCATTGCTCTGTAAGAGCATTTCTTAGGCTATTGCTGAACAAAAGTTGAGCATTGTGTTTAATGATTGTAGAAGAAGAATGGTGATCACTTTCAGCTGAACATATTATAGATGATCAATAAGAGGGATTTCAATAATATATGTTAACACCTAAGCTGAAAGCTTCCGGAGGATGTATGCAAAATGAATGATATAGTCGAGGAAGAGCGACGACTTAGTAAGATGTGATCGATGATTGTGACTCATTATTCCGTCATCTATATCTGCACCTCTAGTACATTATCTACATGACTAGCTTCGAACTATATAAACATTTTGTTCCCACATGAATAAACATGTTGGAAATGTCGAATTACCTGTGCAAACTATAAAAAAAATAGGAACACCATGATAAAATAAATTCTTTTACTTCATATATGGTGATATTTATTACAAGTGCTTCTTTTTAAAGAGAAGTTTATGGTAGGGAAAAAGTTTTTTTCGCTACTATACCACCATTAAAAGTTTTTTTTTTCCTCAAAGCCATCCAATGTGGATGGGGGGTTTGGCAAGACCCCTACCTGTATATATAACTAAAAGAAAAATTGTATAAGGGAGGAGGATATAGAGCCAAGCCTCCAGAAGTGGAAGAAAAACCAAGCAAAGAAAGGTGGTGACTCACCACCAAAAGCATGAAAAATAAATAAATACAAAAGCAAAGTGGGGAATCCCCATAGGACAAAATAACAAAAAACATCAATTAAAATAAAAATCAACAACGCACGTGAGGAATCTGTCGAACGTCTAAGGCAATGATGCCAGCAATCCCAGAAGGAAGGGATGACGAATCAAGGAATCGCTGATTGAGTTGCTGAGAGCAAGCCCAATTAGCCATGAAATCTGCAGCTTGATTTGCCTCCCGTAGGACGTGGCAGACGTGAGCAGAGACAAGCACACAAAAGCCGAATCCGAGCAAGCAGGTAAGCATAAACCCAGCACTCAGTACCCTGAGAGGAAACCCAAGAAACCACTGTAGCTGAATCTGACTCCACTACTAACTCTGAAACTTCCAGATCTGAGACCAACTCCAACTCAGCACAAACAGCCTGCAACTCCGCATTTAGAATAGGCTGATGCCCCAAGAACAAGCCAAAAGCCTTAAGTACCCGACCCTGGTGGTCCCTAATAACGCCCCCTGCCATAGACAACCCCGGATTGCCTTTAGATCAACCACTAAAAGTTTTTTGAGGACATTTACAACTTTTGAGAGTCATTTATAAGGTTTAAGAATCATTTATAATTTTCATAGTTCAACTTACAACTTTTGTAGGTCATTTTTAACTTTTGAGGGTTATTTGAGGATCCTAAGGATCGATCGGAATCACTCTAAAAAACTATAAATGACCCACAAAAGTTACAAGTCGAACCATAAAACTAGTAAATTTTTTTTTGTTCTAAAGCTTATATCTCAATATTTAAAACTTGTAAAACTTGGTGGTATGGTACTAAATTTTTATTTTTTTTGGATAACGTAGTCTTCTTCCTTTTTGAAAGGTATGTCGTGATGTTGTCATGTGAAATTCCTATCATGTCTCTCTCTCATATGCACATGTGATGAAGAAAGCTGACATTGTTTTTGCTTTACTTTTGTTTAGCATGAACTCTGTAATTGAACGATACCACCAACAGAAAGAGGAGCATCAATTGTTGAGTCCTACTTCCGAAGTCAAGGTAATTCTTCTAGAAATCCTCCCAATTCTTCTTGTTTTCTGTGATTCAAGAGTATTAGAGTGAGAACAATAAACTGCCGAGAGAGATTAGATTTACCTAATTTTTAAGAGCATTCGAGACGTTGTAAGTGTTTTAGTGGAGAGATACATACAACCACGATCGAATGAGATGGTAAAAAAAGAACAAGCCAAAATTTATAGTCCTCCTTCAACTAAGACAAAAGAACAAAAGCCAAAATTTTTGAGGGTAAACCTTCTTAGTATTAGTGATTATAGTTAGTCCCTTGTGCAATGAGGTAATTTTGTGTATTGCCTAGGATTACATTCAGCTTTGTTTGAATAGACAAGTTCCTACCTAGTTCCTATTATTATTTAATACAGGCCAGGTTTGTGTTTTGTGTGGAATAGACTCTTTGGAGTGCTAGTCTGTGTTTTTCTCGACGTGTTTTGAGATTTATTGTACATCTTATTTCGGATCATTAAAAATTTTCCCTTCTAAAAAAAACAAAAACAATTGATATGGTTGTTGTGCCAAAAATGGCATTTTTTTTCTTCGTAAAAACACCATTAGGGTGGGTAATTTCAAAATGTTTCTTCGTATGACTTCAGTTTCATGTTTGCAGGGAAAAAGGGCATGAAATTCCTCTATGGAAATTTTGGGTGGGGGTGGATGTGGTTTTTTTTAGGAGGGGCTGTTGTTTTGGTTGTTTATTTTACAAGCCACCCATGCATTAGTTATAGGTCTTGGTCTTGCTCTGAAAAGCAATTCCCTTGCAGTCTTGTATTGTATACATCATTAAACACTAATTTTCGAACTAACCAATATATTTTCTTTTCATTTTTCTTTCACTTCAATTTTTATCACTCTTATGTTCCGTTGTTCTTTTCTTTCTAACCAAATGAACCATAAGCAAACTATCTTGTAGTTACCCGGAGAGCAAAATTGTATGAAAGGATTAAGGAGATGTCTTGAATAGTTCAGACTGTTTTAGAACTGTGAACTACTTTTGCAGCTTGTGCATATCCAATCTAGTTAATTGCACTTTCATCCCCAATTATTTAGATAACGATGATTTAACCCCTTTACTTCAAAAAACAAATTATAGTTTAATCTTCTACAAGTTTAAATGCAAGTGATACACATTGTTCCAAATGAAAATCAAATGCCCCTTTAACTTCTCATCCTACCTGAAGAAGAATTGAAGTCTTGATCCAACAATCTACATTTCCAAGGTTGTTTAAATCCTTTTTTTTAGTGTTCCCTAGGTACTAATCTTATATAGGTTAGCAGGTTGGAATCTCCTCATCCCCCTCCCTACTGCATGATACAAAAAGAAAGTACCAACCTTATAAAACTTCAGTGCTATAAATATACACAAATTAGGCACACGTTAAATATATAGGCCTGCATCTGGATACTAGGGTTAACAACTTTGAATTTGTTGAATAAAGTCCTGCATTCTTAACACTAAATAATTTATTCTTACATTCTTCTATGAATGTTAGCTTTGGCAAAGGGAAGCAGAAAGCTTGAGGCAACAGCTGCAGTACTTGCAAGAAAGCTACAGGTAAGTTCGGTTGATAAATCCTAGTCTAAAAGTACTGAAGATATTCATGATCCAATAGATGATCCACAAAGTTTTGAATATATATATGCATAAAGAAGCTAGCATTGTTTGTTTTATACCCATCTGCTACTTTCACATATACAACTTTCTTGGATTTATAATCCTTTTAACTAGTCGGTGTTAGAGA